>OX632356.1:56923305-57003651 GCA_951751655.1 Ophion costatus | reverse complement strand
TTATGTACCCGAATATACGTCAAAATTGGGCAAAAATAATTTTTTGGCACAACCGCTAATTTGTGATTGTTCTTCTTCGAAAAAGCTGCCCTGGACAACGAGAACTGCATATGGAGAGTATAAAACTTTTTCATTTTTCAAATCAACCATTGTCAATTTATCGATCCGACCACATTTTTCATACAGAGCTCTATTATACCTCAACAAACGATGACAATTTTCAATCTTTTTCAAATAAAAATTTACGCCGAATAAGTTCAATGTATGCTCATACCTTTTTCCCAAATCCCAAATAAATTATCTGGAAGACCAAAAAATTCAGAATAACGACGACCTTTTCTCCGTCCGTCACAGTGGTGTGCTCCCTTAATGCGGTACCTTAAAAAAATATTTCACAAATTCCGTTTTCGTATTGAAACGAGAAAACTGTTCGAAGCGCGTGCCGGATGGACGATGAGGCTCGTTCTGGTCGATGCAAGATGCAATGAGAAACAATGATATAGGGCGGGACAAAAAAAACAGGATCGTCGATAACACGTCGAGGAACAAACGAAGGATGATGGGGAATGTAGAAAACTTTATTGACATGCCGAAACGTTGTATATCGAGAGAATATTATCCAAGATGAATTATAAGTTAAACAACTTAAAAAACGGAAAAAAAGCATCGACATGAAATGAAAAAAAAAAAAAAGAGAAAAAGCTCATGATGCGTGCTGGACCGATGAATTTTATGGCGAACTTTCCGGGCTGATTTCTCTGTTCTGTTTCTCTTTCTGCGACGCGTCACGTGGCAAGGCTTGAAATTTTATCGAATTTTATTCGTCAGAGTCTGTCACGACAATCATCCAGTCGTCCGAGGTATCCATGTCTTCCTGCTAATTGCAAATATATTAACAACAACAACAAGAGCAGCAAAAACACGATTGTGTAAGACGAAATAAATATTAATTTAAATATCAGTAAGATAAATCAATTGAACGAAACATTTGGTGTTGAACGAGACAATATTTCGAAGCCGGAAATTTTTGCTTGAGGCATATATTACGAAAGCGAAGAAACGGAGAACGGGTAAAGCGAAGAAAGTGTAAAGGCAAGTTGATGAAATGAGCGTACATTTATCATCTACGTATATATACAATCTTCAGTTTAAGCCCTTACCCTAGAAAAGAATATCTTTGTGTATAAGAAAAAAACATAAATTTAGTGTTAACCCACACCGCTGGATGGGCGGTCGAGCTTCGGCTTTGGTGATACTTCGATTTGAGCAGCTTTATCCATGGCCGATTCTCGGAGCGGTGAACGCTTAGTCGAGAAAAGCTTTTTAAAACTAACTGTTGCTATGGTTTTTCATTTTTCTTTTTCCATAGTCTAAATCCAAACAATTTGGTTTTCTCAAAAAAAAAAAAAAAACAAACGTACGATCAAAATAAGATCCAAGTAGACATTACACCACGAATAAACTTTTTGGTGAAGTTTATAAACAAATATAACAAGCCAAAGCATCGTTACACTATCGATTTGAGTTTTTTAAAGTTGCATTACACTTATTTTTATGCATCTGAATGATTTCCTGAATAAAGCAAACTTTTTCAAACCAAGAAGCAAAAAAAGTTTTTTAAAACTGAAAAATATTTAACCGGATTGAACGAATGTTTAGTGTAAGCAAATGAGGGCAGAAATCATCGACCATTTCTACCGGATGGTGTTGAATTTTGCATCGTTGGAATGCAACAAAAATCCTTCTTTGTTTTTAAATTTCCCCATTTTTATCACTACCTAAACGTTTTTCTTTCAAATTCGGATCACGGAACCCTGATAGGGACCCTCAAAAAATTTTCATTGATTTTTGTAGGATGAATGGACCAAAAGATTAGGGTAAAACGAGAAAAAATAATTCATTGCATTCCAACGACGAAAACTTCAATGCCACGCTACTGGGAACTGTGCAGCCTAAATTTGGCCTGCATTTTTTCCATCCCCGATACTATCATTCGAAGACGTACGAGTTAATTTTTTTATGCATCCCAATATACCCAAAAGACATTTATTCCGCCGAAAATGATCTCGTCCATTTTGCATGCTCTAGAAAAAAAACCACGAAGTTTTTTTTCTCCAATTACTGCCTCGGTGCACAGGGAAAAAATCCCTAGGAACATTAAATTCGTTTATGAATAATCCTAAAGATGGCTTGATATTCTTTTCGTTTAAGAATCTTTTTATACAGTATTTTCAAATGCGGCGAGTAAAAATTCAACGAACGCAGAAAATCAAGCTCAGCTTTCGTACTTTGTTCGATGCACGAGCTTTTTCTAGCCGAAGAAACTCGAAGTGTGCGTGACGAAGACTTTCGCCATTTAGAATCGCGTAACGGTGAGAAACAAAGGGCTAGGGCGCAAAGGGCAGGGGGGCGGGGAGAAGGGCTAATAGCTTCCCGTCGACGTTGTATGGCATGGATGAACGAACGACGCAAGAACGGTGAACACAGAGAACAAAGAAGGAAACAATGGAAAAGGGACTCAAAGAGAAAAAAAGGGAGATTAAGAGAAAAAGGAGCAAGGCACGAGAGGAGGTAGCGTACAAAAAAGAGCGAGAACAAAAATGCGAAAACACAAAAAAGAAACAGGTGGCTATAACAGGAAAATATGAAAGGAGGAATCCGGAAAAGGGTTTTCGAGGCTGCACTGAGATATCGTGTAATTATATATAATATAATAAATAGAATTCGTGTAGAAAATTAACGTTTTCACTTGATTTCTTTTTTAATTACGCCTTCGAAAATTGTGACGCAAATTCGTAAAGCATATGGAATATCGAAAGAACATAATTGAAAAATAATAATACAAAATAATGACAAACAACACGAATAATGTTGTATAACCCTATACAACTAGAATAAATATAACACTAACAAAATATAATATCAATGGTAATAATAATAATAATAATCGTGAAGAAGTACCGCATAGAGGTAAAATGAGGTATTGTTTTGAGATTAATAAATATGTGAGAAGCTCATTTTTTGAAATACTCAAGAGAGACAATGTTGGAGTTTGCATCGTTGGAATGCACCCATAATTTTTTCATCATTTTTCATTTCTTTAATTTTGCCGCTATCCAGAGCCTTATTTTGCAAATTGAGGCCGTGAGTCTGTAATGAAAATACGTAATAATGTTTCGGTGCCTTTTACAACCTGAATCGACGAAGTGAGACTTGCGTTATTGGAAGAAAAAAAATTCTTTGATTTGATTGAAAAAATTTGTTATTATTTTTTAAAAGAGAATTCATAAGAATTTATCATAATCTCAATAAGAATTGTGGGACAAATTTTCAATGCATATAAAATTTATCAATGAATGTACTGTAAAAATCATAATGACAAATGATAATGGAAAATATAAATGATGATAAAAAACACTTACATAAGATGATCATGATAATAATCATGAAGCAGTAACGCAAAGAGAAAAAATGAGGTACAGTTCTCAATTTAATACACATGCGAGAAGTATATTTTTTCAAATAGTGAAGAGAGTGCGAGACATTTAATTTTATTATTTGATTGTTCTATATGACCTAAAAAATTGTGAGACTAATCCTCATTGCATATAAAATATACTTCAAAAGTAATACGAACGAGTGATAATAAACAATGTAAATAATTATCAAAATGGCTAATAAAAGATAATGATGATGATAATAATATTAATAATAAGAATAATAAGAATAATAATAATAATAATAATAAAATAAAAAGAATAATAATAATTATCGTAATCGTCGTGATCATAAGAAAGTAATGCCTAAAGATAAAATGAGGAATTATTCTAAGCTCAATAAATCTGCGAAAGGCTTTTTTTAATAGTCTAGAGAACTGGAAAGATAGATAGATAGAGATAGGAGAGAGAGAGAAAGAGAGAAAGAGAGAAAGAAAGAAAGAGAGAGAGAGAGAGAGAGAGAAACGTAAAAGCTCTAATATTCTCCGAAAGGAAAACGCCTATCGGTGACAAAACTCTCTCTCTCTCTCTCTCTCTCTCTCTCTCTCTCTCTCTCTCTCTCTCTCTCTCTCTCTCTCTCTCTCTCTCTCACTCTTCGCTTTCTTTCTTCGCCTTCTTTTCAGTAAGCTCGTCGCGACGACGACGCTTGGCATTTTTCTCGTCACTAACATACGTATATATGCGTCTGCATGCGAGCAAGTTCGTATTCCCTTTTGTCTCTGGCTTGCAAAATAATTTCGAAGAGAAGTATCTGAGAGGCTGCGGTACATTTCCGTATCCACGCTATAGTGGCAGGAAGCCAGAAACGGGGACGAAATCTCTCTCTCTCTCTCTCTCTCTCTCTCTCTCTCTCTCTCTCGCATTACTCGTTCATCGCGGAGAGTGTGGAGGAGAGACGAGAGGCTGCGGCAAAGGAAAAGGAAGCGAGGGACCAAGTATAGAGACGGAGGGTCATAGAAAGACGGAGCATTTCGTGAGCCGATGTAACTGTCAAAATATTCAGGCAACGTTTCCTTTTTTTACTTCTGCACTTGCTGCATTGAGCCTACGTAGTTTACGACATGCTCATGTTTTGCCACAAATTGTTCGTGAATGTGAAGATTGATCGGTATGAGGGGCAAAAACTAATTTGAAAAATTGCTGACGATAAAAAAGAAATACTTTATGCAAAATCATTCCGTTTCATGCACCAGCTGGTCCGGTAACTACTGACACCATTGATATCTACGTAACGATGTGGGAGAAAAAATTGTACAAAGGAAGATGTTCTGTACGGAAGGGGTGATCGAATGATGTTGATGTTCTTTTTCTAGGTGGTATTGCCTTCAAGATACGAATGTCACCTTTGTTTTCTCAAGTGAATCGCTGTGTCTTTGTGTCTACCATCTGATAGCGGCTGTTGAGTCGAATACAATGACCTACGACGCAAGGTCATTCAAGGTCATCAGCGTAGCTTTAGTTGATACAAGTATTCGAAGTTATAAGACGAGCGAGTGATACGGCGATAGAAAGACTACCAGTGGTGCCGTCGCTCGTCACTTCGAACGCCTTTTACAAACGAAAGCGACGCCGATGGCCTCCAATGACCTTGTGTCGTGGGTCATTGTATTCGTCTCAACGATCGCTATTGGATGGTAGACAGAAATACACAGCGTTCCATTAAAAAAAAAAAGATTAAAGGTGACCTTCGTATCTTGGAGGGAACTCCACCTACAAAAAAAAACGTCATCACCATTCGATGACAACTTCTGTACCGTGCAACTTCCGTCGGACAACTTTTTTTCTGACACATCGTTACGTAGATATCGAGGGTGCTGATACTTATCGGACCACCTGGTATACCTAAATACGCGTTATGGAAATAATTGTATTTTTATTAAAACAAACTGCATTGCATCTTATTCCCTTTGAAGAAACGTGAATGCAAACTCAAGACCTTGCTATACGGAATGAAACGTTGAAATTCCAAAAAACTCATTAGCCAGTGAATTCGAGTGTCACGCTTGCGCGAGTGAGAATTGAGAACCGTCAAATTTCGAAACAGCAGCGAAGCTACATGTCGTTAAATTTGAGATTCCTCGAGGTGCTTGGCGTATCGAAGTTAAGGTTCTTGTTGACGAGGTAATTGCTATTTAACGATCTCCCAAGTGCTCAAGCATTTTTATATATATATACACTGCCGAACAAAAGTTTTTGGACACTTCAGATAATTGCAAAATAATGTTAGGATAATACAATTAATTTCATTTGTTATTTTACGAAAATACTATATAGCTCTATATAGTGAATTATATTATTCTAATATAATTTAGCAATTATCCAGAGTCCTCAAAAGTTTTTCAACTGTCTGGAGTGACTGAAAACTTTTGGCCGGTAGTGTATATGCATAAATGTATTGTAATTTAAATGCATAATTATGTGCTGTGTATGGGGCAGATTTTCAAGCTAAACTGACGCAACTATTTCTCTTATCATCGTTGATCATAGATTTCCATACTGGAAAACCTCATACCTGATATTCAAAAACCAATTAATTTTTTCAAATTTTCACCCACACCCCTTGCTCTCTTGCAGCTGCAAACGATAAAAAAGTCCACTCAAGCTGTTTTCTAAACACTGAAAAAATGGACCTACAGTGGGTAAAAAAACTATTCGCACACGTCATTTTTTTCCAATTATCCTTCGGAAAATAAAATGCTTTATTAAGTTTCTGTATTCGACAACTTATCCGAAATATACATGGTGTCTGTTTACAAAAATCTTGGGAAAATACGTACAAAAAAATAAAGCGATATTAACAACAGTTTTGAGTGAAATGTTCAAATACTTTTTTACCCGCTGTACGTATTTCAGCCGTCTTAGGCATTTTTCACCAAAGCTCTGCCTCGAATATTTACTATTTTCCGATGAAATGAAATTTCGATTTTGGAGATGATTATTCAACCGTTTGGTGGTCGGACGAGTACTTTTTCGGTCTCGCGAGTGAGAAAAACTTAAAAAATATGGTTTCAGATAAAAATTGCATTTGGTTATTTAGGATCTTCATGAGCGGTGTACAGCATGGATTTGCAAGCAAATATTTCCGATAATAATGTAAAAAGAAAAATGAACAATTGGAAAAGACGTTTCGTTATATTCAAAAAAGCGAAATTTCAACACCACTGTGTTGTCGGTTCTACTATTGATATTTGTTTAACTTCAGGACTAGCTACGACCATTGTCATACTTATTGTGCATATTATAATAATTTTCATCGTTATTGCTATTGTGTATTATAACTCTTGTTTCGTTTTGCTTGAAATCACGGAAGAATATTATTATTATAGTTATACATGACAATAATAATAATATTTTCTCATTTTTATTATTATCAATAACAATAATTGTTATCATTGTTGTGAATGATGATAATATTGCGCAGTGATTTTGAGACGAAAAATGATAATATATTTATAATATTTATAACATATTATAGATAATAATCTATTCAATCATGATTGTAGATAATTATAATAATTAAGAAATAATTAACAACGGTTATTATTATTATTATTATTAAATTATGGGAGGAAGCCAAAATGTTCATCGAGTTCATCCGAGGAAAATTCTCAATGCGATACAGGAAATTTCCGCCGAAGCTTCGGGGTCCGCGGCGGCAATAAAATTTTCACGAAATCTCGTTAGAGAAACGCATCGATTTTGATGACGGTTCGTTAAACGAGAATGAGAATTTCATTACGATATTGCGGGCGGAGTTACGAAAAACAGGGTGCATACGGAGGTGCCGCGTACGTAGATCGCAAAAAGATATGGCATAACGAGGAGTTTAACGAACCATCGTCATTACGAGAGTAAATGCTGGGCTACCAGGGATTTCGTTAATTAACGTACTCTTTTTGCTTACGATCATACGGGATTCTTTGTCGGTATAATAATGAATAATTACGAAAATTACAAGGCTATTGGATGCGCGTGGCATGCTCAACACGACGGGAGAGGAAAACAAATCGGGCTTGAATTCTACTGTGGATACCACGAGACGTTTATTATTATAATTATTATCATTATTTTGGTTGAAATTCGAGCTGGGTAATGCGATCTTGGGAAAAGACTTCGGCCTCGCAGTGGAAAAAAAGTCGGTGGCTTATTCGAAATCGGACGTGGGAATAGATTTTCAATTATTGTTTTCTACCCGAAGCAAACAAGCGGGTATAATGGGAACGATTTATTTATTGTACAAAATTGATGAGACAATGGTGTGATTGTGCGAGATAAGTCAAGCTGTGAAGCGAAAAGAATTTTTTAGAGATTTTTTCAAAGGAAAAAGGGTTATGGCGTTTTGTTTGGGCTTAATTAGTTTGATAAGATTATTGATAGAGTTAATGTGTGAGTATAAGAAGCCAGATGAATCAGTCTCATCGAATTGGATTATTTTAGGGGAAATAAACGTAGTTTACGACCCAACAGTTAATACATGATTTGTTTTTATATTTGAAGTTTAACGTTAATACTAATGTTATAAATTAATGTTATATAGCATAAAGTGTAATCAAATACTGGATGAAAAATATAAAACAACTTGGAAATGTTTTCGTATATTTTGGTGTTCGAAATTGAAACTTTCTTCACGTTTAAAAAATAGGTGTGGTATTGCGGCAGTATTCTACTAATTGATTTTAAGAAATTGGGTATTTATAATCATAATTATGATATTAACAATTGTTATAAATAATAAATAATAATGAATATTTATTATTATTATAAATAATTTGGAACTATTATTATTAGAAATATTTCATTCAATCTCATAATACTTATAATTTATAATATTATAATATTTTGAAATAATAATAATAAGTATTATTATTATCAAATCATAAAAGGAGGCAAAATATTCATCGAGTTGATCCAAGCAAAATTCTCAATTCACTATTCAATTAGCCGTTTATATTGAAAAAAAGTTTTTACCAACAAGGAAGATCACTTATGTGTTATGGGTAATTTTACAGTTTCACTCACGAGCAGTCCGATTTGAGTGGAACAAAAACCACAATTCCTCTTATGTAAAGCGATGACACATCCACTATAAAAGTATTGCATAAAAATTAAATCAAGCGGTAAGACGCCTTTCTCTGAGGGATAGGTTTCCCCTTAAAACCGTTTTCCGCCGACAAAAAAATACGTGTTTAATAGTTTTCAATGCTTTGTCACATATATGAGTTTCATCAAACCGAAGGCGGACACGTAAGTGGATGATCTTCCTTGTAAGTTAACCAAAACGAATAAACTCTTTTTTTTTATCGATTCGATGCTTTCGTAATTGAAAAAGAAATATTTATTTTTCACTCTGCATAGGACGAGGCGATAAAAAATACCCAGTCCATGCTTTGGAAATTTAACCCTCAGTGGAGCACATTTGGCATTGGATTAAAATGGATCAGGTTTATGCTTTGGATCAACAGAGCTCATTGAAAAACGATACACGAACGATAATACCCACGTGCATGGAATTCCAGTACACGATCGAAGCTCGAAGGGGCGCGCGAAAAAACATCGCTACGCGAAGAACATTCACCCTCTCGCTGCCTAGTTTAACTTTCCCGCGCAGCATACGAGCTCGTTTCAATTTTTTTGGTCTTTACCGTTTACACAAACTTGAGATTTTGGAAATACTATTTTTTTATTCCTCCGTTTTGGGCTGGGCTCTTAAATTTAACGAATTTTAAATAAAATGCTCACTTACTCAAAATAAAAAGTTTACAATTATTTTTTTACAATAATTCAATTTTATTCTTTCCGAATATCAATTATGCAGACATATTAATGAATTTTGAAGAGTATCCTTGATTTTTTTCAATCAAAACCGACCGAAGGGTTGTTAATGGCAGCTGGATGAAGTATTATGTGGATCAAATTGTCCCAGTGTGTCAAAATCGTGACCAAATATTAGTGTGTCAACGACGGGTTAATGTGCGACAAAGATTTTATAAGAATTCCAAAAATCGGTTGAGATATGATGATTTATTATGATTTTATTACATCCTCCGTTCTTAATGGTAGAGTATTATTTTTGTTTAAATATTGATAATGTGATAAAATAAAGTGTATCATAATTATTATTTTGAATAAAGTATGAAGGATGCTGCGAATGTTTGCAATAAAAAAAAAAAGTTTATTTTGTTGCAACATTTCATAGCCTTTTATAGTCTTAACTTCAATTTGCAACGGAGATTTTAAAAAAATTTTTAAAGTTGAGCGATTTGTGATAATTTTAAATCGAATCTAAAAATCTATTCGACCGTTTCACTTCAAATTTGGATAGTTTATAACATTTCCTATTGTATAACTAAATGATTTTTGATATACTTATCCATTTGCTAATAACAAATGATTTGTTTTTTTTTGGTCGCAAATTGTAGTTTTTGCGTCAGCTTGGCATTTTCGTAATTTTCAAAATCTCAAAAAAGTATCCGGTTGTATGGAACCTCTGTTATTATACTTAAGTATATTTTTTATTTCAGATGAGTCTCTTTGCCAGAAGCACCTACACCCGATTGGCCATGCAGCAATGGTGGCACTTTCTTTTAATTATTATAACTTCATTGTTGATCGATGTTTTTCAATTTATAAAAAACTCGAACTTGCCAAGACTCTGAATTAATTATGAGTACAAACCCGATCTCATAATCCCAAAACTTTCATCAGAAAAAAATATTGAAAAGCGACATATTTTATGAGCCGCAAGCTCATGCACACCCGTTCACATTCCATATTCTCGGTATCAAAATGACTGATGTTTCACCGTTTGGGCCATGAACACTGAAATAACCTTTTTTCATCAATTATTCTCTAACACTATTTTTATTGTTTTTTTTTTTCCAAAACTCGTTTCTCTTTTCATTAACTTTATTTGCTGTTTTCCTTGAATCGTCAGTTAAACATAAATCATCAACGGTAAAGAAAACGTCACTTTGCGTTTGCGAGAACAATAATTAATGATATGTACAATGACGCGCAACGATAGATTTAACGAGTGAAGGAAAAAAATACGTTCCTCTTCGCCGATTAGGAGATGCATGCGTCAAAACATGGGGGATACATGCGACAACGTAAAACAACGGCACATCGAATACTCTGAGGCTCACCTGATCGCTGTCCTGGCCCTGCCAGCTGTCGTGGCTCTGGAAAAGAAGGAAAGAAAAGATATTAGGTTTTTTTATTCATTGATGCGATGATCTCGTCGTTGAATTTATGTCTAATTGCACAATTTTATTCTTACAACAACAAAAAAATGAATATCACGAACGTATACAATATATATATATATATATATAAGTACATACACATTTATCTGCGAAAAAGCAATTAATTTTTAATAAATAACACACGCCTGTATGTGTGTGTGTGTGTGTGTGTGTGTGTGTGTGTGTGTGGGATTTTTTCCCAAATCGATTGCTTTTTCGACATCACGATAGTTACATTAGATCTCCGAGTACACCATGTATAATAATTATAAAAGCGACGCACGTAAAATTGAAAACTCGTCAACACCGCTCGAACGCGGGTATTGAACGACCCATAATAATGATACACACATACGCGTGCTTTATCGCCCATAAATGCAAGCCCGCACCTGACGTACATACGAGTACACGTGTGATCGTAAAAATTCAATTTCAAATCGTACGTAAACATATTTACAAACATATTTTATCGCTCGTATTCGATGATCGATTCCCACCCCCTCCGCCCCTCGAGAAATCGAGCTTCGAATTTGACGCGAGGGCACGATTGAATTTCTGTGGGTTTCTGATTTCGGTCACATTGCGAGGATGCAGGAAAGAACTGTCGGAAAAGTGTTTAAGCGACCTCGGGGCGAAAAAAGTCACGCGTGGCCCTGGGGAATTTTTCGGTTTGCCTCCTCCGTTTCGATTACTTTTTTTCCACTATCTCCCACCCCCTCTCTCCCTCGTTTTAGCAGCACGCTTCTTTCCCGCTCCCTTGACAATTTCGGTATCGGTTCGTCACCTATCGTCATGTGGCGTTCGAATCGCGCGATTTTTTCAGCGATCGTCAGGCGTTTTCATTGGCGTTAGTAGGAAAAATCGTTTTTGGGTTTCTGTCTTTTAACACGATAAAATTTTGCGTTCCGACTAAATTCTCTTCGTCTTTAGTACTCAGCTTTTCTTTTTTAGTTTTTTTTTTCTTGGCCAAATAAGTTGATTGTGCATTTTTTACGTTTGGACGTGTCGGATTTATTCCCGTTTTTCTTTGCTTAAACAAAAATTGGATTCTTTGCTATTTTCGGTGGTATTTCTTTGTGATTTTTTTTATTGGTGTTTATATTGATTAGCTTGTTTCTGAAATTTTGTATTTATTGAATTTTTGTTTTTCATAACTTTTTGTTAGATTTTTGAATTGTGTTATATTTATAATTATATTTTTTTGTTATAGTACTATCCTTGCTTTCCGATTTTTGTTATCCTTTAAATAAATAATTGATTTGGTTTTCCTCTTCTTATCAAAAATTTTATCAGTTTATATTACAACAACGTTCCAGTTTTTCCCATCCATTTTACACTTGAATTAACATCGATCAATAATTTTTTTTTTTTAATTGTTTAACGAAACTTTCCTATTGATTCATCTGCTGTAGATTTAAAATATGACTTGTTAGTGACAAAAATTAAGGTAACAATAAATTATGACACCACAAGTCGAACCCGCTGACTTGCAATTCACCGGGTCGGCAAATCGAAGTGTTATTCGTTATTAATAATGGCGTCGTAATTGAACTGCCCTTGTAAGCTTCGTTGGCCACATCGCCCTTGCTGCCCTTTCCAATCATCACAAATACGGCAACAAGAACAATAATAATCGTGATGTCGAGAATAATATCGAGTAATTAATTATTACAATTTCCAATGACTCATGGAAAATCCGACCACATACGAACATTGGACGTATCACATTTCCTCTAGAATTTTCGTCCGGTTCAATTAACCAAGCGATACGAGGCCTTCCCATACGGCGACGAAATAACATTTCGACTCGGGCATCGTTAATTTTCACTGATACGTACAAATATATTTCTTTTAAGTACCGGACATTAATAAATAAATAAAGAAAGAAAAAAATAGATAAAACATTAAGACAAACAGCGAGAAAAGGAGCAAGAAACTGAAACTGAAGAGAAGCAAAATGGAAAGTCACGAAATAAAAGATAAAAAGTGTTTGCCGTTTTTTGGGTTTGTTTCGGGCTTGTTTGTGGTTTTTAGGTTCGTTTGGGTGGAACGGAGAGAGAAAAAAGAAATTAATAGATGGATAGACAAATAGGTAAATAGATAGATGGTTGGTTGGTTTAATAGTGCTCTAGAGAAGCTTTAATAATACTTTAGCTTTAATAATACAGTACAGACAGTATCCAGAAGGAAAAAGCGAGACGAGGGTTTAATAGGAATTTCGGTGCTTTATTTCATATTACGATAAATGACATCACGACTGCATAGCCATATATATATATATATATATATATATATATATATATATATATATATATGTATATAAATACAAAGAATATATATATATATATTCTTTGTATTTATAAAACTAAAAAAGTGGGAAAGAGAGAGAGGGTTTAATAACAATTCGGGTATTTCATGTCATATTGAGTAAATGACGTTACGAAAAACACCCATAAATGCGTGAGTTTGTGTATATGCAGGGTGACCCACAAAAAGAACGTCTAGAAGGGGAATCTACATGCTTCATATATTCATCAAGACCACCCCTATGTGTGGTCTTTTTGGCTTGTCGAGAGAAAAGGATTTTCGTTAGTTTTTTACTATTGTGTATGTACTTCCCTCGATTTTTTTCCCTTTCGTCATCATTATGAAGTGAAATATTATGCGATAAATAAATCACCAATTGATCACTAACGTTAACGCCTTAGACTTTGATCAGAAGTTTAAAAAATATAGGTTTGAGAGGATCAGTCGCTAAAGTTGAAATGATAAAGAAAAGTACACTAGTCTAAATGAGTCTCCATTACTTGTGATAACTTCTAACAAGGAACATCCCTCAGGTGTCCGCCTCCGATTTTGTTGAAACTCATATATGTGATAGAGCATCAAAAATTTTGAGACACGTATTTTTTTTTATCGGCGGAAAAACGGTTTTGAGGGGTGAAACGCACCCTCGAAAATGGGGATGTTTTTTCGTTTTTCGTCGATAACGTTTTAACGGTATGAGATATAAAAAAAATTCAAATTGCAACAATGTTTGTTTTTTCATGTACTATACATTGGAGATGAGAACGATACCATTATCGACGAAAAACGAAAAACACCCCTATTTTCGAGGGCGCGTTTCACCCCTTAAAACCGTTTTTCCGCCGATAAAAAAAATACGTATCGCTTACTTTTCGGTGCTTTATAACATATCCAAATTTCAACAAAATCGAAGGGTGTCACCTGAGGGATGTTCCTTGTAAGAGAAATGTACATATACAAAACAGAAGAAAAAAACAAACCTACACTGCAGAAAAAACTCATTGAAAGAAATTATTACTTTTGGACGTTATTTTTTGGACCACCCTATATATTTATATATAAAGGTCGGGAGGACTGGCAGGCGGACCATCCTCGGCCGAGAAGAGGTGAATCCTTTTTGCGGGCCTGGCGACGCGACGCAACGGGCATTATCAGCCGCTGACTTCCGGCACTATGTCGGAAGTATGGAACGAGGTTCATACTCTACACATCAATATATATATATATATATATATTCCTTGGACCAGTATACGGACGGATAATGCCGCCCAACAACGTTGGTGGATTTATGGTGACAATATAAGCGTGCGTCGACTTTATATACCGCGCACAAACCAACCTACACAATCACACTCACACACATACATAGACGCACGCACATATATGTGCGGGTGTGTAAAAAGGTGATTCTCAATATATTTTGACTCCAAGGACCGTCGTAATAGTAGCCATACTTTTCCTCACACTTTTAAGGTTACGTAAACCTTATATGTCTTTAAAATGGCCCTTTCGTAAATGTGAATAAGGCTAATTTCAAAAATCATGCAAAAAATCAACGGTTGAAAAAAAAATGGGATTGAAGGTTGCATCATTCGAATGCAATGATAATGCATTTTTCTGTTCAATTGCTCAATCTTCTGTTTGCAGGCTGGAGCTGTGAACATTCCTCAATTATTCGCAAGATACTTATTTGAACATGCGCAATCGGAGTTTGCAAAAAATATTTGGCACAAAAAGAAAAATAAAGAAATGAAAATATGACGAAGAATTTTCATTGCATTTCAACGAGGTATACCGTCGTAGGAAAAAAAATGATGACTCCTCATGACAACTGGATGTGCTGATATAGCCGGCAGTGCATGGATTCAATAGGTTCAAAATATGATGCCGAAAAGTTTGGATCGTTAAAGTGCAAAGCAAGTACTGTTTTTTTTTTAATCGTTAACATTCTTTTCGCACATTTAGGCGATGCGAGATTTTTTCGCGATTTCCACTCGAATTTTCGAGACTTAATCTGAAAGAAGAGATTTTAAATGAAGAAAAGTGAGAAATAAAACAGAAAACTGAATTTTCGTTCCATTTCAACGGCGCAAACTACAATGTTAAGGCGAAATAACCCTTTACTATATAGCGGTACAGGCAGCCACATAGTGTAGGGGAGACCGGGGCAAAATGGTATAGCGGGGCATAATGGGACCGGGGCAAAACGGGTTTGGGGCAAAATGGAATAGTGAAAATCAACACTGCTGGAAAATACGTCATTGGGGCAAAACGGGACTGGGGCAAAATGGGACAGGAAAAATCGGAGATTGATTAATCGTAGTAATTTAACATTAAAGAAGACGACAATTTTTATTTGTTAACTCAATCGCTTAAACAATTATTATTATTTTTGACTTTACAACAACAGTTCGTGCTCGGCTCGTCAGGATTCGTTGAATCCAATAAATTTAAGTACTTCAACATTCAAAAAAATACTAATTTTTTATTTGTTATTAAAGTTTGTTAAACAATTACTTTTGATTCTGCGGTCAGAACTGTACCAAACTTGACGTAAATTGTTATTTGAGCCTTCTTATTCGATTGGTACAATTTCTTTGTCGTTATTAATTATTTAAATAATCAAGTAATTTTTATAATCTGACGCCTGCAATTTTTTGTTTTTTTTTTTGTTTTTATCTTTCTTTGTTTTTTTTAAATTTATTTTCTGCCAACTGCACGTTACTGATACTGATTTTCAAGCCATTGATGAAAATCTAACTCTTGTCAATTTTTACGTAAATTGTTTTATGAAACTAGGACCGCCGCTCCCCATGAAATCGACGGATATGTGTCGACAAATATATCGGTCAGTCCGTATTATCTGCGTATATGTGGACTGAAACGAACCACAAGCACCATTTAGATTAGATTATGTTTCAACAGCTCTTTCATAGAGCCGAAGCATGAATTTTCCTGTCATCCCATTTTGCCCCAAATTCAGCGGGCTGCGACACTTCATTTTTGTGTGTCCCATTTTGCCCCAATTTGATATTCCACTCCTCTCTGTCCCATTTTGCCCCGATCCCATTATGCCCCAGTGCCGTTTTGCCCCGCTATACCATTTTGCCCCGGTCTCCCCTACATGTTTATGTATAACAAATTATTCATTTTCGGGTTCGTTTGCGGCAGTATCGCATGAACCACCTATTCCCTCGTGTGAAGTAGGATGTACTTGGGATTACGTGTCGATCGCACGGACAGAAAGGCTCATATAAATATTTCAACAAACGGACCCTAAAACCCATACTGCACGTTCCGTAAACATAAAATCCATGCAAGACGACACGCTTTCAATATTCATTCGTATTAATACCATGAATATATATGCTAACGTACCAATAATAAATACGTTCAAGTGGCTTATTTTTTAAATTTATTGTTCTGTTCAATGTGCCGAGTTTGTAATATATATATAAATATACAGGGTGGCCCAAAAAGTGACGTCCAAAAGGCAAATCTAGATGCCGCAAATCAACACCTATCTGAATCACCCCCGCGTATGACGTACAATCTTTTTTACTTTTCGAGAAAAAAGCATTGTTTCTGTCTTTCTTGTATGTAATTTCGTTGCGATTTTTAGAACTTGCTTTGTCGTTATTAAGAGCGCTGTTAAGGAATAATTAAATTACCAACAGAATCCTATAATTGATATCGTATTTTGATAAAAAGTTTAAAAAAAAATAGGTTTGAGAGGATCAGTCACTAAAGTTCAGATGATGAGAAAAAAAATACTTACACTAGTCTAAATGATGCTTTTTAAGCCGGGACAACACTGTGACGTGTCAGCAAAATCGATTTTTTAGCATTGCAAATGCTTTTAAAACTGTATATGTTTGTTGGGGTAAGTTGAGTATAGGGGTCTGAGTTAGTTGGATGTCACACGAAACTAACGCTACACCCACTCCAGTGCCACTGTGCTGGAGTAGAGTTGGGAAAAGGGGGGAAGGCATGCTGATTGACTGTGATCGGTTGGAAAATGCCCCTTCCCCACTCAATTTTAATCTTGTTATTAATTTAAAAATTATATTACCTAACAGTATGTATATTTTTTTGAAAATAATAAAAACCAACTTATATTATTTACATGTACCTGTTTTTTATTACCCGAAAAGTCTGATTACATTTTCAATGACATGAAATAGTTGCACTTGGTGTAATATCTGTAGATTTTTTCCTCAGAGTATACATATCCAATAATAGGTGACAAGAATCCAGTTAAAATATTGAAAATTGACAAAGTTACAGATGATTTAGTGAGAGCAGGTAGCGCAATGATTGGCGTATACTAAAACCTTCAATCGTGGCTTTCTCGATCTGGCTAGAATCATAATTCTAGTTATAACTCTAGTAATCAAAGCAGCTATCGTCGTACGCAGTCGTTTTCTTTTTATGTCGTTTTTTTAAGCCCTCGAAATGAGTATAAAAATTTCTCCAAAACAACATTTTTTTCACAACTGCCATTTTATGAATTATTTATTCATTGAAAAACGGCTAGGTGCAACGAAAGCGGTACTCGTATAGATTATAAAACTGTTTTATTTTTATTTTTCCGACCAATCATTGTCGAGTAATTGCCCCGGCCGTTGGATCACATTTTTTATACAGAGGCTTTATTATATCTCAATGACGGTGTTAATTGTTCATTTTTTTGTTCAAATGAAAATTTGAACGAAATGAGCTCGATGTATGTTTAATAACATACCATTTTCTCAAATCTCAAATAAATAATTCAGTAAACAAAAAAATCGAAAAAACGACCTTTTTCGGCTCGTCACAGTAGTGCCTTCCATTAAAAACTTTTAAGAAAAAACAAATAAAAACCCGTGTTACAGGAAAACTCGAAAAAAATGGAAAATTGCTATTTTCTCGAAAAGAATAAAAAATCGTAGAACGTACATCGGGATGATTCGGATAGTTAACGATATTTTCCTTTTGGATGTCCCTTTTCGGGCCAGCCTGTAAATGTACAAGGTGCAATGGAAGGGTCGTAATTGCAAAAGTAACCGAAATTTATGCGAATTTCGCAATTTTCCGAAGTGCATTTTCGATGGGAGTTGGGGCGGAAAGTGATGGGTTGAAAGTTTCGGAATGATGGGCTCGTGCAACAACGAGGGCGAAACAAACGCAAGAGAATGGCTTGCTTGAAGATTTCGGACAATGCTGTCGAAAGACGGAAGCGAGGGAAGCTTACAGCGTTGCGAGAAAAATGGCTTTTCCGTAGAAAAGCCACTGAGCATCGCGTGCTCGTGTACGAGGGAAAACAAATTGTGGGACGAAGCCTGCGCAGCTTTTTCTCGTGAACTTGGCTCCGAAAGTAACTACTTTGTCGAAGTAATGAGAAGAGTCATCGACTGATCGCGAGTACTGTACTTTGGCGCCTTTGCTGGGTTTTAATGAACACTTTTTTCTTCCATTCGTCGTGAAGAGGAAGACAGAGTTGTAGCGGCGAAAGCGTGTGATAAATTGGACAAATCGCTTCGATCGACCGTGCCTGGCTTGCCGTTGATTCTGCTCGAGGAACGAGCTAAACTTCGGGGAAGGCGAGTCCGAGCGATTCCATGGTCTATTTATTTTATATTGAAAAGAATTGAACGTATTTAATTTCAATGGAAAAAATTATATTCGAGAGACTTGATTTAACCTAATTTTCATACAAATTATATACTATTGACGATTGATTTCGTTTTATTTTAATACCCATTTTATTGTAAGCAGGATCAATTTGTGTAATTTTTATAAAATTGTCATGAACAATAGAATTTAGTCAATTCAATGTCAATAAAGATTTTCTCGTGAGGGGAATTGGTACGAATTAATTTTTGAAGAATATTGCATAGTAAAGAGCAGTCATTGAGTTTAATTTGAACAAAAATATTAACCTGCGACGAATTTATTCACTGAATTTCTGACGACAAATGTAACTAAGCATAATTAAATTTTCAAAATAAATTATTTGTTTCATCGTACGGGGTGGTACGCCGGTCGGCCACGCGGCAACGGAGGCACTTTTTTCCCAATAATAATAACTTCATTGTTTATCGGTATTTTATAATTTGAAAAAAAACCTTAAACTTGACAAGACTATCTATTAATTGTGTGTAAAATGCCGACCTCGAAATCGCAATACGCTCAGCCCAAAAAAAAAATTGAAAACCGACCTATTTTTTGAGTCGAATATTTCATGCAGATCCATTAAACTGTATTCCATACATACGTGGATTTTTTTAAATCTCAGTCATTGCGATACATCGATGCTTTTGTGGTAATTAAATTTCATCGCTGTAATTTTCGTTTTCGTTAATTATCACGACCAGTTTCAATTTCGATATTTCGTGTAGGAATAACGAACACGTGTCACATTTGTTCGCAAGTAGAACATTCAATGTGTCGATTCGGTGTCCCTCGTTTGCTCCCCGCCTCGTGCCCCTTTATTTGCTCGTACGAATCTGAATGACGCGTGTAAACGTCGACTACGAATAACCCCCTTTGACGACGTTTGAACACGAAGAAGCTCCCCGTGGACGACGAATTCTCGCAATCGAACATCGCTGCGTGAAATATCCGCGATATATCTTTCTCCCTGGGGAGGAATTTTCGAGGTATATGCAGGGTGATGACGGGTGCGAGTCGTGTCAACGTTTTTTATTTCGTGTTTTCGCGTGACACAGTCGAATTCTGTTGTCGCATGTCTTTGGTATATCGCGTGTCGAGTTGGCAGAAATATCGGAAAAAAGTCCAAAAAAGGCAACGCGCGTCACCCGGGAATGAGAGAAAGATTTGTATAAAAACAGTTCGAATAAATAAGATGGACGGATTGGAAGTTGGCACATGACGATAGGTCCACAGTAACGGATATAAAATCATGTGTAAATTGAACAATTTTTTTTCGTATGAAAAAGTGATTCACTCGTAAAATTAATGACCCATCTATTTAGTATGAATATCAAGCGGTTGGAAATTTTTTTTTTTTTTTCGATGTATAAAATAGCCGAGTACTAATATTTTCTTTTGTTATCTTTTTTTAGGCGCTCCGCGGCGTGACATTTAGCATCCACATTTTTTTGCCCAGAACAAAAAACAAAAATTCTCGTCAATCTACATTAGAATACCTAGCGAAGTACGTAAGGAATTTAAAAAATATTGTTTATTCAAAAGTTGTAGGTATTTGAACTTAAGAAATGAATTTTCAGGGAAAAATTTCGTTATAACTGCTCATAAAATGAAAAGTTTTCGATTAATCAGAAATTCCGTACGTACTTCTCTGCGAAATGCAATTATGAATATAACTTTGAAATTTGAAGTAAATCGAGTGAAAATTGTTGAAGTTATTTGTCAAGCCATTTGAAAAAAATCTGTTCCGAGAAGTTTCGAGTCGTCGGCCATTTTGTACATCGAAAAAAAAATATTTTCTAGCAACTTGATATTCATACTAAATAGACGTGTATTTAATTTTATGAGTGAATCACTTTTTCAGCCGAAAAAAAGTTGTTATATCCACACATGATTTTATACCCGTTACTGTGGCCTAAGGCCTTAAATTGTCTTTACAATGGCAAGTTTTCTTCCAAATGCGTCACATCTGCGGCAAGTTATGTTCGATTATTTCGCATCGTTCGCTAGAGCAAGTGTATGCGGAACATGCTCCATCAAGAAAAAGGTGCAGAGTGCTTCAGCCGCTCCCAAAGTCGCGATTCCTCTATGAATAACACGGAGCGCGGAAAAGCATCAGTGGGGTCGTTATCTACTGCAACTGATGCGTTTGAAGCGAGCTCTAGTACTTACAAGGAACATCCCTTGGGTGACACCCCTCGATTTTGTTGAAATTTAGATATGTTATAAAGCACCGAAAAGTAAGCGATACGTATTTTTTTCATCGGTAGAAAAACGGTTTTAAGGGGTGAAACCACCCCTCGAAAAAAGGCATCTCTAGGGTGGTTCACCGATTAATTTTTTTTTGCAATGACACTATAGCGGATTTTTCATTGCTTCGGATTGGAAGAATTTATTCGTTTTTCGTTTTTGTTCCATTAAAATCGGTGGACTCCTTGTGTGCGAAACTGCTATATTACCCTTAGATATGCCTTTTTTCGAGGGGTGGTATCACCCCTTAAAACCGTTTTTTCGCCGATAAAAAAAATACGTATCGCTTACTTTTCGGTGCTTTATAACATATCCAAATTTCAACAAAATCGAAGGGTGTCACCTGAGGGATGTTCCTTGTTAGGAATCAACTGGGGCATCTTACCGCCGCCGCCATATTCTCCAGACATCGCTGCCTCCGATTACGACTTGTTTCGATCGATACAGTCAGCGCTTACGGCTCAGCACTTGATCTCGTACGAAGGAATAAAAAATTACTGGATTGCCTCCAAACAAAACCGAATTCTTCCTACGTGGAACTCTTGGCCGAAAGATTGATAGAGATAGAGACCAACTTGGGTCAAGTTGGTCTCTATCATGATGGATACTTTGCATGAACCAGTCGGTCGATTTGCTATCTTTTCTTCCGCTTAAAAATGCTCGTTTACATACGCAACCACCTAATATAATTCACTTTTATTGAATATTGAACGTTCTAGATATCGTACATACACACATACACGATATTTCGGGGCTTCAATGTACGTTCGTATTGATTGATTAGAATCAGTTGGATACCGCAAACGAAACAGTCCACCGGATACTGTCGAATCGACAATTCACTCGAAACAAATTTATCGCTACGTTGCGTAAGCCCGGATTTTCACCGCACAATACGGATGGTCGAATGAAAGGATCGAGTGCATTATGGGAGTTAAAGATCGACCGCGGATCGGCAGGATTTACCTCGATCCGCACAGTCCTGTTAAGTGTACGGATATAGTGAAGGACCATTCGCTAGCAGACTTTATTCACCTGATTATCGTAATGGTCTGGGAGGGGAGAGAGAGAGAGAGAGAAAGAGAGAGAGAGAGAGAGAGAGAGAGAGGGAGAGAGGGAGAGAGGGAGATCGGGTGAATGGGTGTACAGAGGCTGTAAGGGCTCGTTTCCAACTATATTGATGGGCGGCCAGCCAGAGCATCTATAGCCAAATGGTTGGTCGATTAACGCTACGAAATGTGTAGAGATTCACTATATATACCTGTATGGTATAGATCCGGGAAAGCTACCATATCTATATACCTACTTACATATAATTGTGTGCGTGCGTGTGTGAATATATTCGTAAAAAGGAATGTTAAACTACCGTCAACGAAATGCAACAGTTTTATCTACTTTATAGAGTTGAGCCACGGAACTAAACGAGTGCTGCTTCGTTTTGGAACACAAGAACGATCTCAAAAGCTTGCAGGAATTTGTGCTCTGTGAAAAAAACACTGTCTCTCTCTCTCTCTCTCTCTCTCTCTATATATATATATATATATATATACAGGGGAAGCACATAAAGTGTTACAGAGCAATAGCACTCAAACTATTGATCATATCCAAAAATATTTCAGACAAAAGTTTCCGTGTTCGAGAAGGCCGTCATACTGAACCACCCTATTTTTTATCGGTGGAGGCGCTGAAGCCAAGTCAAGGTCAACTCCACTTTTTAAAATGGAACCATGCATTTTTTTTCGATGTTATTATCACCGATTTTAAGACAAATTCAGCGACCTATAACACAAGCTCATTCTAGTCACGCAAAGTATGAAAATAGTTTAAAAATCGAAAAATATCGAAATAATCACTTTCAAAGGATCCGCTAATCTTGGTTTGGGTCTACCTGCAGAAGATGCTCGAAGTGATGACCCTCGACTTTCTAATTGGCTGATGAAAAGACCGTCTAACTTCAGCCAACATTTGTGGTGTAGGTTCGGTACATGCTCGGCGTATTCTTTCTTTCATGTCGTCAGGCGTGGTAGGTGCTACCGCCATTACGCGTTCTTTGACAAAACCCAATAACCAGTAATCTGGTGATGTTAGATCTGGAGAACGAGGTGGCCAATCTACAGGGCCGCCTCGTCCTATCGACTTTTCACCAAAAATCTCATTCATCACTTGTCTTCAAACACAGAGCATAATTGGGTGGTGCACCCTCGTGTTGCATGCACATGTTCATGCGAACATGCAAGGGCACGTCTTCCAGTAATTGAGGCAGTACGTTTTGCAGAAAGTTTGCGTAACCTTGCCCAGTGAAGCGACCTTCAAAAAAATATGGACCAATGACGTGATGGCCGACAATGCCGCACCAACAATTAACGGACCACGGATGTTGAAATGGTACAGTTCTCATCCATCGAGGATTCCCATTTGCCCAATAACGCACGTTATGCCTATTCACATTTCCCGTATTTGTGAAGTTAGATTCGTCAGAAAAAAAGCACATGACTCAATAATGAGACACCTGTGCGCATTTTTCTACGAATCGAGTTACAGAAATTGACGCAATTTAGGGAATCATTGCCGTACAAATCCTGATGCAATGACATACGATACGGATGGAACTTGCGTTCATGTAAGATTCTTAATACACATCGCTGACTAATTCCACTCTCTCTTTCCATTTGCCTGCTGCTCGCATGTGGATTTAATGCAGCGAAAGCTAAGATGGCAGCCGCATTATTTTCATTAACAATCGGTCGACGTTTGACTCGTGTTTGTTTCACTGTACCGAAGCGACAGAAACGGTCGGCTAATCGACTATTTTCATACTTTGCGTGACTTTGTGTTGTAGGAATGACCTTGTGTTGTAGGTCGCGGAGTTCGTCTTAAAATCGGTAATAATGTCATCGACAAAAAAATACACGGTTCCATATAAAAAAGTGGAGTTGACCTTAACGTAGCTTCAGCGCCTCCCTCCACCGATAAGAAAATAGGATGGTCCAGTATGACGGCCTTCTCGGACACTGAAGCTTTTGTCTGAAACATTTTTGGATATGATCAATAGTTTGAGTGCTATTGCTCTGTAACACTTTATGTGCCTCACCCTATATATATATATGGATTATGATGAAAAAAAGAACGGCGCCTTATATAGGAAAGATAATGGAAATGGAAGAGGAGCGTTGTTGCAATAAATATCTGATGGAAGAGGCGAGAAGGATGCAAAACGCGACCGCGATCAAATGGGGACGAGAAGTGGAAGAAGCCATGAATCAAGCAGAAGAGGGACAGATAAGAGACACACAAATGAGGAATAACAGTGAGGAATGGCGACGAAGACTGGGCGGGCAGAGCAAAATATGACAGACCAGGAAATACAGAAGGGCAGAGAGAAAATTGAGAGATCAGGATACCGCATAGAACATAAAGACAGAAAGAAAGCGGTAGGGACGGAGGAGTACTGGGGGAAGCGACTATGAGGGGAAAAATCGGAGACGTATGGGTAAGGATAAGGTGTGGGAGTGTGGGGAAGGAGAAGGAGAAGGGTTTAAGAGGGAATGATACCTTATCGCGGTCGGTATTGTAGAACGATTATAGATTCCCATGAATCTCTGAAACGGCTCTTCAGATCCCGTCGAAACTTTGCCAAACGACGTCAAATAGATAGACGAACGGCTGTCTTCTCCTCAAATTTTCCGAATTTGAGAAAAAAAATGTAGATTGGGTTATCATAAGCCAATCTACATTCTTTTTCTCGAAATCAGAAAATTTGAGAAGAAGAGAGCCATTCATCTATGTATTTGACGTCGTTTGGCAAAGTTTCGACGGGATCTGAAGAGCCGTTTCAGAGATTCGTGGGAATCTGAAATCGTTCTACCATACCGACCGCGATAAGGTATCATTCCCTCTTAAGGAATACGAGACGCAGAATGTGCAGTAGAGAGCTGAAAACACCGCTGCACATATGAGAATGTGAGGAGGCAAAAATCGCAAATTGTGGACGAAGTGACAAGAAGTTACAATGATGAGCGGAACAACGAGGGGGCGGAATGGCAACGGGATGGATTAGGCCGCTGAAAGGGAAGGAATTTGTTAAAGAAATGGGTGACGTAGTGAGGCGGTTGGAGAAGCTAGCCAGGAAGAGGCTAGAGAAGAGAGGGCGAGCAGACTACCAGCGATAGGAAATTTTCAATAAGAATAGGAATAAATGGAACCATGGACAGTGAAAAGAGGTATAGGAAAGAAATGAAAGAGCATTGTGAAAGATAATCTTGGAGTTTGTCTCGTTGGAACGCAACGAATTCTTTCTCTTTCCAATTGCATCAATTTTATTTGCCCGTTCCAGGCTGTGAAAGTTACTGTAACGTTTCAACGTACTCTCATAAGAAAATAACGATGTCCATTTCCAAAAACGGCTTGTGATAATGGTAAAATTAAAGAGGTGAAAAATAGAGAAAAAATATCGTTACATGGATGCAAACTTCAACGTCGTTGTAAAATACATTTTAATACAAAAAGGAAACTGAAGAACGGATGGGAAGGTTGTAAAAACCCGCAAGGGTACGTGGAAGAAACTACTACTAGGTATATACACGTGTGTTACTGTTTAAATGCGTTTTCCCGACTGAAAACTATTAGCTTGCTGAAAGCCTTCGTTACAACTAGTTTTTCCTTGTGAAAACAAAAATTTACTGATAAATAAATTTGCATGTTGGTTAAAAATCGTCTTAAGCACAAACAAACCCAAACAGTTTTAACTCATTTGCTTCGTACGCACCAGTCTTGTTTGGGTTTGGGTTTGCTTGGATTAGTTAGGTAAAGTTAGTTAGTAAGTTAAAAATGGTTTCAACTATCATTCAAATTTGTATTCTTTGTAAAACTTTTTTTTTCTTTACACGAAAGAGTAGGTATATCAGCAAGAAAAAGAAATAAGTTTCCCTCCTAATCAGCTTATAATAAATCTGTTCAGTAATCAGTTTTTTAAATAAAAAAATGATATGTAGCTTTTATTATTTCCACTTGTATACTCTTTCGGGCTTTTACATTCTCCGTGCCGTCCTATCTTGCTTCGCTTACACTATTCTCAAACTTAGATTTAGAGTGACCGATAAATTACTATTAAAAACATATACATGTATATTTATATGAATTCTATTACTTAATAATAAAACGTCATTAAATATTAATGTATTTAATGATAAATGCTTATAATAATAATATCAATAAAGTAATTCAGTATTATATGGGATAATCCACGTCATTTCAGCTAGCCCGTGACCCTTACCACTTTTGGTTTTCTTGATTTTTTTTGTGAAATTGTATCCCACGAATGGAATATCTACACGAATTTTTAGATTTTTATCTCTTCTCTTTAATAAGTTATAATTTTCCAAAAAATGTCGATTTCAGACATTTTGGAAACGTTTAAATGCTGATAACTCCTGAACCAATTGAGATATCGGCAAATGGCAGAATTAAATTTTTTTCATTTTAAAGCATACTTTCGTTAAAGAATATGGTAAAATTATGAATTAACAATGCCAACGTTTTTTTGCTTCAAAAGTGAAATCTATTTCTATATATATATATTATTCGGCGATTCGTCGAGGCGAATTGTTCACAGAGACTGGAAGAAAATTTCGAGCTCCTCTTTAAACGACCCTCGAGGATTCGACTCTGGATTAGGATTTTGGTTCTCATTGCAACTCGACGCGTCATATCGAGAATTTATCACCCTTCCAGAAATATGAGAATCTTTGAGGGACGTTACACGCGCGTGGGGATGCTTCCATAGAGTATGGCGGGAAAGAAGGACGTTTGCATGCGGAGCCCTGCACGCAAATAAGGATGCCCCTCGATCGAGAATGTTCTCGGGAGATAGAGAAAGGAATAGGAACCGAAAGACAGGGAGAAAGCGCTATCTCGCGTATTCAGAAGTTGAGCTATTCCGTTGCACGTCGCGAGAAATTCGTGGTTTGCATTCAAGACTCGATGGTTTATCTTCACGTTTCGTCGCTTCTGTCGTGTCGTGCGAAATTCGAACAACCTCGGGGCAAACCGTCATCCTCTGAGATTTCGACTGCACTTCACACTTTGCCTACGAAATTATTGAAACTGTCATGATTTGTTGAGACGAAAGCAGAACATGACAAGAGATCGCTCAATTACAAGCCCACGTGATGATCAACACGAAGAAACGAAAAAAAAGTACATTTGTAGCTCGCGTTACGCACATTGCCACGGAGATTCAATGTCGCGGAAATTATATGGGTGAAGGTAAAATGTGGGGAGAGTAGATTAAGGTCGCAGTGCGGAGGATAGAAATAAAAAGAGCAGAGGCGTGATTGATCTCCGCCGTGAAATATATCGGGTCTGACGTTGAAAGACACTCTGGCGTGCTTGTAGATGCGTATATACCAAGTGGTTCGGTAACTAATAGCACCGCGAATATCTTCGGACCTATTGGGGTCAGAATATAGAGGAATGAAAGGGCGGCATCATCGGAGCCGGCAAGGACTCACGAAGGAACATTTGAAACTAATAAATGCATATCGTACGTCTATAATTCATTTGAAAAATATAATCATTAACATAAAAAAGTATAGAATCGTAAAAATAAAAGTGACTGCCCCCATAATGTGGGAATCCGTAATTAAGTAGTTAATTAATTAATTTAATTAATTCGTTTTTGCATTGATTGATTAATCAATGAATCAATAAATCAATCAGCGCAACAATCAACGAATGAATTAGTAAATGAATTACTGATTGCACAATTCTTATAAGTGGTAATTTTTATTTTTTTTATGAAACCGTATATTCGAATGAAAATCATCACTCATAATCATGGGGGATCCGTTATTTCAATCATCAATCAAGTCATTTAATAATTGGTTTATTAATTAAGTAATTATTGCTTTGATTAATTGATTGATTCATTTATTTAGCTATTTATTCGTTGATTGATTAATTCCTTCATCCATTAACTCATTCATTCATTCATTCATTTATCTATTTATTTGTTTATTTATTCAATTACTTATTTTTTCGCTTATTTTTTATTTGTTTGTTTCGTTCTTACTTATTTATTCAACCATTCTCGTCAAACACAAACCAGAGCAAAAAACTTCTGACAACAGGGGTGATGCCCGCTTTTCATTCCGCTCGTGCGACGTCGATGGTACATCAAACCCGATGAAATACGCGGGATGCACGCGGGAGAGCGTGACCATTTCAATTTTATTGTGCCCAAACAAAAGCTACTCGCGGCACAATAGTATGCGCGCAAAAAGGGCCGAAAAAAACCAGTTCGAACAACCTCTCAAAGCTTCCGGTGTGCTTTTTTTCCGTGCGCGTTCACAATTTGAGTTCGAGTTCGATGTAAAAAGAAACGCGAGGGTTGTAAAAATGAAAGTTTAACTTTCAGGCTAGCGCAGGTTCCGCTTCTCTGTTTTCGAGATATAAAAATGAAAATACGATCTAGGGAATGTTGCATAGCCCCTTGAGAAAATGTCTATATTGTTCTTGTATCTTTCCATAAATATGTTAAGTGATGATAACAATATGAATGGTAAAAAATAATATACAATATTATATAGACAATTGCGTAATATAATATTTTAATACATAAGCATAAATAATATTACAGAATATCATAAAATTATATATTATATGATATATTGTACAACCTATTATTCAATATTATACTGCGATGAAAAGTGATATTGAACTATATACCATGCTATATCATATCGTATATATATAATAATATAAGTATAAGTTATAATTGTGTTATTTCATATCGGTAGATTTGATAAATTATTGAAGCAAAAAATTAAAAAAGTTCGAGATTTATCACATTCAAAATAAAAAAAAATTGAGTTTCATTTTTATAAAAACCAAACTTCATCGTTATCCAGTCTGATGATTTTTCCTGCTCGAAGCAGAATCATTAGACTGGAGAACGATGTGGCTTGGGTGTTAATGAAAATGAAAGCTATTTTTGTTGAAATCTAAATTTGATGCGTCTAAAATTTTTCAAGTGTTCTGCTTTAATCATTTCAAAAGTCTACAGATAGAAAATAAAATAATTCTATTACTCAATGAAACAATTATTTTATATTTTTATTTCCTACATATTGCACTATAATATATATCTAGTATATAGTAAAATATAACTTATGATATTACAGTAACAGTTTGTACGACATACCGTTTGATATCTAATTATATTTTATTCTAGAATGATATTAAGAATAACATATTGTACCATCACATTATTATTATTATTATTATTATTAGTGTACAATAAAAGTGCAGTGTATATATGATACGTAATAATATATATTTTATTGTTATTATAATAGTCTTATGAGATCTCAATTAATTCCTGGGTTCCAACGTATGATCTTGCGGGTTTTTACGTATAATCCTTTCCAATTGAACTCTCTCCTATCACTCCCTACCCGCACTTCGCTAATCTAACCTAACGTCCCGTTGCGTCCACAGCCATCTTAAGGGAGGGAATACAAATAAATGGTCGAAAATGACGAAAAACCTCAGGATTTTTTTCCAACGCAACTACTGGACCAATCCTTTTGGAATTTGTAGGGTATTTTATTGTACATTAGAAGACACGAAAAACATTTCTTTGAATCGACAATAAATGTTCATCAACAGCTTGCAGCCAATTGTTGCTGACCAAATTTTCAAAATTGCCAGCAGCGATAAAAACTGTTTAACTCGAAATACCGCCTTTCATCATTTTTATCTTTTATCCAAAGGCTCCACCGATCAATAAACTAAATAAACAATTGGATCAACAATGAATGAAAGAGCGCAAGCTCAATGGAATAATTGATTTATTTATTTGAGATATAACAAATAATTATGAAATTATGGCTTATCAGAGGGAGTTTATAGTCTTGACTGGGATTTGATGTTAATGACAAACTAGATTCTAATATTGATGTAAGTTAGTTTGAACATATTACGAGCGAAAGTTTTTACGATTCTGGGGAAACGTGCTCTCTCTTTCTCATCGATCTATCTGTCTATCTTCCTCTCTCTTTTTTCCTCTCGCAAATATACGGGGAAGAAAGCTCAGGACGATCGCCAGATGAAATATCCACTTCCTGGAAAATTCATTTCCTCCTAAAATCCTTCGTTTTATTAAAGTACTCGGGATAATGCCCACGGGCTTTTAATCTCTTTTTCGGGACAGCGGTTGCGCCTTGAAAGAGACTTCTCATATAGCTCAAACGTTATTCTTAAAAGGAGTCGTATTCGTAAATCCAGAAGCGCACACTCGATTGATGCAGGCCAGGAAGATAAGTCACCTCTTGTGATCGGCGTCGCATTCAAAGGTGACGAAATTACAAAACAAATGTTAAAGCCGAAGAGTTTGAATCATCACTGCTGTATTCAAAAGTTGAAAAAAAATTCGTTCACTAAATATTCTGACGTGCCCGGCCTTTTGATTACTTTTTTTTAAATTTACAGCAATTATATGAAACTGATAGAAAATCAAGTGCGAAATGTTTATAAACTAAACGAGTCTGAAGGTGGATTCGAAGCCGCGCTCGATCCGGCTCGAGTTTCCGGCCTGAGCAACTACTGTGCCATTCTTTACTACTTGGACTTGGAACGGGAATATTTCGGTATAATATTTTTTTAGAATATTTTTATCATTTTAATCTCCTACAAGGCTATTAATGATGTTGTCATTTCGAAATGGCTTAAACAGGCCTGAAACGGTTCATTTTTAATTTATGCTGAGATTAACGAAAAAAAAATTTCTATACAAAATATTTTTTGTTCATTAAATTCAGCACAAATTAAAAATATACCGTTTCAGGCTTGTCGAAGCCTGAAATCGAATTTGGATCCCGAAATCATATTTTGGAAATAACAAAATCATATTTTGGAAATAACAAAATCATTAATAGCATTGTTGGAGATTGAAATGCTAAAATTCTCAAAAAATATGATTAAGTCGAAAAAATATAGAAGGAAAAATGAGCCCACGGCGAGACTAAACGTAAAAGTCATAGAATGGGTCACTTTAATTTAGAGAAGTTTTTAAGGAAATAAAAAAAGGCAATCATCTTTAAAAAAGACAGTTTTCACTTTAGAAGCAAAAAGAAAACGTTGACATTGATAATTGATCATTTTTTCATATTTCTCAACGAAAGTATGTTTCAAATTTAAAAAGTTACATACTTCAATTAGTTCAGGAGTTATTAACCTTCAAACGTTTCCAAAACTTCCGAAATCAACATTGTTTGTAAAATTATAACTCCTGAAAGAGAAGAGATAAAAATCTAGAAATTGGTGTGGATACTCCTTCCATGGGAAACAATTTTTTTTCAAATCAGAAAAATTAAAAGTCGTCGGTGGCTATGTGAAATGGCGTAGAATATCCCACAGATATATATACACATATATATATAATGAGATCGGGTGACATATGGGTATTTAATTGAACCGACGTCGGATCGTCGCTCTCCGAGGCTCGTTAGTATCCCTTCATGATTCGCAGACTCAACGTTTCTCTCGTTCTTCGCGTTAGCGCGAGTTTCACGCGAATAAAAGGGAACCTGATAGTCAGCGATATTTTCACAGGCTCTGAACAAATAAAAAATATCCCCTGTGTCACTTCTGTCCTCTCTCGCACAAATTCGCCCTCAGGGAGTCCCTTGAGCGAGGAATTTAGTCGTCAAAACTCGAATAAACAAGTCTCAACGGAGTCGCGGCAACGAAGTAAAAAGAGGCAACTCAAAATTATTCCTATTCGGTCATTTGTTAACCGAAAAGTCTGCCGAGCGTGTTTCGAAAGACGGATAAAGGATGATTCCGTAGTCATTTGTTGGCGCGATCAATGTTTAGCCAGTGTGTAGTTATTATTATTGTGTATGTTGTGCCAGTATCATTTATCGCCCACTAATTTCGATTTCATCAAATAATCCGCAATCGTAATACCCCAATGGTACAGGCGGGGGGTGAGGAGGGGGTGGAAGCCCTTTGTCCGATGATTGATACTTTATTAACGAGGCTTTAAACAACACGCGACAACGTTATTTGTGCTGTCCTCTTGTTGACTTTCCATCAAATCAACTTAGCGCTAACTTGGTCCTGAATGCCTCGACGTAACTTGACAGAAATATTTTTCATCGAAAGTTCCAATCAAATGCGAGTACGTACAATTTATTCAGATTTTCCAAATCAATAGTTGAAAATTCAAGGGGGGGGGGGACACATTGCTAATCATTTTGAAGCTTGATATTTCGCATCGGAGCTAGAAATAAAAAATGATAAATGGAACTTTAATTTTATTTTGAGAACCATGTCCAATGCACCCCACCTGATGGGGTGCGCGAAAAAAAAATCGGGTAAATATTCGGAAGTGAGGCTCCTGCCCCATGTAGAATGCCCTTATGTAGAATAAGGATAATTTTTGTTTGGGGTTGTTTAGGGTTGTTCGGGGTTGTTTGGGGTTGTTTGGGTTTGTTTGAACCGTTGAAGAAAATTAGCCTGATTCTGGCAGGAGCCCCACTTCCGAATATTTATAAAAAATCGCACCCATTTCACATGTATAGAAAAAAAAACCTAAAAGATTTAGTTTCCAGATTTTTATACGTATCAATTGAGATCCCCATCTGAATCATCTACTTGCAAAATTTCATGCATATAGGTTTAAAACAGTAAACACTGTTAGGCTGTGACAGGCGGGCGGACATGACAAAGTTATAAGGGTGCTTTGTATTATGAGTACGGAAGCCCGGGAAAAAAACTAAAAATCGTCCACCAATGTTTTTCTTCCTACGAGAGCCGGAAGAGCCCCGCGGATACGAGAGTCCGTAAAGATTATCGTGAAATCGTTCGGCTCGCTCCCTCCTCTTGCCAATCGAACATTCTAATTTAGGCTAATTACTTTTTCGGACTTATATACGCTCATTCTCTTTGCCGTGATTTCCTTTTACGTACAGCTTCTACTTATCCACCTCCGGCGAAGGGGGGAGGGGTGTAAGAACCATTTGGACTAAATCGTCCAAATGGTCGCCAATGCATTTGAGGCGAAAATGTTTCAAACATAATGCGCCCAAGAGAAAAATAACAATGGCGTTCGGTATATTTCAATTGGCGGCAATTTTTAAGGTTATTTCAAGGTCACTTTTAGTTTTTCAAGCAGGAACGAATATTATTAATTTTGGAATAATTTTTTGCGTAACGAACTAAGTAACGCTTTTCTGTTTGACTTCAATTTTTGGAGATATCAATATTTTGCAGATCTATTTCGTTGAATATTTTGAATATCTTGAAAAATGCATAAAAAAAGTTTCAGACAAAAGCTACCTATTTTATTACGTAAAAAATTATTGTAAAATAAAAAATATTAGTTTCCATTTGAAAACCAAAGTTGATCTTGAAATAACCTTGAAAACGGCCACCAAATAAGAAATACCAGGACCATCATTATTATTCCCTAAAACCATAAAACTGTTGTCCGAAATATTTTTTCCTAAAATACATCCCTCTAGAGATATTTCGTCTTGCCAACTTGAGTGGTATAGCCGGTATACGTGAACCTGTTTGAGGTCATGCTTTTCTGCATGGGAAGCTTTTGCCCCCATCTCACGCCCTTTTGAAATAAACGAGCGATATTTCCCTCGACTCAATAAGCAAACCTTGTGTTTTTTTTTTCGTTTCTTTCCAATGAACACGAAGTTAGTTTGAACTGTGAATAAGGCGTTAGGCCACAGTAACGGGTATAAAATCATGTGCGAATAATTTTTTTTTTTCGTATGAAAATGTGACCCACTCATAAAATTAATTACACATCTAATTAGTATAAATATCAAGCTGTTAGAATTTTTTTTTTCGATCTACAAAATGGTCGACTACTAATATTTTCTTTTGTTATCTTTTTTCCAATTAGCGTGACTTCAACAATTCACGCTAATTCAACTTCAACAATTTTCACTCGATTCACTTCAAATTAAAAAGTTATGTTCTTAATTGCATTCCGCAGAGAAGTACGTACGGAATTTCTGATTAATCGAAAACTTTTCATTTTATGAGCAGTTTTATACGAAATTTTTCACTGAAAATTGATTTCTTAAATTAAAATACCTTCAACTTTTGAATAAAACAATATTTTTTAAATTTCCATACGTACTTCTCTAGGTATTCTAATGTAGATTGACGAAAATTTTTGTTTTTTGTTCTAGGTAAAAAATTGTGGATGCTAAATGACACGCCGCGGAGCGCCCAAAAAAAAGACAACAAAAGAAAATATTAGTAGTTGGTCCTTCGTACATCGAAAAAAAAAATTCTAACAGCTTGATATTCATACTAAATAGATGTGTAATTAATTTTATGAGTGAATTACTTTTTCATACGAAAAAAAAATTGTTAAATTCGCATATAATTTTATACCCGTTACTGTGGCCTAAGGCCTTAAAATGCACCGCCGCGTCTACGGAAAATAAACTCTTTTTGAAATAACTCGAATAAACTCGAATTTTGAAATGTTTATTCGGGTAATGGGGCTGGCCAAAGTACTAAAGTCATAATTTGAAAAGGTTTACTAGCAAATTGAGTATTTACGGATACGCGACACCCTAGGGGCTAATTTTTGTGATTGGGTAGAACACGAGTTGCCTTAGCAGGAATTCGTGTAAGAGCTTCGACAAAGACAGAGGAAGCGAGTGGGGAGGGGCGGAGGAGAAGATATCGATCAAACAGGCGGAATCCGAAAATAATCATAAGAGAGTCAAGGACGCGAAAGCTCGCGATCCACACTTTCATGGTACGCAGCACGAAAAGGTTCGACGGGGAGTCTGACAATAAAAGCGCACATCCCCGTGACGTAGGAACGTCGCTGTCCTTTGGTTCACGTATAGAAATTGTCGATCGCATACGCCTCGAAGGGAACTAGGAGCGTTCGTTAAAAAATAATATATGCTCGGTAAAAAAAACCAACGATGAGAATGAATTTCAAATGCTTTATTTATAATATTTGCATATGTATATATATATATATATATATATATATATATATATATATATATATGCTGCCCCAAAAAATTAATGAAGTAGAAAAAAAAGTTTAGTGTTTTTTTGAAGCGCTGTATCTATGTGAAAAATGGTTGTATCGAGATAAAAGAAAAAGCATTTTAAAGCTTCAAGTTTCCAATTTTCAGATGTTTTGGCAAAAATATTTCGTGAGCTACGGTCATTGCGCAATCATGAGAAATGGGACGAGACATTTTTTTAAATTTTTGTTTTTTTTTCAAGGGTCCACGGGTTCGGGAATTTTGTTTTCAGCTAAATCAATGCATAGGTCAGTTAGCTTGTTTCTTCACCTTCAATTTGATTTTTTGTTGGTTTGTCTACGTCAATTTTTTGGTGAAATATCCGACTTTCAATGAAAAATGATCCTTTTATATTTGATCATCGATATCTCAGCAGCCAATGCTCGCACAGGGAATTCAAGGGCAGCACTGAAAACTTGAATACATTTCTTACAAGACTCTTTTATTAGGGTTTGAGAATAAATATTTTTTCCACGTTTAGCATCAATTTGAAAAAAAGTACAACAAAAGTACAAGTAGAAAGTTTTCAGTAAATCTATCACTACATTACAAATATTGATAGAAAGACTATAATGTTGCCAAGTTTTTTTTAGCTCAATGTACCGCCAATACCCCGTAAATTTTAAAAGTATTCCATCAAACAGTTTTTCCGAACTGATTGACTAAAGTTTTACAAAACAATTGAAGGAACATGTGCATTGTTCCTAAACATCGTGTAATCGTCATCACAATGAAAAGACCACTTTTTTCGACTTTTTTCACAACTTTGCACTAGTAATTGGTTAAATTTGAGAAAAAAATATGACAAAAATTTATAAAAAAAAAATTGATTTTTTTTTTGTTTGAACACTTGTAAAACATTTTAGGAAACAATACTGCTTTATATTAGATACGATTCGGCCTTTGCGTACCATAATTTCACTTATTTTTAAGTGCATCAATTAAAGTCATCAATGATACCCCAAGTTCACTACTTGATCTGAAAACATTTATGCGATTAATTCTCAATATTTGTGCGAAGGTTATTTGCGTTACAAACATTTTTTTTTCACAACTCATTTTTTCAGAAGAAAAAAACCAATTAACTTTTTTTTCAAAAGTAATGTTTTTTGGTAAATTTTTTCTAAGTTTTGGTAAAAAAAATTAATCAAAGGTTTTTGTAAACTTGAACTTTTTTTTTCGATTTTCGATCATGCCCTTTTTCAATTTTTGACCATGCTTAGAAATAAAACTATTTTTCATACCCCTAATAAAATATCGAGCCCTAATCACATAAATGTTCTCAAATAGAGTAGTTGATACAGCTTGATGGTATCAACTTTAATAAAATTACATAACCTCAAATTGTATTTGTCTGATCATTTGTTCTGGCCAGGATCGCCGCAGTTGGCTAGTGTGGGCTAGATCATCCCGAGATGCTGACTTGAGAACGTTTTTTCATTCGCAACGTCATCTGTAACTCAAGTTGCTCAGCCAGCCATAAGCTAATCGTTCGATGAAACTACACGTAGTCACATAATCACACTTTGTCACAAGTGACTAAAGCGCGACCAACAACTCCTGCTCGGGTATGTTCAAAATATATTTACCCAATCGAACGCGATATTTACAATTTGTATTTTGTAGTACTTACACCGATTGGCTATGCGCAGCAATGGCGTCACTTTGTTTCAATAATAATAACTTTATATTTTATCAAGATTTTGAATAAAAAAACTCAAACTTGACAAGACTATATATGAGCTAAGTGTAAAATTCCGACCTCGTCATGATAATACTTCCTTAACAAAAATCTATTGAAAATTGACTGGCTTTTTATCCGCAAGCTGCGCTTGTCACCGGCTTAAAAAATTGTAGCTTTCTGAAGAAAACTAACATGAAAATCTCTGTTGTTGTGTTACTTTACAAATGCCGTAATGTCAAACAATTACATCTATATATTATTATTTTTGGGTAGGATTCGTGAATATTTTTCCGGATATCGATCCCCCTTAAGACTCGATAACTCGAGGAAATTTATCGTACGCGTGAACGCGACCTTTGCATCAAGTATGCTACGTGTCAACATTATTTTTACTTAATGCGCCTATCGGTTATTCTTATGTACGTAGGAATTGATTGTATCGTCTTGCCCATCCATTATAACTGCCTACATGCCTGCTATCTAACCGAACCCGATAGATAGCCCCGCCTCCCATCATTTATGGATCAGCCATCGAGACCTCTGAAATATGCATCGGAGCCGTCTCGAACGCGAAAACAAATCGAAAATCGATCGTGAACCGACGCAATTACGATCAATTCGACACAAAAGATCGTTCGATGTGGATTGTCACGGAATCGCCAGGTTCAAGTTCCAATTTTTATTACTGCAGGTCAATCGGTACTCTGGAAAAGGTCAGATCTAATATTCACGAATCTCGATCGTTGCGAAGAGAAAAGGTCACGTTTTCTTTCCTTATTTATTTGTGAAGTTTATTTTTCAACTATAGTTAGTTTCTTCTTCAAATATAGTTACTTTGGTAAGTTGTGTCGATTATAGTTATTTTTTAAATATAGTTTGGGTTTCATTTTTTTAAGTAAACTTTATTGTTTAAATTATGAATATTTTGGTCAAAAAAAAAAAAATATTACGCTCTGAATAAAAACAAAATGAGGATTAAGGTACCTGCAGAGAAAATAATAATTGCGTACGGTTAAAATGTTGTTAAGTAAAATGTAAAAAAAAAGATTAATACTTCGTTTAGTCGATTGTGGAAAATCCGGTATTTCTCAGAGCACTTTGTTTTCCGAACTTCCAGGAGGAGGAAAATGTATTTTCTCATCATTACGGAGAGTGGGGTTCACGTACATGTCGTCCAGCCACTCTCTCTCGCCCTCCCTGTCTTTCGCCTATGATAATGACAATAGAAAAGTTAAACTGGGTGTTGGCGATTGCGTGATACGAGTATGCGAAATCGGTTGCTTTTCATTAAAACTTTACTAGGTCTGGATGTCTTTCGGATTTTGCTTGCTAATGGAACCGTTGGTGGAAAACGTTCTAATTAACGTTCCAGCCAGAACCGGTGTTCACTTTACAAGCGCCGAAAACTTTCGGGATCGACGCTTCAGAGTTTCCCGAAACACCCTTATCGCTTTATCTGTCCCTTGACCCCTTTGGAATCTCCCTTTATTTTTCTCCGCCCTGGAATTCGCATTTTCTATCATTTTTCTTCGGTTCGTCGTAATTTATCACTGCAGACTCTTCTTAGTCGCGATTCAATTTCGTCCGAGCTGGGTCTGGGGAGGATCAATTAAAAAAAATTGAAAAATACCGAGTTCAGGCACGAGCTTTTTTCGCTTTATTTTTAGAACATTTTCAAAATAAATTACGAATGAATATTCGTAATTTATCCGCCTGGAAAAAGAGCATCGAGGCTCAAACAATGCGCCGAAGGTTGGGTCAGATGTTTTTTCATTCGGCGATGTCGAGATTGATAGAGCGGAATTGAGAAGCCCACGCTGGCTTGGCAAAAGAATTTTATCTTTTACCGGCATCCCGTCCCATCTCGGTGGAGTTTTGACGCCACCCGGGAATGCTTTACCGTGTAATTCGCGGCTTTACCTGCGAATTAAATAGTATATAAAAGCGAAGCCACCTCGACGGAGACATCCTTTGGTGCTACGCGTTACCACTATAGATACACAAAGGGAGTTTCCTTTGTGAGTAGATAGGGTATGTCATTGCGAGCAAAATGATTTTTTTTTTAATGTCGTGCCATAAAAATTCGCCGAGATATTCCCGTGCTGAGTTCGATGCTGTGCAAGCCATGGCACAGTGGATGATCGCGCGCGATTTTGTCCCTTTAATTATTTGTTAATAAACGAAAATGATCGAACCATATTATCGATTTACAAAGCGAGTTCCCGTATTAATTATCTTTCAGGGAAGGAACAAAAATTTAAGAAAAAAATCCACTCATCCGAAGGTGGATCCGAAGCTGCGCTCGATTCGGCTTACACGTCCCGCTCGCTAGCAACCACTGTGCCATTCTTTGCTACTTGGACCTTGAACGCGACATGTCGGTCGACTTTTGTCGCACGACATTTAAAGAAAAACGTTCTGCTCGTAATGACACACCGTATACGCTCGCAAAGAGAACTCGAGTAGTTGTGAATCGCCCTGTATATACGGCTCTCGCCGTCTCCTTTTTGAACGGCTCTTCGTACCCTCGCCACTCTCGGACCTCCGACGACCCGCGTTAAACGGTTGAGGGTTTGCCTTCGGCATTAAAAAAAAGATTTCTTCAGTGCTGATTATTATTCGTAGTGTTTAACGCGTTCTCTAACAAAAACGACTATTCCGAAAGTTTTGCCAATCTGCATATTTACTACTTAATTTTTTTCGGAAATACATTTTCCGTGAACTGCGAAGCCAATTTTTTATTTCGAACATTTTTTTGAACTCCTGAATCGCGCAGTTATTTTTCTCGAAACTACGTTCTTCACAGTAGCTGTGAAAAATCCCAAAGCTCCTCGTCCGATTTACTTTGAATTTGGTACACATATTCTTCACAAGATTATCCAAAGGATAATCAAATGATTTTTGCGATACCCTCAACCATTTGTTTATAATACATTTTTCAATTAATAATATTTGTTCCTTTATTTTTTATATCTCAAAATAACATTTTTACAAATTGTTATCAAACACGTGCTGTCAACATGGTAATTAAAAAAATTATATTTAATATGCGCGTCATGCGAAACGCGGTATTTTCAATTCTTCTTGGAGCAACTCAGGGTGGCCATGAATACCATGGGAATTCCACTAATGGGAGACATCGCGGATAAATACCATAATGGGCGGTAAAAACCAAGGATAAATCCTATTGCTGGAGGGCCTCGTGCTTTTTTCCTCGTTCCTTTCGATTAACGTCTTTTACTCTTGTACCTCACTTGGTTCTCTTCCGCGAGGAATAATAATGTTGGCCGAGCCGTGAAAATGGATCGACGAGCACGACAGTTGAGTAAACTTGGGGCGCGAGTTCGTTAGAGTGACGAAAGAGTCGGCTGAAATACCGAGAAGAGGTGGAGCCGTCGATATAAAAGGGAAAATCAAGGGGGTTCGAGTGGATGAGCTAAGAGGGGAGGGTGCGCACGCGAGCCATTTGGAATTTTGACACGGACTCGACTCGGCGCGGATACCAGAGAGAGAGAGGGAGGGAGGGAGAGGGAGAGGGAGAAAGAGAGAGAGAGAGAAAGAGAGAGAGAGAGAGAGAGAGAGAGAGAGAGAGAAAGAGCGACAGAGCTTTTCCGGAAACCTGGCAATTTCGCGTTCGGGTAGATGTATGTTCCCGGCTATAAAAGTAATGAGATCCATTATGGAGCGACGAGCCTTCTTTTTTTGTCGTAAAGTGGCTCGCTTCTCGAGTCTTTCTCCTCTTTTTTCCCAAACTTTTGCGTTGTGAGTCTGAAGTCCACGGAGATAGCCACTTATGTATATATAGGGGAAGAGAATTGCAGTAGTTCCTTTTAGGGTCTTCTTTAAAGAGATTTAGGTATTTTTTCGAGATTTTTAGAATTTTTGGCTGGAAAAATGACTCCTCGCGTAGAGAGACTTTTTGGCTCCCGTATATATATATATATATATACATATATATATATATACGGTCGCACTGCAGTCCGTATATATATATATATATATATTTATGTGTATGTGTGTGTGTGTGCAGGAAGAAAATTGCAGTAAGGCTTTGGGGGTTAAAAAAATATTTTATAGGCAAAAAAAGGAACCTTTCAATGGTGATACTTCATTGTCTGTGCATACATATATGGACAGGAAGGAAATCATTTCTGAAGGTCGAAAAGAACTTCAGAACTTTGAAAATTCCTACAAAAGTACTTTTGCAACGTTCAAAAGAAAGTCGAAGACCTAAAAATCCCTAAAAAGGTACTTTTAAAACGTTCAAAAGAACTTCAAAGCCTTAAAATAACCAGAACGATACTTTTAAGACCTTAAAGAGAAAAGGAAATTGCATGACTTTTTTCCGGATTTTAAAAGAGATTTTATAGGTAAAACAGGCACCCTTGCAAGGTGAAACTTCATCGCCTATCTATGTACATATGGATAAACGGAAAGTAAGTTTTGAAGGCTTGGGATGAACTTTAAAACCTTGAGAATAGCTAAAAAGATACTTTTTAAACGTTTAACGGAACTTCGATGCCTTAAAAATTCCTAAATGGTACTTTTTAAACCTTAAAGAGGAAAGAAAGTTACAGTACTTTTTTTTGACAGAAGACAACTTTGGTCTCTTCAAACAGAAATTTAGAACCCTAAAAATGCTCACAAAGGGGCTGTTAATACGTTAAAAAACGTTTGTTTTCAACATTTTAAAAGTACCTTTTGACGGATCATCAGAGCTGTAAAGTTCGTTTCAACATTTTCAAGGATTTTGTAGCTTGTGAAGACCGATTTTCGTATATAGAAACCTTCCCGTTCGTCTTTCGATATAACTAGGGATAGTGAATAGCAGTGCTCTAGCTTTCCGGATTAAAAAAAATAGTTTCGCGAATGTTTTTTCTACATGGCCTTCCTACCGCTCCCTCATACCCGCACACCTGAAATCCGAAATTCAAGAAAAACTCGAAGTCCGACGAGCTTACGAAGACTTTTCGAAAAATGTTTCTTTACATTCGGCATTTTGTTTGTGATACCCTAAAATAAAATAGAAAGTATGTTTTTTTCAGTTTCACATCATTTGTATTTGCTTGGGATTATTTGCGCACTCTAAAGAAACGATCGAGTGCTTTTCGTGAGTGTCCAAAAAATCTGCCGAAAAAATTTGTTCGAAAAATGATAAATATTGTGAAAAAAAATGAATAATTTTCAGTGCTTGGCTGCGATGCAAACTTGATTGTCGCGTCCCACGAGTACTCAATACTGCGGTCATAAAATCTCCCTTGCCTGGGCTGGCTCGTTGTTAAACGCTGATTTTTAGTCGAGCTCTTCATGCAGAGCCCTTCGAATCGGATTATCTTATACCCTCGTAGCCACTGCTCGCTCCATACGCAGGTTTCCATCGCACTCCACGCGTATATATCTCCACACATATATATATATATATATATATATATATATATATATATATGTACGGCATGGCCAGAAAAGTGACGCCCAAAAGAAAATTCTAGATGTCTCGTATCGATACTTATCCGAATCATCCCCATGTTTGTTCTACGATCTTTCAACTATTCGAGAAAGGAGCATTAAATTTTTTTTTGTCGACTTTGCGTATCCCATAGGCTGTTATTTTTTTTTCTTTTGCGTTCTTTCGCTTAAGTTTTTCTTTAAGCAATTGGGACTCATTTAGCTTAGTATAGGTATTTTCTTTTAACCCAAACAAACTTTAGTGACTCATCCACTCAAACTTCTTTTTAAAACTTTCTATCACTATCAAAGGCATCTACGTTAGTATCCATTTGGTAATTTATTTATTGTTCAACAGTGCACTTCACAACGATTAAACAAGTAACAGAGATCGCGAGGAAAGTCCACACGGAAAATAGAAACAACATTTTTTAAATTTTCCTCTATAGTCATTGGTGCGAGGTATGTAGATTTTCCTTTCAGACGTCACTTTTCCGGTCACCCTGTATTATGTGTAGGCCCGAAGCCGCTTCTGGATCCTGTTTGTCAGGCGCAATTTCGCGGTAACGAAGCGGCAAACGGTCGCCTCTCGCAATTAACCACCGCGGGAGCCCATATTCCCTTAATCCTCGTAAAAACAAAGGGTCGATAAAGCGTCTCTTTTTTTTCTCCACCTGAAGTACCTGGACCGTATGGGGGGGCTTTTTCCCGCTAATTCTTAATTCGTCTTGTCGATCCGAGCCGGGGATAAGTTTGGACAATTGTGAATCGATCGTTTCGTTGTTTTGAGACGATTTTGAGAGTCGTATTGTTATTGTAACTTTACGAGGGCTGCAGAGTCTCAAAGGATTTTTTTGGAGCACCATTTCGGTGCTTCGTCGTAAGGCAGAAAAATGACGAAAAAAAATAACCTCGCTGAAGTTTCTGGGAAGTCGATTTTTAATGATAGGGATTTTGAAAAGCGAGTTGAGACCTTGTTCGAAAAATGCGGGTTTCGTAAATATTATAAAATTCAATATTAGAAGAGGAATATTAAATTTTACAATCGGCCTTAACAGATTTTATGGCAAACTTGATAAAATTAATAACAATTTGTAATTTATAAAAGGTGAATACTGCACTATAATTTGCATATTTCAATTTAATATTATAATTGAATTGAAAATATTTTACTTTATATTATAACCTACATCGTATAAATATTACAATATAGGTTGAATATTAAATATGAATTATAACGATCAGATGGTTTAATTAAATTTATTTAATATATCAGTTTAATTGCATCCATGTTATCGTTAGGTGGTTCTCGAATTGAAGTGGGTAATAGATAATGACACGTCCATAGTGTATCTTTAGTGTACCATAGTGTCTTTATGTATTCAATTGTATTTAATTGTACATATTTCATTGTATTACTTGTAGTTAATTGTAAATATTTAATAGTCGCTAAAAAATCCGCCGTTTCATATGCAACCACCGAATATTATTTATAATTCGAAAATAAACATTACAGAAAACTATTCTCGGCAACGATCATTCGTAATTACCGAACCAACATAATTCTCAATGGTTTTCCACTCATTCTCGTTGATATGCATAAAACAACCAGGGGGGCTGCCAATGGTGTGTACAAACATCGGGTAATACGAGGACGAGGAACGATAAGGGGCAATGTACGAATATATGCACACATATATATGTCGATCGCGGACCTGCTGGCGGTGCAGGGGAGGAGGCCGAGAGGGAAGACGTCACGCGCGCGATCCGTCGTGTATGGAGTATCGTAAATATACGCGTGTGTGGCTCGGTGCGATAAATTAAAGAAAAAACTGGGTCAAACTTGTACACAGTGGCTGGCTAGGTGTCGATAGTCGGAGCTTCGGACCGATAAAAAAACGCCTCCTTGAAAATCCCGGTGAAATTGGGGTTAATCCGAGGTTTGCTTACTTTTCACGCGAGGTCCGTGTCCCGATAATTGGAGCCCAATTTCCAAAAGTCATCTCCGATATTGCATCCACACGCTCGACGGGGATGGGGCGTACGTTATTGGGCGTATCTTTCCCCACGACCACAAGGGGTGGAAATAATAGATTTTGGTTTGGTTTTCGTCATCGCTTCCACGAAAAATGTTATTGTCAAAAAACGTTATCGTAGAAAAAATTATTGGATTAGTAAAGAGTTAAAAAAAATTTTTGTTTATAAACGCATTGAAAAATAATTTAAGAAAATGTGTAGAAAATTTGGAAACTCTTTTTGGCTGTACGTCAGCTTTCGTAACCCTTATTCGGCATACTGGTAAGGTTTGCACTCTAGGACCATATTTAATAGATTTTCAGTACCTAAACGTTTTTTGGTAGCTAATTTTTATTTTAGAATGTTTTGGCTTTATAGACTACACTACTTTGGAAGAGACGCTTTGAAGAAGTCCCAAAAAAATTCAAGTGAAAATATTAAATAGCTTATTATAATTAATAATTAGCTTATTATAGCTTATTATATTAAATAGCTCATAATAACGGTTTTTCTCACTGGGGTGCAAACACCCCCAGTGTGCCGAGTACGTCTCTCCACTGAAGTGTGCCGTCTAAGGGTTAAGGGGTCTGCATAGGCTGGAAACTTCAGAAATTCTTTTTTTTTATTGCACAGTTTCATAGCCTAGAGTCTGGGCTTCTATTTGGTACGAAAATTTTCTGAACATTTTGGAATGTGACCGAGTTACGAGGATTTTTATGAACGGTCAAATCCGCTGCAATTAACCCTTTTTTCTTTTGCCTTTTTCTCGCAACGATGTTTTATGAATCAGTGTCGCAGTCGCATCTCAAAATCGATTCGTCCAATTTACTTGAAATTCGCACAGAGCATGGTTCATAACATTTTTTATCCTATGATCGAATTACTTTTCGGTATGTTCATCAATTCGTTAATAACAAATGAATGAAGTTTTTTTTATTGCAAAGGCCGAATCTTTTTTTTTACACCATGCCGTTTCCATACTTTACTAAAATTAAAAAAGTGTCCGCTCATACGACAGTTTTATTACTATGCTAATGCAGATAGTTTTATTTTTCACTTGACATGACTCTGGTCACTAAAGCCATCCACAGCGATTGGTCATGAAGCAACCGTGGCACTTTATTTTAATAATTATGATTTCATTGCTTATCAATATTTTCAACAAAACACACTCAAGCGTGGAAAAACTGCGTATTACTTGTGTGTACAATTCCGAACTCGTCATACGAGTATTCTGAGCAGGAAAAAATTGAAAACCGGCCTGTCTTTTGGGTCTAAGCTTATGGGCTTCGAATTCATCATAAAAAAATCATTACACATTTTCTTTTTGATTGAAGAGATAGCCTTTTCTCAAAATCTACAATGTTTTTTTCCACCTTCCCGCCTGAAAAGGGGACAAAACGTTTGCGGTAGAAAGAGGGTCACACGAGTGCAAGTCGGAGTGGGCTGGAGAGGCGAAATACTGGTAAAAAGTCCGAAAAGATCGGTAGTACGTTTTTCTCGATCTCACCGGTCACGTATGGACCCCCGCATACTCGGTCGAGGAAACGTCTTTTCAGTCAGCAGAAATGCAGAGCCCAGCTCGAATCCAATTTGCAAAGATGATGGAAACCGAGTCAGGCGGACAAGCCGGAGCTTTTTACTCGCGGCTTTTGACAGTTTGCTTTACGTGGCGAACCCTATTTGCATATACATATACCTGTATCGTCAATTTTTTTCCGAATGTCCGGAATGGCGCAAAAAGGTTCTCGAAAGGGTTGTGGGCTTTTTTCGCGCTTGCATCGCGTGGAAAATTCAAGAAAAGACGCACGCGATCACCCGGATAGAAAATCGAGCGTACGTGAACCAAGGCACGTGCCAGAAACCTCTTTCTTCCTCGTTTCTTTTCCGACTCGTACTACTCGCGGAACTTGTTGAGAGGGCCACTCAAACGTAATGACAAAAATATTGAAGTGCTACTTTTTATCGTACACAGTTGCTGAATATTATTCCAATTGCACGAATTTCTTTCGATTTTCGACTTAAGAATAAATATTTTTTACGGATACGAACCAATTTCAAGGTTTCCAAACAGCTTGGGAAAAATGAAAATGAAAATTGAAATTTTTTAATTACGTTTGAAAAACAATTGAAAATATTACGAAAATAAAGAATTATCATATTGAAAATGTTGAGAAAATTAAAAATGATGAAATTGACAATATTGAGGAAATTAAAAACGGTGAAAGCATTTTTAATTTTTAATTAAAGTAAAAATAAAATTCATATGTACAAAAGTTTAAAAAAAATTAAGTTGAATGAATTTAAAAATCAACGTTTGGATAAAATTTTAATGAATCATAAAGAATGACGATAGAATCAAGATTCGAGATATTACGAAAATAAAGAATGATAAAATTGAAAATATTAGGAATTTTTCTTAAAATATTTTTTTCAATTTTCTCGACACTCTTTCGGTAGATCGTAATTATAATAATCTTTCAACAGTTGTTCAATTAGCGTATTTCGCGATTGACAATTTAAATATTTAAAAACAGACTAATTGAAACAAAGAAAAAAATTCATAACTGAGCAACGAATCTCGAAAAAAATGCCAAAGAGAACACAGGGAGCATTTCGAATCAAATTTCCTTCAAGTTCGCAGCAATTTATCATACGCAAGAAAGATGGAAGGCTCGATGAGAGACGTGATTTTTTGGTCGTTTTTTTTGGCTCGTTCGTTCTCTCCCACCCGCGTGCGTTGGAGATGAATGAACATATTATTCCGAATGACGTATATATATATATATATATATATATATATATAAAGAGAGAGCGAGAGAGAAAGGGACGCACCAGTTGGGGCCATCGGACCGTGAGGTAGACCTTGGCGCGGCCGAAAAACCGCAGTCTTCGTAACCTCCGCAGCTTTTTGTCGTTAAAGCCCATACCCATGAAGACGGGTGACACGCGTGATCCGCATTGGTACTCCAGGTTGGTTCGTCCGATGCCTTGCGGCGATAACAACGTAACTGAAGTTCATGCAATTTATCACCCACGTGGCTCACTGATTCGCTCCACATGCCATATATGTATTTGTACAGAGTGATTCACATCTATTAGGATTCCCTTGACGAGCACATAGCATATGTCATTGCGGACGCAACGCTTTTTTTTTAAATGTCGAGCGACAAAAATTGGCCGAGATATTCCCATGCTGAGCCCGACGCTGAGTAAACAAAAGTACGGTAGCTTCGAGTAATAACTCTTCGAAGGGTTAAGTGGTAAACGAAAATTATTGAACAATGTTATCGATTTGCAAAGCGAGTCTCCGGGTTCATCATTGTTTAGTGAAAAAATAATTCACTTGTCCGAAGGTAAATTCGAAATCGCGCTCGAACCGGCTCGTACGTTGCACGCCTGAACAACTACTGTGCCATTGTTTGCTCGGCGTCGGACTCGGCACGGGAATATCCCGGCTAATTTTTGTCGCACGACATTAAAAAAGAAAGCGTTTTGCTCGCAATGGGAACTCCGGTAGTTATGAATCACTCTGTGCATTTGGGGACAGCGTATTTTGAGGACCGTTCGCGCAATTGTCACTTGTCCCGTACTCGACATTACGAAAACTCAACAGCTCCGAAATAACATTCGAATAAATTCGAGTATATTCACGTGAAAGTAATTCCACAACAATATTGAAGTTAGCCTCGTTGGATCACAAGAAAAATACACCGTTCATGATTAGTAACATTATTTTGGCATGGTTTTGACAACACAAATAACTCGAACGTTTTTTATGATCCGTATGGGAACACCATACATTTTTGAAAAAAGAGTTTCGATAATAATGAAAATGAAGAAATGGAAGAAAAAAAGTCGTTTCTTTGGATTCCCACGATGCAAATTTCAAAGTTCTATTTTACAAACGCTACAGTCCAGAAAATGAAAGTTCGATTGAACTCAATTGATCTCACGGGTTCAAAATATCATGTCCCCTCACACACATATATATGAGGTGTTCCACGTGAATCCGGTGGACTTTTTCCCTGATACCCGCCAGTACGATTTATTTAAAAAAATCTGAATCCATTGTCTCTGAAAGACACCCTGATTAAAAAAAAAAAATTTCGAAACCCTTCATGTCAAATAGTTAGTTAGCAGTCAAAAAGTTCTGGTATTAATTTCAATTGAAGTCGTATTTAGCACAGAAAAAATCATACTTCCACTGCGAGTGATCGCTTGAAAATTTTTACATATAATCACGCATTTTTGGGAATTTTTCAGATTTTTACATCGGCGTGGTTTTTTTCGGAAAAAAAAATTTTGACTAAGGGTTGTTTCGAAAAATGTAAAAATAATTCAGGGTGTCTTTCACAGTCGATGGAATCAGATAAATAAAAATAAATCGAATTGGCGGGGTCAGGGAAAAAGTCCACCGGATTCACGTGGAATACCTCAAATATATATAATATATATTCACGCACCTCTCACCGTTTTCACTTTCACGAAATATCCCGCCTGGGAGAAGCGATGATGAAAAATTGCGGCCCCAGCAATATATCACGCGGCCTAACTTTTACTTTATTTGATTTTTACCAAATCCACTTATACGTACGATTTTTTCACTGCCGCACTTTCTACTCAACTTTGCAATAAATTGGTTCGATTTGTTACTACCAAATATTAAAAAAACCAAGTGGAAATAGCACGTGACCACTGTACAGTAAATTTTCGATGGAGATTAAAAAAACGAAAAAACAGAAAATACCGAAATCGTATCGGGTGTGAAAGATCGTTTTTCGGTCGTACAAAATTGATATAAAATTATTTAAAAGGCGAAACGCGAATGTCCGTAAAATGTGTACCGTCTGAGAAGAAGTCGCGGTGAGACCCGGCGAAAGAGTACGTACGTGGAGAGTAGTGGAAAAAAAAGTATTGTGACGACGGGACACGGAGCGGCGGGTCCCGCGGGTCGCGATTCGCGCGAGTGACTGTCGTTTTGCCGAGCGGCGAGCGACCCTCTCGGCGCTTGAGGGATGCTGCCGGTAGCTTGGGGCTGAACGGCGCAAGATCTACCCCCCTTCCCCGCATGCCGCCCCCCCCCCTGCCCATCCGCTCCACGGCGCGGAATTCCACCCCTGGTGTAGTAACCGAGACACAGGGTACATCAATGCAGGGAGGTGTGAGAGGGGGAGGGGGCAAGACAGACTGATTGATTGATTGATTGATAATGTTCATTATGCCCCAGTGAACTCTCGGAGAGATATGAGGGTACAGATAAAACACAAAAAAAAATATGAACAGCAGTTTAAAAAATGAAGATTCGATGTAAAAAGAAAAATAAATATCAATTACAGAAATAATGATTCGGCATAAGAGGAAAATAAACAATACAAGATGCGACGAGATAGAAAATGAGATATAAAAAAACAGTATATTGATTTACATAGTTCAACTTGATATAAACAAAAATAAAATCATGAACGTACGATTAAGTTGATATCCTTAACGAAATAAAATGAGCAGGAAATAATACTAATAATGTAATTAAAATAATATTGTTCAATATTAATTGAAGAAAATAATATTAATATCAATATTTTATAGATCGCATTTATTCGTGCTCGAGGACGAAACCGATCTGCGGCATAGTTCCATACTTCACACAGCACACTAGAAAAGAGGAGTACAAGGAGAGCAAGCAAGAGGCTCGATCCCAAAGCAAAAGAGAACTGACTTGATATGATGAAAATAAAATGCAATCAAGGATAAAATTTAAAACGAGAGAAGAATTGAGAGAGTGAGATTTGCAAATTCATTGATTATTTTGCGTCTCTGTGGACTCTCGGAATATATAAGAGTACAGATGAAACAAGCACAAATATGAACAGGAATAAAAAAAAAATGAAGATTTGATGGGAAACAAATAATTGACAGATTTTGAGCGACAAAGATTCGACATAAAAGACGAATAAACAATATAGGATGCAAAGAAAAAGAAAATAAAACGTAAAAACAAAATAAAACATCGTATTCAAATACGAAGCAAAACTCGTTATAAATAAAAATAAAATCATAACTCTAAGATTAACATGATTAACTTAACAAAATAAGATGAGAAGAAAATAATGCTAACGAAAATTCGCGCATTTTCGTCAAAAATGTGTAACAATAGGAGAATGAAAAATAAACAAGGAAATAGATTTACCTCGAATCATCAGGTGTCAATGGGACAAAAGAACAGCTGTTTAGCAACAGTTTGAGAAAGTTGGAAAAAATGTAGTGGCTAATAATGGTAAAAAAAATACCCTCAAGACGCAGTATAGAAAAATATAATCAACGATGGAAGGAAAAATTCTTCGCAGCAAACGACAACGTAACGACAATGACGAAATACATTATTATTATTATATAATCACGATGCCGAAGATTGCAGCATTCGAATGCAACAATACTATCTTTTTTTCATTCCAATAATTTTTTTCCCCTCCTCCACGCTACGATATTTGCTGAAATGTTAAAAAAATATTTATTGAAGGTTTGCTCCCTAAATCTGCAAAAAAACTATTTTGCATAGTAGTATACAAACATAGAAGGAAAAAAAATTCGTTGCATTTGAACGATGGAAGCTACATCATTATCAGCCGTCATTACTATACTCACTATTATTGATCAGCAGTATTGTCAATCGGTATTCTTATAATAAGCATTATTATTGACTAATAGTGAATATTATTATTTAATATTACTCGTAATTGTTGACATAATTCACAATTTTCGTTATTATTCATTATTGTTATTATTTATTATTATTATTATTATTATATATTATATGATTCCTCGATCAAAAGGATAGACTGTGATCAGGGAAGAAACATGACATGCCCAAACGCGTCAGACAAATCCAAGGTTTTTTTTCCGATAATCTCACGGGCTCGTTCACCCCGCTCTTGTACGGATTTTTCGCGCATAAAGAACGACGCACAGGTCCCAAGACACTCAGGGTGCCAAAAGCAAGAGTAATATGCGCGACGTCTCTTGAGTGCCACTCTCGACGAACACTGGCGGATAGGTAGATATTCGACTCAATAACATACTACGATGAGGATGTTGCGCGAAGATGAATATGTACATAATGTACAATGTACAATGTACATGTCCATATATACAATAAATATATGAATGCAAAATCAGAAAGCTGATAGAAAAAGAAAGAACCAGAAAAACATTGGTACAGCCATTTTTTTGGCTTTTTGTGTGGAAATGAGTTCCTATAAAATGATCCTCTAAATATATATATATATTATAATAAAGAATTCTAAATAAATAGGGGATGTAAAGTGGAATATGGTGGGGAATGTTATAAATGGAAGGACTGTACAAATGGAAGCTACAATTTAAAAAATATATAAAAATAAAATAAGGTTGTAAATAAATAAAATTTAATTCTATAAAAAAATATGTCGGATTTTTTTATCCATCGACGAGCCTATCAGTCCGACGACCATGCAAAAATTAATGAATATCCTTCAAAATCAGATGGCAACATGCAAAAAAAATCGTAAAGAGAAAAAGTCGCAAGACTTTTTTTTTACACCGCTGGGTCGTTTAGACTCGCAGCGAAGGGTTAAATTAAAATTAAACTCAATAATTTACTAAAAATAATTTGTGAATATATACAATGTATTCAGTATATATAGGATGCTCCAACATGACCTGACATTTTTTTTATTAATAAAACGCATTATTTATTTGAAATATACGAAAATTTGTATTTTAATATAAGGGACAAACATGGAGGTTATGTGTGGAACACAATATCCGATAAATGGCCTCGTCCCTGTTTGCAAACGTTCACTCTTTTGACGAAACATTCAATAACTTTTTGTCATAATTGCAGACTAATTTGATTAATGGTGCGTTCAATTGCTTCCTTGAGCTCCGGAAAGGTCTGTAGATTATTCGCATACACTTTTCGCTTCAGAGAACTCCATTGAAAGAAGTCGAATGGCGGCAAATGGCGCACGATCTGGGTGGCCGATTCACATCGCCGCGGCGCGAGATAACACGACCCTGAAACTTCGTCTGCAATAACTGCATTGTTTCGCCCGCAGTGTGGCAGGTCGCACCATCTTGGTGGAAAAATATGTCTCCAAGTTCATGCCGTTTTTGCCATTTATCGGATATTGTGTTCTTCACATAACCTCCATGTTTGTACCTTATATTTAAATTAAAATATTCGTACCTTTCAAACAAACAATACGTTTTTATTAATAAATCAAAATGTCAGGAAATTTTGTGACACTCTTTAGATAGTATATTTGTTATAGATTAAAATATTTATAATATGATTACAAACGCAACAAAAATCTATTACAATTAGAATTAAAAATTCAATGATAATTCAGTTTTTAATTAAAATTTAAAAGGTTCTGTTAAATATATAGACATTTTCAATCCCGATATAATATACTCAATATATATATGTAGAATTGAGGTTATATTGATGAGATCGCGACGGCTCGCCAAGCTTTTCAAAAGTGACACACTCGGCTCCGATTCTACATCTCCGTATGCACCGGTGGGTACCGAAACTGCTGACGTAGCGATCTTACGTACGAGTCTTCGAATTCGACATCCCCCGGTCAAGACGTGTCAAGTTTTCGATATTGCCCACGTACAATACGTTTTACTGCCTCGAGTCGCATTCTGCATTTTTTTGCTGTATAGGGAATACGAGAATAAGTCACTTCTGGGCAAGAAATGTGCAGCGTCATTGCCAAATGTGGGACGGACGTTCAGCAGTAACATCGGAATAAATGGTGGCGAAAAAAAACAGCAGCAACGACACGGCAATGGTGACAAAAACAGCAGCACTGGGAGTGGTAAAAAGCAATTTTATTGATTGGTACAGTACATTGTGACTTGATGAAGTTTTGGACAAATCAATGGCAGAAGAATGGATTGATGAAACGAAAAAAAAGCAAGATAAAGGTGTTGGATATAGAACGACGTGAAACCGAATAAAGTGACTCAATATCTGTGCATGTAGTAAAAACGTAATAAAGTCGTGTTTATGTTTTATAATACTAATTGTGACGTTTACTGAGGATACAGTGACTGGGAAAGCAATTTTTGGAATTTTAGTCCACCTGTTTGTATGTGCACGCATTAAGCGGAAATTAAATGAACGAATTTTATTAAAACTTCGCATAGATATAGCTCATAGCCCGGATTAACGTACAGAATACTTTTCATCCCGATACGTTGAGAAATCGTAGCTTAGCCTGGATTTCTTAAAGTTTTATCGAGGCGTCTCATTGTGTGGTACTGTAATTGGACGATAGATGGCACACATGTATATTACATCGCGCTATGCTTTCGTTTTATCCAAAACTATGCAGGGAGCGTCTACATGCTGGCACTTGTATTCTTTCGTAACTGATCATCGTACATTCCAGTTGGATCAAGAATACTGAAGACTACGATAATTCTGGATTGGGAGATTTTGCTTTCGGATTTTCGTTGTGATACGAAATTCAACGTAATTATGAATTGTGCGGACGCACTCGCGACCACAGCTAGTAATCGGAATCTTTGTAAATCGAGGTAAAATAAATCTGCTGTGAATTTATATAAAAAATACAAAAACCAAGTATCCCAATATGCAACTAACGAAATTGTAAGGAACGCACTATAGATTGTCTCGTCACAAAACAAAATAAATAGAGGTAAAATGAGAATTTATAATGAATAGCAAAATGATACAGACTATGTAACTGCCCAAAAAAATACAAAGAAAAATGAAGTCAAAATACATATTAAAATAAATAAAGGAAAAATAGAAAACGCCTCAACTCAAATCATAATAATGTAGGGAAAATCAATATTGATAAAAAATAGCAAAGTGTAATTAAATATGTATTCAATGTAAAGAAAATTATTGGGAAAGACAATATGACGAAAAATACAGACTGTCTCGACCCAAAACACAAAAATATACGATAAATGATTCAGAACAAAAAAAAAAACAACAGACAACGGAAAAATACAATAATTGCTCGATGTCAAGAAAAAAAGATAATTAAAAAAAAAAAAAACTAAAATAAAATAAAACGACAAACTAAAGTACGCTATCTAAGAGAGCATATCTGGGCAGAGAGTCAGGCAGAGGAGTATGTCGCACCGCAGCGTTCCTTGTTCTCGTTGCATAATTAAAAGCAAATAACGTCTCGAGCGAAGGACTGCAAATCTCCCAACGTCGATAACGTGCGAATCGTTTAAACGGATTCTATGGGCGGAGCAGGGGGGAGGGGGATTAAAACAGAGTTGGATGGTCCGACGGAACACGAGGGTAAAATCGAAACGGTTCCACGTATCCGGTGAATTGCTCCTGCTATGAACCGCGAACATTTTCACTTTGACGTAACAATGAAGTGGCACGGGGGCAGGGGGGTCGAGAGTTAACAGACGAAAATCCATAACTACGCGGTACGGCAAATGTATAGTAAAGTTTCGAGTGTTTGACGTCGTATTGTAAAGTACATTGTACGTCCATTCCAATTGCCCTAATTCCATTTGCAATGTCAGTCTCCCTTGCCCCGACCCAGCCGCTCTCTCTCTCTCTCTCTCTCTCTCTCTCTCTCTTTCTCTCTCTCTTTGATCGCGGATCCTGCAACAACGCGATATTGCGCTCGCCAGATTGTGAGGGCTTCAATTTCCTGCGATTCCACCTGTTTGGACATCTCCCGTACAGCATGCGAAACTACAGGGATGATCAACAGTGGCAAAAACGCGAATGAGGAACGTTACCACAGTTGAGATCTTCTCGTATACGAGTATTCATCCGTATGAGTAGTCGGTTAATTTTCGTTTCAAGTGTGCCTCGTTACGAGAAAAGCTTCTCCCTTGTCTATGCATGAAAAAGGACAACAAACATGACACGCGAGTCTGGTTTTTCTCGCTTTCGGTATACCAACATTGTCTGGCTCTCTCTCTTTTGTTTTATTATTATTTCTTGTTATTTTTTTGTATTCCTTGTTATTTTTATTATTACTATTTCTTGTTATTTTTATTATTATCATTTTTTGTTATTTTTCAATTATTATTTCTTTTATTTTTTTATTAACGGTATAACTATAATTTATTATTAGTTAATTACTAGAGATTTATCGTTTATTCCTATGTATTAACAATGAGAATTTATTTAATTTCAATATTATTATTTTAGTTTTATTTTGTTGTTTGTTAATATGACTATTGACATTATTTCAGGTATGCTTATTATTTACTTGTTGCTCCTTTTTTTGCTATTAGCATCATTTTTTTCGGTTCTTGTAGAGATTTTTGTGTCTACTATGCTTTCAATTTCGTCATTATCAACGTTTTTAATGTACTGCCGCTACCTTTTTTGAGAATATGATTATTCCTGGTATTTGGATACTTTCAGCAATATTTCGTTGTTTTTTCGTTATTACAGTAACTAATATTTCATCATTATTATTACTATTTTTCGACACTATAAGACCGTTATTTTATCAACTTTTGAGACTGGTTATAGTCTGTTCACTCCACTCGACGATCTATTTATTTCATAGTCTATATTTGTATCCATTAACGCACTGCATGCACTCTATCGCCGGTCTGTTTAGTGTATTTTACGATCTGTTCATTTGATAATCTATTATAGTATCCGTTAGTCATATTTATGGACTTCATTACCAATCTATTTAGTCTATTTTACCATCTATTTCTTTGCTAGTCTACTTTAGTATCCATTCGTCCATTTTATGATCTCTATTACCAGTTGATTTAGTCTATTTTACGTCATATTTATTTCATAGTCTAGTTTAATACCCACCAGTTCATTTTATGAACCTGATTACCAGTTGACTGAGTCTATTTTACGATCTTTTTTTTATACATAGTTTACTTTAGTATCCACTAGTCCATTTTATGAACTTTATTATCAGCCTTTTCAGTCTATTTTACGATACATTGTTTGGATAGTCTATTTTAGTATCCATTATTTCATTTTATGAACTTCATAATCACTTCCTTTAGTCTATTTTACAACTTATTTTTTGAATAGCCTATTTTGGTATCCCTTAGTCGATTTCATGAACTTTGTTTGCACTTTTGAGAAATTTTTCAACTTTCTCTTCCTCTCTCCCTCTCTTTCGATCTCCCCCCGTGCTATTACTATTCCTACCAGTACTATTATTTGAAATGACATCAAATAGTAATTGTAACAATAATAATAATAATAAATAAAAATAAAAATAGATAAATTTTTAAAAAATTTTAAAAATAAAATAAATAATAATAATAATAATAATAACATCGATGTGCAGACCCAACTATATTAAGAGCGTTCAGTAACAGCACTTAGGTTAAGCTGAGTTATGCATGACCAATACTTGGAGCGGTGACCACGCAGCTATTCTGAGACCTTGCTGTGGACCTTGAGTAAAACGTCTGCACATCAGAAAATTAAAAGAATTGGGGCCGTCTATACCAATATGGGTTGTCCACATTTTCTCCGTATCTTAGGAAAATACGGTATAGTGTAGCTTCGTGGACGCAACGGAAGTGGAACACATTTTTTTGGGACATCCCGTAATTTTTTACGAGGAGGCGCGAGAGTGGAAATAATTGATGAAAGCAAGAAAGCTCGTGCTCTTTCGCTATTAATAATGATGGTGATTCGTATAAAATCCGGCCGAGAGCGAGTGTTCGCGTATTCGAACGCCGCATTGAACACGTCCGAGCAGAGTGTTAGTCGTTTTTCTTTTGTCGAAGCTCTTCTTTCGCACAGCCAATTATACGATTTCATGTTGCCGGGGCCATTTAACTCGTTGTCGCATGTACAACGATCTCTCTCTCTCTTTCTCTCTCTCTCTCTCCCCCTCTCCCTCTACCCCTTTTTCTCATCTCACAATTTTAGTTATTACCATTTCCATCTCGCAAGCTGGTCTCGCAAAATTGCTGGTCACTCCCAGCGGGAGGTACCATCCGGATATACATGTATTTTTATATAGAAGGGAGAGATTTCCCGTTTCATTTTCGTAGGGAAGATATTATTCGGCGTAATATTCGCCCGCTTGGCACTATCCTCTTTCATGTTGGGGAAGGTTGCATCATTAGAATGTAACGACAGTTAATTTTATTTAATTGATCAATATTTTATCGCCTATTTAGTGTACGGATCTAATTTGAATGGATTTTCGTATTCTTATTGGAGGATCTACGACCTCAATTGACAAAAAATGGATTAACGTTAAAATAAAGACACAAAAAAACATAGTAAAGAACTTTCGTCGCATTCCGGTTGAGATGCAAGATTCAATGCCAGCTTCATGCCATCTTCTTCATCCTCTTCGTCGTCCTCTCTCTTTTTTTTTTATCTTTTTTCCCGTTAAAATAATATAATTAAATCATATTTAATAATATTCACCAAAATAAAATGCGAAGAATATAATATTAATAATAATATAATTAAAATAATATTATTGAATATTAATTCAATTATATTATTATTAATATTATTTTCATCGCATTTCATTTTTTTAAGCTTATCAAGTGAAGTTTATGATTCCATTTTTGTTTATATCGAGTTTTACTTTGTATTTCAATTCGCTGATTCAATTTGTTTTTATATTTCATTCTCTATCTCGTTGCATCTTATATTGTTTCTTTCTCTATTATATCGAATCATTATTTCTCTAATGTCAGTTTTTTTATATCGTATCTTCAACTAATTCCTGTTGACATTTTTATTTTATTCATCTGTGCCACTATATTTGCCCGAGAGTTCACTATGGCGTAATAAACATTGTCAATGAAGCAATCAATCTCTCCCCCCCCCTCTCTTCTTCTCTTTCTCCCTCTCTTATATCTCTTTGAAATATCTTTTCAACTCTATTTAACTTTATTAGGCTTTTCTCATTCCAATATATTAAATTTTCTAAAAAAGTTTACTATATTTTTAATTCTAACATTTTTGTTTCGACTTTTAATTGAAATTTATTTTGTTTCAATCTTGCCTTTATTTATTTATATTTTTTTTCATTTCCATTCGTTGAACACAACAATATTCTTTTTTGTAAATTGAATTAATCTTTCATCCATTTGATTAATCTAAAAAGAAACGTTCGTCTCGCTGTGGTGCAACTTTTTACATTATTATTGAGTTTACCCGAGTACAAAAAAGAATTCCCATTTTTAGCTGGAGCTTCCGGTGTCTCGTTTTATTTCACTCGAACTATTATTGTCATTATTATTACCAGTGCTGTTTTCCGGCATGCGGGGGGGGGGGGGGCGGTGATAAACATCCCTTAGCGAAACACAAATCGCAAAAGGGCGCCCGTATCTGAACGCGCAACAAGACGAAATTGTTTGGGCAAGACGGTCTTGAAATTCTTACGATGTAGCGCTGATTGTATTTCCGGAGGTGGGTATATATGAGTCAAAAAAAGAGCAGAGTAAGGCGTGGGCGAGAACGCGCGGCCCGCGCGCGAAGTGAGAGGAAACCATCGGAGGGCCGAAGAAATATACGTCTTTATCGTAATTCAACTCGAGCCTGATAAGAAACGTGCCCGGAGTATTTTCATTTTATCCGAAGCGAACATCGAACATTTCACTCGTACACTTTCAGGAGCTTTCGAGACTCGAAAAAAAAACGTATCGAAGATGAATACTGAAAACCCACCCAGGATGCGGGGAACATTAATTAACACGAGAAATGTCAAAAAATTATCCATAAATTCGGTAAAAAGTATTCGTCTGCTCAATAGTCGAAAAAATGGATTTTTGCGATCGGAAATGGTAATGTTTTTTTAAATTTTCTCACACTTATGCATTGAAATACAAAATCAAAAATTGTGTTTGAACAATCGAATTTTATTCGCAAAATCAGATTTTTTAAATACTTTTTTCACGCGTTGGAAACGGCATATAATTTTTTCTTCAGTTTTTTGCACCAAACGATTTTGTGTTAATTTTGTATCAATCATTTCATTTAGGTATTATTTCATACGATCATTGTTAATAAAAATAAATCAAATTTTTTAAAAATACGTATGCATAGTGACGAAAAAATAAATAACAAGCCCAAGAAATTAAATTCTCGGTGCAAATACAGATTTTTTTGGAATACTTTATTTCACATTTTGGAAATAGAATTTTTTCAATTTTTCGCATCCTACTATTATGCATATTATTCTATGATTTTATTTATCATATTCTTGCGCGTTATTTATATCTTTTATACCAATTATTTCATTTTTGATGTGATTCAATTCGTTTAATAATTGGTTCATACTTCAAGAACTATTAAAAATAAATCGTATTATTTTTTCAATAAGTATAAATCGAAATAAAATATCAAATATCCAGTTAAGAAAATCGACTTTTATTTGCAAAATGGCTTTTCGCGAAATCCTTTTATCTTCAAATTTCGGGAAGGGCATATCATTTTTTGCTGGATTTTTGCATCAAACTTTTTATTTATATCTTTCACATCAATCGTTCCACTTTTCATGTCAAGTAATTCATTTAATTATCATTCTGTCTCATAATTATTATTTAAAAAATGACTTAGATTATTACAATACCAATGATGAACTAATCTTCGACAACATTCAGAATTATTTTGGCGCTGGTATTGTTGCCGTCATTATTATGTATATTTGTTAATCGTTTTTACCTCTACATGAGCACGAGATGTGCTTAAAGTTTGACGAGCCAAATTTAAAAAAGAAAAAAAAACTAAATCCCGATCTTTTTCGCGAGCAAAAACGGAATTATTTTCAAAGTAACCAAAACTCAATTTAGTGGTAGCGCCCGCGAGCAGCGTTCACGAAAGAAATCCATTCGTCGCGCGATAAGCGAGAACCGCGAGCCTTTGACGCGAAATTTTTTTCGATCGCAGCGAGAAAAATGAGTTCCGACGACGTGTGCGAGTCCCTCGAAATTTGCTTTTCCTTGGAGCGAGGCTCGAGCTGCTTCGTTTCTCAGTTCGTATCTCCGAGGGAATAAAACTTTGTCTCGCGACGAAACCCAAACAAACTTCATGCCCCGACGAAAAATGTCAGTGAGAATGAATTTTAAGCCGAGGATTTTTTTTCGTCTCTCTGGTACTTGTCGAAAGTTCCCGCTTGTTTAAAAAATCCTTTTAATGGATTTGGCTATTTTTCGGCGAGGCGAGAAATAATAAAAAATGTCCGCTGTCGCACATTTTTTCGCCTTATTGAAATAGTTTCAATAAAAAATGATTTGGTCCCGCGGAAAGGACGTATCTCCTCGTCGAGATGAATTGAGCGAAAGTTTTTTCAGTATATACATGCTGAGTAAACATTACGGCGAGGGGAAGAAGTCGGGGGGGGGGGGTGAAAAGTCATATTCATCATATCCAACGGCTGAAACATCTCGACTGAAAGAGAGCCAGGGAGAGAGAGAAAGAGAGAGAGAGAGAGAGAGAGAGAGAGAGAGAGAGAGAGAGAGAGAGAGAGAGAGAGAGAGAGAGAAATCATTTGGTTTCCCATATATTGCTTCGACGAAACTCCAACCAATCTTTTTTGCATTTTCCTTCAAAGAGGTCCGTTTGCGAATACCTTGCAGACCACCTACGTGAATTACGCAGCGGTTCGTAGAGAAGATTGCACAAATATGAAAAAAAATCCCGCGCGCTGTATTTATCCTCCCGTTTTTTTTGTATTATCCAAATTATTATTAAATTTGTATTGTATTGTATTTGTATTGTATTATTATTAAAATTGTATTAAATTTTTTGTATTATCCATTTTTGTATTATCCATTATTTTTTGTATTACTCACGGATTTATCGGACGACTTGCGATGTCGCGAGGACGTCACTCTTACCTGCAACATGCAAAAAGATAGTCAAATTAAGTAGAAGAAAGTAGCCAATCTGTAACAGCGTTTATTATTCATCATTTTAATTGTATTGGGTGGTTGCACATGAAGCCGACTTTTGTGCGAAAGAGCGGATAGCTGTTCGGTAGAAAATCGACGAACCGATGTTTTCAGAGGATTGCTCGCCGTACAGAACACTTTGGTCCAGTTTCCGGCCAACGATTCGACGTAGGAATAATTCGATTTTTTAAGGCAAACCAGTAATTGTCGCCGATTTCTTCGCCAGGAAATAATGGAGCATAACTTGCCGCAAATGTGGCTTCATTAGGAAGAAAAGGTGGCATTGTAAAGACTGTTGAAAAAGATTATGTTGACGCGTCGCATAAATGCCACCTATGGCGTTGTAGCGGGCTCCACTGTCGTCATGTGTATTGGCAACTTTAAACTCGAAAAATAGTGTACCTAACGTCATTTATGGCCGACGGGCGCTTTTACATGCAACCACCTACCTGTCATCATGTGTATTGTCAACTTTAAGGACGCTGAGTCCCTATGAAACATGTTAATTTTAACTGTTCAATAAATAGCTTCTTAATGGTCATGACATTTTTACACGACCTCCTGAATACTTCATGTAAAAACATACCAAATTTTCAGAATTCGATCATCATTACTTCAACCTCCTTAGGGGTTGAAATAAAAAATAATAAGAAAATTCTGAAAATTTGGTATGTTTTTGTATGAAGTATTTAAGAGTTCGTTTTAAAATTTCACGACGATTAGGAAGCTCGTTATTAAAAAATTAACATTTTGTTAAGAAGAATTTTTAAAAGAAATAAAAGAAAATTGATCAATAATCTTCGTTTTGTTTCCGTTGCTTTCGGTATATAGTAGATATTACAAAATTGTGAGGTCAAAAAAAACTTATTGCATATGAGGTCAAATAAAATTGCAATGAGGGCAAATATGAGAGGCAAATATTGAAATGAGGGCAAATATGAGAGGCAAATATTGCAATGAGGGCAAACACTTATTGCAATTGAGGTCAAATAAAAACTTATTGCAATCAGTTTCCATAAGACAACATTTAATTTGTGAATGTTAATTGTTCAATAACGAGCTTCCTAATTGTCGTGAAATTTTTGCACGACCTCTGAAATACTTCATACAAAATCGAACCAAATTTTCAGAATTTTATAATCATTTGCGATTGGGGACTGAACATCTTTTAATTCGAAAAATAGTGTACCTAACGCCATCTATGGCCGACCGGCGCTTTTACATGCAACCACCTACCAATACAGAAATATTTCCCGAATATCCAGAATCTTATATACGTGCAAATATATCTGAAAATCTAGTGGAAATTTACGATTTCGCGCCTCCGCCAGCGCCACTTATTTTCATTCGAAAATCCTGTATTGATTTTCCACCGAGAGACACCCGCGTGAACATTGAAAGATAGACCGCAATTTACTATCATTGACGTGGACGCGAGCAAAGTTTCCCAGCATGGTGGGGAATGGGTGGAAAATGGTTTGGAGAAGCGACGAGAGCTTACCCCATGATCGCCGTTCAGATTGGTATCCGATATGGAATAGGTATCGACGATGGAGTCGAAGCGCACGAGTTTCTTCGCGTGTTGAGGCTTCTTGCTCCGTGCGCAAATCGAGCACATGGCTGGGTTCGCCGATACAATTGGGGGCATATCGAGACTCGATGATCAGCGACGAATCACGGATGCACTTTTGACGACACTGTATTTGATTCGAGCACGTGGGGCACAGACAGGTACACGTACTATCGAATATCAGTTTTCCAAAAAAACAATTACATAAATTCGTTTTTTTTGGCAACTCTAATCCATCAAAACCGTTGTATATGTGTATACATATATTTACATTTATATAAATATAAATTAATTTGAAAAATATTTATAGAGGATTTGCACGTAAGGCTCAATTATTGTCGCGTTAAAATATCTTGCTCTTTCGTATTGTTTATTTTTTACAGTTCAATTGTCGCGTGTGTCACTGTTTTTTTTTCTACGTCATTCTTCGTTCGGGTTTGTTTGAGTTCGATCGAAAACTTTTTTTTTTATTTCCTCGCAGTTGGAAAAAAAAACATTGAAGTTGAGTGGAGCGCGTCGGTGTGATCGAAGACGGGCCACTACCGGAAGAGATCTACCGTCCGCGCGAGGGGTTGTTTCTGGCCGTCAGTACGGCAGTGGCCCGGAGTTACCGACTATCGAGCTCAGCTCCGGCGAGGAAATAACCGGCCGGGTGGCTCGACCGTCGAACGAGAAGATCCTCGGCGACCCGACGAGATAAACTTTTATTCTTGCACAATCGTTGCTGAAGGGCGCGAATTTTTATTCTTATCAATGTTTCGCTTTGATAAGAAAGTTCACGCGTCAAATTTTCGTTAAAAAATGTCTGCCCTCTCGACTATAATTGGGTGTAGAATTGATCCACCGGTAATTGTACTTTATTGTCACGCCTGTGTAATTGACGATGGTTATTGTGATATTGCACGTTGATCCGTTCGACCCTTCTGTGAAGCGGGAAAATAATTTCGCCCAAATGTCATCGCGCGCTGGGTGAAAGCTTCAAAGGTTCAACGAAACCTGCGATACTGAGGAGTCCATTTAAATAGTGCAAACGGGGTTGGCAATGCAATCACTGCATGGCTGTGCTTTGTCAAATGAGCCATTGGACCTACCAAATTCCGGATTGTTCAATCAGCCAATTTTATCGGCATTGTTGACTGGACGTTCGACTCGCGGTTCCTTTCCCCTGTACAGGGTGTCTCACAAGATTGTTACAAGCTTTTATCTCGGAAAGTACGGATTGGAATGAAAAGTGTTGCGAGTGAAAGTTGTTCCATTTCAAGAGGGGGAAAAGATGGCAATGGGAATTTGACCTTGTGTATCAATCGCCAAGGTCATATGAAGATTTACGAAATTAACATTTTGAATGCGTCATATCCATGGAACGTTTGTTATCAGCACGGCTGGCTATTTTGAGGGTGGTCTCTGAGTGTGGTTGTATTCAAAATCACATTTGGGTGTAGTTCCGAAAAGCCCATACCTCTGATTAATTTTCAATTTCGTGTACCCATGTATTTTGACTCGCTGATTACGAATACCGTAGTGAAAATACCCGCAAATTTGATTTTCAAGGTCAACACTCACGAAAACTCGATTTTTTAAACAGTTTTTCTGTTTTATTTTAGTAAATATTCATTTTAGAGAAAAATGTTTCCGATAAAAGTTGTAGCCTATGGAAATATTGATCTTTTATGTTCTATATAGTTTTTATCTAAAACCATTCCGTTTCGAGAAAAATGGTATAATGCTCCAATAAGTGAAAATTGCTTAGCTCCATTAGTTTCGATATTATCTACTTACGCATTTTACCGCGCGAAGGTTGGAGTTTAGTCTTAAAAAGGCATGTTTTTGTTTGCATTTTTGTCTTTAATTAATTTTTTTGATTTTTTTTTCGTTTAATTTAGTTTCTTTTTGTATTATATATTATTTTTGTATTCTTTGTTTGGGTTTGGTTTTTTTTGTTGGGCTTGCTTGGGCTTTTTTGTTCAGTTTGAATTTTTGTTTTGTTTCAGTTTGAATTTGGTTTTCTTCTTTGGGTTTGTGCGAGCTAATCAACATTATCTATATTCTTGCTGTTACCGATCCGTTACTATAGAAAGGTAGATAATATCGAATCTAATGAAGCTAAGCAATTTTCACTTATTGGACCATTATCTCATTTTTATCGAAATGGAATGGTTTTAGACAAAAATTGTATACAACATAAAGGATCAATATTTTCATAGGCTACAACTGTTGTAAGAAACATTTTTCTCTAAAATGAATATTTACTAAAATAAAACAGAAAAACTGTTAAAAAATCAGTTTTCGTGAGTGTTGACCTTGAAAATCAAATTTGCGGGTATTTTCAATATGATATTCGTGATCAACAAGTCAAAATACATAGGCACACGAAATTCCAAATTAATCAGAGGTATGGGCTTTTCGGAATTTTATGCATATATCCTATATCGAACAAGTGACGTCTAAGAGGAAAACCTGAATGCCTCGTAATAATACCTAATCGAATCACCCCCATCTATGCTTCACGATCTTCTTTACTTTTCGAGAAAAAATCATTCAACATTTGTTTCGAATTATCCTGTAGCATAGATGTTTTTCTTTCATTCGTGAATGTACTTTTCTCTTAGACGTTTCAAAAAGAAATTGGGAGTCATTTCAACTAGTATAAGTATTTTTTTTATTATCTAAACTTTAGTCACCGATTTTCTTCAACCAATTTTTCAAACTATTTTTCAAAATCCAAGGCATCGAGGTAAATGATTTGTGGATCATTTATTTATTGTTTAACAGTGCAGTATCTAACGATAATACAAGTGGAAGAAATCGCGAGGAAGGACACAAAAACGAAATATGGAAAAATGATTTTTTCCTCGACAAGTAAAAAAAAAAAAACGTCGTAGAAAACATTTCTGGGTGATTCGAATTGATACGAGGCACTTCGATTTTCCTTTTGGACGTCATTTTTCGAGCGGACCGGTATGCGTGTTATTCGAAACCAAATTAATTAGCGTTATCGCATAGCCTGCAGCAGGCTCGTATTATGCCAATTCACACAATGTACGACCTCAATATAAGCGCCCTTTCTTCGTAATGCTTTCGCTCTCGGGCAAACGGTAGCTCGTCGCTGTATTACATACGAGTACGCACGTTTTAACAACTCGTCTGCTCATTAGCCTACTTCGGGTCTGCCGTCAATACTATCTCGCCCGTGCTCGAGTCGCCTACCGCCAATTAGTCCTGTTAGAGAGAGAGAGGAGAGCCTGCGCGATTACATTGTGTCGCTAAAATCTTTGACCCGACACATGTGCATGGACCTACCGTGATCCATCGGTACTGTACGTGTATTGTGTTTCAAGCAGCGTTCAAGTGTGTGTGTGCGATTGTTGCATCGTTAATTACATAACGAGAGTCGCCAAGGGAGAAAAATTCCGAAGAGCCGGCATAAAGCTTTTTTCGAGTGGAAGAACAATGAAAAATTGGGAAAGAAAAAAAAAACAGCTGGGGCAGCAAAAAAAGAAAATAGTCGAGGAAAGAAAAAAGGAACACAGGTGAGGAGGGAAAAAAAGAAAACAACTACGAGAAGGAAAAAAAGTAGCTGAAAGAAAAAAAATAGCAGAGGGAAGAAAAGAAGAAAAGGGAAGAAAAAAGAAAACAGCTGGAGGCGGAAAAAAATTGCTGGAGGAAGAAAAAAAGACACAGCAGAGGGTAGAAAAAAGAGAGCTTATATTTTTTCGAATAAAACGAATGGTAATTTTGTTTAAAATCGTGAATTCTCGATTTGTGTTACGACGAAAATCATTACTCCCAACGCAGTCTGAATGGAATAAAGTCAAAGTTCATCGGTCCGGCAGTGGCACGTCTATAGTGGTTAGTTTGGGAGCGCTGGGGTTGTTGAGAAAAAGAAACAAAAAAAAAAAGCAAAAGCTCCGTCAGGGTCGTTCCCGGTAGGAAGGACCGAGTGCTATTAAAGAGGCTTGGATGCTCGAGCCAAAAATTTCTTGGCCGCTACGTTCGTGGATACGACGATCACGTGGCACAAAAGATCGCCTCTTGAGAAAACGGGGATCGCATTGTGTTCGCGAGGAAGGGCCGCAATTTTTGGCGCACGTGGTCGGGTCTTTGTGTTTGCATGATATATACTGATCTTGGACGTGCCAAATGTAGTTTTTTTTTTAGTCGTGGCTGGATACAATCAGGGTCACACGTATTCCAGGGTAAATTTGAGAGCCCCTTAGTATGCTGCTGTCACTATGTCTACAGGGTGTCGCAAACCACGTGTTACAAGCTTGTATTCTCAAAAATCCGGTTCATAATGAAAAGTGTTAGAATTAAATATTGTTCCGTTCCAAGACAAAAGATGGCAATGTCAATTTGACCTTCAATATAACGGCTAAAGCCATACAAAGGTCAACTTCGAAACTTTCACGTAGAATCCTCATTTTTTATATTGTTACACCTCAGCTCGCGCGCTTTTCAAAACACTACGGATGAGTTTTTTTTAACCGAATATTTCATCAGTTATGAGACTGATACTAGGGGCATTGCAAATTTGAAGTCTCGCGAGCGATAAAATACTGAATGAAAAGAACACTTATCCACTGTGTTTTGAAGAACTCTGGAGCTAAGCTATAAGAGTATGGTATACAACAAGAAATTAGGCTTCAAATTTTTTATATTGCGGTGACCTTCACATGACCTTGGCGGTTATATCTGACATTACCATCTTTATTCCCCCTTGCAACGAACCAATTTTTACTTGTAGCATTTTTCATTACAATCCGTACTTTCTGAAGTATAAGTTCGTAAGACATCATCCTTTCACACACTGTATATGAAGAAACGATATTAGATAACCGTAGTATCTATGTAATGTTGGTTATTATCGCATGTGGATTTTGGGGACTTTAAGGATGTTGAGTCCCAAATCGCAAATGATGATAAAATTCTGAAAATTTGGCATGTTTTTGTATGAAGTATTTCAGAGGTCGTGTAAAAATTTCACGACAATTAGGAAGCTCGTTATTGAACAATTAACATTCACAAATTAATGTTGTTTTATGGAAACTGATGTAACTTTGCAATAAGTTTTTTTTTGACCTCTCAATTTGATAATATCTACAATATACTGAAAGCAACGGAAACAAAACGAAGTTTATTGATAAATTTTTTTAAATTTCTTTTAAAAATTGTTCTTAACAAAATTTTATTTTTTCAATAACGAGTTTCCTAATCGTCGTGAAATTTTAACACGACCTCTTAAATACTTTATACAAAAACATACCAAATTTTCAGAATTTTCTTATCATTTTTTATTTCAACCCTTAAGGAGGTTGAAGTAATGATGATAGAATTCTGAAAATTTGGTATGTTTTTACATGAAGTATTCAGGAGGTCGTGTAAACATTTCATGACGATTAAGAACCTATTTATTCAACAATTAACATTAACATGTTTCATAAGGACTCAACATTCTCAAAGGATTGTTATCCAGCTTGCTTGAATTTATCCAAAAATGATTGCGAAACCAATGTCGTGTACATCATTTCGAGCATGGTGGCCGACTATAAGGACGGCCCTCGGAGTCACTTTTTGCGTGATGCAAATAAACGTATCCTTACACACACACATAAATATATATATATATATATATATATATAATGTATGTAACATATGTAAGGATATGTTTATTTGTATTAGTAGGCAACCATGCTATATATGTTAAGGATATTGAGTCCCTATGAAACATGTTAATGTTAATTGTTCAATAAATAGCTTCTTAATTGTCATGAAATTTTTACACGACCTCCTGAATACTTCATGTAAAAACATACCAAATTTTCAGAATTCTATCATCATTACTTCAACCTCCTTAAGGGTTGAAATAAAAAATGATAAGAAAATTCTGAAAATTTGGTATGTTTTTGTATGAAGTATTTAAGAGGTCATGTTAAAATTTCACGACGATTAGGAAGCTCGTTATTAAAAAATTAACATTTTGTTAAGAACAATTTTTAAAAGAAATTAAAAAAAATTTATCAATAAACTTCGTTTTGATTCCTTTGCTTTCAGTATATTGTAGATATTACAAAATTGAGAGGTCAAAAAAAAAAACTTATTGCAAAGTTACATCAGTTTCCATAAAACAACATTTAATTTGTGAATGTTAATTGTTCGATAACGAGTTTCCTAATTGTCGTCAAATTTTTACACGACCGCTGAAATACTTTATACAAAAACATACCAAATTTTCAGAATTTTATCATCATTTGCGATTTGGGACTCAACATCCTTAATGTAATTGCAACGGAATGTAATGCACGTTACATATGTAAGGATACGTTTATAGGACCCCCCCCCCGGGAGTCCTCCCCCTCGCGCCTTTAGCCGCTCGCTCGTACTAGGAGAGGAGCTTGCCCGGACAACTGTGCGCCGGTCGATACACCTTGTTCGGAGCGCGGCGTGCAAACGGGCCGCGCCGACTGCGAACGCGCGGTCCACAAAATCATACGTTAGTGGCTCTCGTGAGATGGCCGTGACGGTCACTCGCTCTTCTGTGTGCACTTTGCGCCGTCGTCACTCGCCTCGGAGGGTTCACTTGTATTTGTTCGCACCCACGCACACGGGTGTCTGTTTTTCGAGTTCTTTAGACAGGGAAAGAGAGAGCGAGAGAGGGGGGGGGGGAGAGAAGATGTTGGTCTCGCTCGTTGACAGATGGTAATTTTTTGTCACGAGAGAACGTCAGGGAAGGTTAAAAAAAGAGAGTGAGAGAGATAAAGAGGGAGATAGAGCGAGCGAGAGAGAAAAAAAGGAAAAAAAGAGAGAGCGGTAAATTTTCGTCACGAGAGATCGTCACGAAAAGTTGAAGAGAGACGCTCAGAGAATGAATTTCGTTTGGGTTTGTTTTGGTTGTGGATAGACGTCAGAGAGTTCCTCTCGCGCTTCTCCTGGAAGGAGCGTTGGCCAATCTCCATTTGCGAACCTCCACCTTTCGTCGGTTCTTTTGTTTTTTTTTTCCGTTTTTTGTTTTCTGCCGTAAATGTTGACAATGGTAAAAAAAAAAGAACAATTGACGATGGCAATTTGCGTGCGTTTGCATACGACGCGAAAAACGTTCGACGCAGGAGAGCGCGCGAGTGGTCGATCGCGTTAGGCCACGCGAGTGGGATAATTTATGAGACTCGAATACACGCACGTGAGAGCTTGCGAACTGCCGGGGATAGGCAGAATCGCGCTCGCGAGGCACTCGCGAGAGTAGTTCCACCGCTATCCACCCCCGTCCCCACCATCTTTGGCCGTGCGACTCTTTGCCATCCTCGCGCACACCCGAAGGATCAGTGGACTTTTCCGTGGGGGATTTGCAGGAGACGAACAACGAGAACTGAAAACGAGGCCTCGAGGAGCTTGGGAAATCAATCGGAAGAACGATTGTCCCGTGACTGTGATTTGTTTTTGAATTTTTGCGTTTGTTCGCTCGGTCGTGCATTATTCGTCGAATCCATGTTTATTCGTTTCTTCATTGTTTATTCGTTTCGTCGTTTCTTCATTGTTTATTCATTATTCGTCGAATCCATGTTCATTCGTTCCTTCATTGTTTATTCGTTCACGGATTCGGTTAATTTTTTATTTAACAATTCAGTTGGTTCTATTTACGAATTGGATAACTCATTTATCAATTTTAGCTGCTGGGAACTTCAAGTATTATCATGACACTTCACGACTGAACTTATTTTATTTTTTATTTAAGCATTTTATAGATTTATTTTTTGATTGACGGATTCGCTTCTTTCATTCTCAATTAATTTAGTCGTTCGCTCTTTTATTTGTTTAATCTTCGATTTATCTATTCGGTGTGTATAATTCATTAATTAAATTACTTATTTATCTCTTTCAGGTGGTAAGAAACTTTAAATCCATCGGGAAACTTAAATACTGCAATTATTTGATTTTTTGTTAACGCTTTATATTGATTTACTTTTTAATTAACCTATTCGTTTCTTCCATTTTTAGTTTGTTTGTTTATTTATTTGACATTCACTTATTTGTTTACCCTTCTATTTAGCAAATTAGTTTGTATAATTTGTTTATTGAAACACTCGATTAAGCATTTTAATTCCTGTGGACCGTCGAGTCTCATCAGGAAACTCCACTAATCAATTAATTAAAATTTTCATTCGCGCATTTTGTTGATTTTTGGAAAAATTAACGTATTCAGTTCGTTGATTTTTAATTAATTAATTCGTTCGGATTTGCTTAATCTTCAAGTTATCAAATAGGTATGTATAATTTATTCGAAGAATTGCTAATTTATCTATTTCAGCTGCCGTTAATCGTCCAGTCCATTAGGAAACCTTAATTTTGAATGTATTCTATTTTTCATTTACGCATATTACTAATTTATTTTTTTATCACTCCATTTATTGCCATTCTTTTTTTCGCGTCATTCACTTATTTGGTAACTCTTTTATTTATCAATTTAGTTTGTATAATTTGTTAATTAAATCATTTATTTATATTATAACTTTAAGTCCATCAGGAAACTTTAATCAACCATTCATTTTATTTTTTTTATTCGCGCATTTCATTGATTGATTTAAAAATTATATCTTAATTTATTTATCTGTCATTCACTTGTTCAGTTAATTTCCAATCAATTATTTTATTTTGTACAATTAATAATTCATTTATTATTCTATTTTTCCCTAACCTCTTCATTACTTTCACTTTGAATCAGTTTTTTAACTTATTCATAAAACATTCGCTTATTTAAATGGGCAATTTATCAATTGAGATTATGAAATTTATTAATCGAACCCCTCATATTAATTCATTTTACCGACCGTTCAACTGAAAATCTCGCCCCAAAGTTCATTTGCTCAATTTTTGTTTTTTTTTCTCTTCTTAATCGGAATATTTATAATATCGAGGCATATTCCTCGTGAATATTCTGTCACCCATTTCCTTCACTTTCAATTAATCAATTTATAATCAATATAATATAATATAATCTAATATAATATAATCAATATAATATAATCAATTTATTTGTCATTAATCAATTTATGACAAATAGTCAATTTATCAACTAATAAAAAAAATTAAAAAATGCCCCATACCACCACACACGAATGTGCGTATTTATTTCTATTTACGTTCTCAATAATCGCCTCATCGTCACTCATCGATTCACTGGTTCGTTTCACTCCCAGTCAAGGCGAATTTCTCAATCACCCTCGCGAAAAGCCACTTCGGAATGGTCCGCGTTGTCGCGGCGCAGCCCTCGCGAAGTTGCTCTCGTCGCTGCGATTATTCCACAATACAAAACAACCGAGTATATGTGCGCGCAATAATATCACCGCTCTGTTATAGAAGAGGCGGTAGCGGTCACGGCGGCGTTATCGAGCGACCTCGACGATGCGTCCGAGCTTTTACGACATCGATGCAATAACCGACTCGTGCGTGAGGCGCACGTGTACGCGAATATCATCACAAGCGGACAATGGAAAATAACTTTTTCTTTTTTTTCTTCGTTAACACGAAAGTGTTAAAAAAAAATTCGTTTCTCGTCATTGACGATCGTACTGCGATAGGTTCGAAGGGCACCGACAAGGAAGCGGGACGTCGGCGAGGTCAGGATTCGGTAGTAAGAAGTGCCGTCTCGGCGTACGCTGACCTACGTCACTGGGAGAGCGACGACGCTGCTCGTACTACTGCGGTTCGTCTCGCGAGATGAAGAACGGCAGGACGAGATAAAGATATTGATATAAGGGGCATTCTAGCTCGACTCAGATGACTATTTCCCATACCATTGTTGATTATAGATTTCCACGGTAAGAAAAACACTTAATTTTTTTTTCAATTTTTTCACCCTTCTCTCGCCTTTCTCCGGCGGCAAAAGATCAAAAAGTCCACTTGGGCTGTTTTTTTATTATTGGAAGAATTTCGATACGTTTTAGACCTGTTTTGCGCATTTTTCACCAAAGCTCAACTTGCGCTTCCGATATTGACTATTTTTTTTGAGCAATTTCAATTTTGGGCATGATTATTTGACGGGTCGGAAATCTGTATGCTACTTGTACGGTCGTGCAAGTAAACAAAACGTAAAAGTAAAAACGTAAAAAGTAAAAATGACGAGAAAATGTATTTCTAAAATAAAAAGAAAGTATGTAGTGTTTATAACGCTCGGGGAAGGATTGAGATCAGCTGAAAAAAGGAATTCGAAGCGATTTCTGTTCAGGTAAATCCAACTTTCCAGCACACCGAAAAAGAGGGGAAGAGAGAGAGAGACAGGGAGAATTCGAAAATGGCATAAATGATATAGGATAGATAACATGGCAAAAATAGAATGTGGGGTCATTAAAGATGAATTCAAAATGGCATATACCCCACCGCACTCCAATTGCATCCGAGACCATATTTTTCAATTTTTTTTCTTGCTCGATCCAAAAAGTTCTCGTTTGCCTCCATACCGTCGAATAATCATCCCCGAAATCGAAATATCGCTGAAAAAAGGTGAATATCGGAATGACGAGTTGAGCTTTGGTGACAAATTTACAGAATAGGTATAAAACTTTTTGCGGCGACCGAAGGGCAAAGGGTAGAGCCAAAAATCGGTGTAAATAAGGTGTCTTTTTGGCATCAAATGTGAGGTTTTCGACTATGAGAATCTGTAATTAACGGTGGTTGAGCTGAAATACCCTATATATATATATATATATATATATATATATATATATATATATATATATATATAGGTATATATATAATATATAGGGTATACATATATATATATATATATATATATATATATATATATTTATGTACATGCGTATGTATATTAGGGAGTGAAATAGAGTGGAGCAAAAAGGGGTTGAAGTGCAGAGTGTGAAGAGCCGAGTAAAAGGGGGTTTCTTGATATAAAAAAATGTTTACTTGGTTTCTTGGTATAAAAAAATGTTTACGTGTCTGCTCACAATATTGTGTGTTTGGTTTCAAGGGCGAATATAAAATGTGTATTGGGCAGTTACCTGCGTGTGTGTGCCTGCGCGTTCATCGAGAAGGAGAAAGGGGGAGGGAAGAGAGAGAGAGAGAGAGAGAGAGAGAGAGAGAGAGAGAGAGAGAGAGAGAGAGAGAGAGAGAGAGAGAGAGAGAGAGAGAGAGAGAGAGAGAGAGAGAGAGAGAGAGAGAGGAGAGAGAGAGAGAGAGAGAGAGAGAGAGAGAGAGGAAGGAAAGGATTGATTACTTAACAAAATTTGTTATGCCCCAGTAAACTCTCGGTCAAATCCGAGGGTACAGATGAAATAAGAAACAATATCGAGAGAAATCGAAGAAATGGAAATTGGATAATAAACACAATAAACAATAGAAAATGCGATGTGATAGAAAAAAAATTATAAAGACAAAATAAAACAGCAAGTTCGAAAACAAACAAAAACTTGATATTAACGAAAAATAAATAAGCAACTTGTAATTAGCTTAATATAGTTGATACAATAAAACGAGACGAAATAATATTGACAAGAGTTCACGCATATTGGATCAAAGATGTGTAATTATATGAGAATGAGAAAGCATCATGGGAATCCAATTACCTCTAATAATTAGGTGTCATAAGAAAACAAGGAAAAAGGGACAAAGAGACAAGAGAAACCAAAAAAGAGAAAGAGAGAGAGACAGAATTTTTTTTAATTCGTACGCTGCAGTTAGTCCTACCTAAGAATACCGTGCATGTTAATACATTGTGGATATTTAATCGATAAGCATTTTTATACAATAACACTAACCGTATGAACTGAGACTAGAGGTCATCAAAAACTACATAATAACCATAATAGTAATATTAATACAAACAAACAACAAAATAAACGTAAAACTAAGGTTGATTCAGAAGGGGGGGGGGCAGACAGAGAGATTGGATTATATAATATTATGTTTATTAATGCTTAGGAGCAAAGGTCCTCTAACATACAATCCTTATGCTTCGTGGCATTAGAAAAATTGAAGATAATAAAAAAGCGTCTCGATAAAAAAACAAAAGAAAAATTACGTCAAGTAAGCAAAGTAAAAATCAAATAAAAAAAGAAAAAAGTAGATTAAAACGCAACGAAAAAATATCATACAAAAAGCAAGAAAGCGAAAAACAGGAAGAAAGGCAGAGGGCGAGGACATTAAGGTTAGGCGGAGGCATGCCAAAACCGGATCCGTAACTTGCATATCCTCGTACGCATCCGTTTTACTATTTTTCTTTTTTTTTTATCGCAATGCCCTGTTCTATTGTTGAAGGCGAAGGGCTTCTAGGCAAACATGGCGTTAAGAGGGAATTATACCTTATCGCGGTCGGTATGGTAGAACGATTATAGATTCCCACGAATCTCTGAAACGGCTCTTCAGATCCCGTCGAAACTTTGCCAAACGACGTCAAATAGATAGATGAATGGCTCTCTTCTTCTCAAATTTTCTGATTGTGAGAAAAAGAATGTAGATTGGCTTATGATAACCGAACCTACATTTTTTTTCTCAAATTCGAAAAATTTGAGGAGAAGACAGCCGTTCGTCTATCTATTTGACGTCGGTTGGCAAAGTTTCGACGGGATCTGAAGAGCCGTTTCAGAGATTCGTGGGAATCTATAATCGTTCTACCATACCGACCGCGATAAGGTATCATTCCCTCTTAAGGTCGTGGCCGATAGGAAACGGGAGGACGAATAGTTGTCCGCGCATACGAACGAGATGAACCGCGCTGCCATCTCGTGCAAACTGCACGTAGCTCCCCGACTCACCACCGGCTATCGCGGAGTCATATATGTCGGCTTATTGTCTTTGCGGAGGGAGAAGAAAATCCAGAGAGAGAGAAGGGACAATAAAAGTAAAGAGAGAAGAGCGTCTCGCGCGCACGCGTGTCTGTGTGTGTACTCCTTCAACATTTGTGTGTGTGTGTGCGTGTGTGTGTGCTCCTTCAACATTTTTAATGGGGTCGTGCCGGACCGAGAACTGTAGCCAAATTAGGTTTGACATGATATTATGATGGCCCGATGAAATTTTTTCAAAAATGTATACTTTATGACCTAATCAAGAATTAAATTAATGAAGGATAAAAAAATGTGTATTATGAATGTATGTACAATTTCACCAGAAGCCATATATATATAGAGCCACATATATATGTCGGACATTCCACGCCATTTCACCTAGCCCGTGACCCTGACGATTTTTTATTTTCCTGATTAAAAAAAAATGATACCCCATGGAAGGAATATCCACACCAATTTTTATATTTTCATCGCTTCTCTTTTAGGAGTTCCAATTTTTCAAAAAATGTCGTTTTCGGAAGTTTTGAAAACGCTTAAACGCTGTTCCCTTCGGAACTCATTGAGATATCAACAAATGTCGATATACAACTTTCTTTCATTTTGAAGCATATTTTCGTTAAAAAAAATGAACAAATGATGAATGTTAACGTTTGTTTTGCTTCTAGGATGAAAATTATTTTTTTTAAAGATGATTGCCTTTGTTATTTTTTAAAAAAAATCCTCTAAAATAATGCGACCCATTCTACGATTTTTAAGACTAGGCTCATCGTGGGATTATTTTTCCTTCTATTTTCTTTCGAATTAATCATATTTTTTGTAGAACATTTTTATCATTTTAATCTCCGATAATGCTATTAATGCTTTTGTGATTCCCAATTCGGCTTCGACAGGCCTGAAACAGTTTCTTTTTTATTTATGCTGAATTGAATGAAAAAAAATCGAAAAAAAATGTTGAATAAAAAATAGAACTTATAGAACGGAAACACCTTTATCTTCCATGCCAAGCTGAAATTTCTTTATGATGTTGAAATTCGCATCGTTGGTATGCAGCGGATTTTTTTTCTCCTCTGTTTTTCATATTATCCGGAACCTTTTTTTTCGATTTGGGTTATGGGTCTTGTCATAAAGATTTTGATAAAAAGTACCTTGATTCTCGTAGCTCGGAACCGTAAAACAAGAGATGTTAATAGGAAACGTTAGTTTTTAGTTATTTCCAACTAACTTTATTACTTTTAGCTAATAACATTTGAATGTTAATTAAACTGATGTTTTCCATAAGCATAAGTTGAATCCTAATTTTAACTAACATTTAAAAGAATGTTAAACCTATACAAACTCGAACAGTTTCATTTATTCATTTCGTTAGAATTGAGTTTCTTCGGCCTCTCTTAGTCAAAGTTTCTTAGTTACAACTAGTTCTAACTAACATACAAATTTTAGTTGGTTTTAGCTAACAATATTTGAATTTTGTATAAACTAATGTTGAACGTTAGTGAGTGTTACTCTAAACTGAAGTTGTTAGTTTAAACTCAAAGTTGGTGTCAACTCACAATGTTTGCTGAACTAATGTTTTCAACAAAGAAACATTTGAATCTGAGTTTTAACTAACGTTCAAAAAAATTGAAAATCCAACAAATTCAAACACTTTCAACTGATGCATTTCGTTAGAACTAGTTGGTTGGTGTTAAGATTTTTTTTAGTTGATGCTTATTAATTAATTAGTTACAGCATGTTTCATCTAACATTGGCATTTGTTCTTCAGTAAACTCTATTTTTTTTACTAAACCAACTATTTCAACGAGGATGTCTACAGGATGTCTCAGGTAGAGTGTTAAACTTCTAGTTCAAGAAAACAACTTCGATTTGAAACATTTTCTATTATAATTCGTTCTTTCCGAGATATAAACTTGGATGTCTCGGAAAGAACAAATTATATTTAAAAAATGTTCTAAATAGAAGTTGCGTCGTTCCAAGAGGGGGCAGGGATGGAAAAGTCAATTTTATCTTGAGTATAACCGCCAAGGTCATTAGAAAGCCACCTTCGAAGTTGACCTTCGTATGACCGTGGCAGATATACCGTAGGCCAGATTGACATTGTCATCTCGTGGTCCTCTTGAAATGAAATAACTTTGATGCGGAATATTTTTCAAATCTTTTGATAAATTCATTTTAAAAATAACTTTTGATAAAAGTCATTTCGGAAAAGGTTTTTCAATAAAAGTAAAATAACTTTGTTTTCATATAAAAAGTAAATTATGAACGAAAATATTTTGCCTTTGATCCACAAAAGGCTACGGGAGTCTGTACGCTCGCAAAATAAATATAGTGATGATTTTCAACCAACAGTCGGTTGGATACAGTTCCGTGGTAGATCGACTATTTTTATTAATTTAACGTTTCGCTCTCGAGTCCGTGGCGATGAAAAACATTGAAAAAAATTTGCGCCGCGTTTGACAATGCGACAGGGACATCGTGGCCCGCGGGATAAAAGAGAAAAAAAGAGAAAGAAGGCGCAAAAAATAGGAAGCACACTTCCAGATGGAACGAGAAGAAAATCAAAGCACCGAAGGGAATAACGTTCGGGCGCCGGAAGTGGTTACGGGGGGGGGGGGGGGGGGGAGGGCGAGTTTTCGAATCACGACTGTATCGGGTCACTACTAATGGATTCGCTTTAATCAAATTCAAACGTACGTACAGGAGAGAATTTGATTCGAGTGGAGGTCAAGTTTTCATTGCGGATAAGTCGGAAAAAAATTAAATCGTGTTAGCTCGATTTTTAAGCCATTTTCAGTGGGCGCTCTGTAAGGGACAGAAAACGATAGCGAACGATCTATGTGGGAAGCGTTGACTTGCATTTTTAATCCTTTTATACCAATTTTTTGGTTTATAAAATAAATAATTTTTCACCATTATATTGAAATAAGTAATATTTATATTTGTAATAACTGTAATCGTAGATTCCACTTGAGGGGTCTTCCTCTTTGTTACATTATCCAACGTATGCCACTAGTCATATTTGTAATATAATATATTTGATTACATGGAGAATGTATATTTATATTTACATTATTTGTAAATTATGTGTACTATATAATTGATGTATTTATTATATTGATAATAATTTTTGAATGTCAAACTAAAACAAGTAATATTCATATTTATAATATGATATATTTGTTTATAGTTAGTAGTAGTAGTAGTAGTATCGAGTTTTACTTGCACAACTTTTTCGCTAAGCTTTTTACAAGAATATATTTTATAATAGTTATAATTTATATTATCTACGTATAATATTTATGATATAGTGAAATAAATGGTAAATAATCAAACATATCAAGTTAAATGAATAATTTACGACAAAAAATGTATATTTTAAAACAAATTATTAATTTTTACAATCATATTACTTAAACTTATATTTCCATTATTTGTAAATGATGTGTGCAACACAATTTGTATTTATTATATTGATAATAACTTTTCATCTTGAAACTAAAATAAATAATATTTACATTCATAATATGATTAATTTTATCATAGTTATAATTTATATATATTTTTTTCATTCATATTAATTATATTTATGTTCATATTGTTAATATATTTTATTCATAATTTAATAAAATAATTCCTAAATAATCAAAGAAATATTTTTCGTCAAATAAAATTAATAATTTACGACAACGAAAAAAAATTTTTGAAAATAAAATAAATTAAAAGTTAACAAATAATCGTACGGTCTTTGTTTTAAGTTTTTGGTAAACATTTTTCGAAGATTCAGCACTGAACAAGTTTCCTTGGCTCGAATAATTTAGAGCTCGTCCGCGAATAAAAATTTCGAGGTACCGTCTTCGCTATTTTCCTCCCCGAGCGAAATTCTTTGGAATGTACTTTTCTCCTTGAAGCACAGAAGCGACGATATTGCTCGCTGCATTCGCGTCCAAACGTTGCGGCCTACGGGCATCATGGTAAACGAAAAAAGAAAAAAGCACGGGACAAAACAAAACAAAAACAAGAAAGGCCGGGAGAGTGAAAAAAGCAGCTGCGAATGTTGCGGGACTTTAATTAAAAGCGCTCGCGGTAGTTCTCGAGACCGAAAACAATGCAGTGCTCTATCTCTTGTGGCAGTTGACAGTTTCACCACTGATATTGGACACCGTAAGCGTTTCTGCGCTCAAACGTTTGCAAGAGCGAGAGAGGCAGAGAGGCAGAGAGAGAGAGAGAGAGAGGGGGAGAAGGGGGGGGGGGGAGATAGAGAAAAAAACATTGCTGTACACACACGTCAATCGCGAATCGTACCGCCAAGTCCAACAAAACGTACCGCATAAAAAAAAGCCTTCGATCTTTTTTCTCCCTCTTTTTTCCTTTTCCATCGTACCCTGCCAGCATTGCTGATACGAAAGCTTTGTTTTTTTTCTTTTTGTTTGCCGACGTGTCTGTGCGAATAAAACCTCCCTCCGGAAACGTGTACTTGCTAATGGAGAGTATGCTAAAAGAACAAAATCCCCGATTGATGTATGACGGAGCACTTCGTTCGACGCGTTCATTTCAATTTATTCACCGCTAACCGTCGAGGCTCGTCTGACGAAAACTCATGATTTATTGCATTCGTGTCTAGGATGATAGAGTAGTCATATTTATTAAATAAATAAATATATATATATATAATATATAAAATAAATCGACCAATTTATTATATATATATAATAAATTGGTCGATTACACATTTATATGTATATCAACAATACTATTATTATTATTGCTGGCTATTTAATAAATATGACTATTCTATCATCCCCGAGACGAATGTGTCGGGAATGAGTTTTCGTCAGACGAGCCTCGACGTTTATATATATATATATATATAAGTTTTCGTCAGACGAGCCTCGAGA
>OX632356.1:56881588-56923105 GCA_951751655.1 Ophion costatus | reverse complement strand
GAAGGATGCACGTCGCTCGGACGATGAAAAGATATTAGGAATGGAGTACAGGGCGCCTGGTTGGAAGCAGCTTATCCGGGGGTTGAAACGGGGCTGGAACGTTGATAACGCGACGATCGGATATGGTTAGTCACGTTCGATCGTGCTCGGCTCTCATCTTTCTTTTATCGCTTTTGCCTACCTCCCTCTCCCTTGCTATCACCCCCTCCCGATCTTTTCGTCTTTCCCTTTTGTTCATTTTCTTTCACCGGAACTCCGAGTCTCTTGTTCAACGCGGCTTGACCTCGAATCCTCTTTGTTTTTCGTCCGCCTGTCGATAAAGCGATGGAACGCTTACGATGGCAATAGCCCATGATTGGAAAACGAAATATCAATAGATTGTATTCGAATTGCCTCCAAGATAAATAGAGCAAGAGATAGAGAAAAAAGCTGACGAATTATGTCGCATAAAAAATCCATATGCACGAACACCCACACATGTATACAAGCATGTATATTAGCACATGGCACATGGAGCCGCCTGCTGGCAATAGATGGCGTTATGTGGACTATTTTCTCGAATAAAAAGTTGGCAATCCACGTGATAGATTCATCAAGTCTCACTCAAACGGCACATGAGGGATTCTCCGTCAATTTATCCACTTTTTTCGACTATCTCAGATCTGCCCAATAATTGGTTATATCAAAGTACTACTAAAAGGCATTCTATGTGATTTTTTTCAGATTTTTTAATTCAACATTTTAGAAAATGCCGTTTTATTTTCAAATGAATATATCTCGGAAACTAGAAGTGACTGAAAAAAAATGTCTGTACATAAAAGTTGTAGTTTTGTGTTAGCTTTCGAGCGGACGACTTGAAATAATTTTTACGTTCCGGTAACGCTGATTTTTTACCAAAAAAGGGGGAAATTATTTTTTCATTAAAAAACGGCCATTTTTGGCTGAAAAAATTACAGAGTATTTCAGTATGTCTGAAGATATCGCGAAAAAATCGCCAGAGTGGCACGGATTGAGGTTTCAGGGTGAAAAAATGAAACCACACAAATTAATTTTTTTGTACCGCAACCTCGCTCCGTGCCACTCTGGCGATTTTTTTGCGATATCGTCAGATATACTGAAAGACTCTGTAATTTTTTCAGCCAAAAAAATTCGCCGTTTTTGGATAAAAAAATAATTTTCCCCTTTTTTGGTAAAACATCAGCGTTACCGGAACGTAAAAATTATTTCACATATTCCGCTCGAAAGCTAACACAAAATTACAACTTTTATGTGCAGACATTTTTCTTCAGTAACTTCAAGTTTCCGAGATATATTTATTTGAAAATAAAACGGCATTTTCTAAAATGTTGAATTAAAAAATCTGAAAAAATTCACGTAGAAGGCCTTTTAGTAGTACTTCGATATAACCAATTATGGGGCACATCTGAGATGGTCGAAAAAAAGTGGCTGAATTGACAGAGAATCCGTCAAGTGACATTTGTCTGCGTTAACATGACCAATTTTGGTTGTCTTTACAATGACAAGTTTTGTTCCAGATACGTCACATTCGCGGCAAGTTAGGCTTCATTATTTCCTGGCAAAGAAAATCGGTTGCGAGAACTCATCGTTTGCTAGAGGAAGTGTGTTACTGAACATGTCATATCGAGTAAAAAGTACAAAGAGTGCTTTCGCTGCTTCCAAAGTCGTGATTTCTCTAAGGACAACAAGGACCGCGGAAAATCTCTCAAAAGAGAGCTGTCGTGTGTGACGAGTGCAAAAACGGTTAGATAAGTAGATTGTCTCTAGAGAAATTTAATTCTTCCTGCGTGGAATCCGATTGTTGAGCGAAAGATGGACCAAGCTTGTCTGTTCCGCAGGGCAATACTTCGTATAAACGAGTAGGTCGATTTTCTACCGAGCCACTGTCATTTCTTTCGCTCAACGATGGACGGTTTCATGTGCAATCACCTATACGCTCGTAATATTATTTTCATTCGATGTATGAAAAAAATGGCCTTGAGAAGTTGCGAAGCGTAGATTTACACGTGTAAACTGTGACCGCAAACTTTCGTGGGCACAAAGCGAGCCACTCGATGCAATGAATAGAAACTATCGTAGCGATAAATTTATGGCGACGTGCGTGTATCTGTCCAATATTTTGTGGTTCTAGTTGTTTTGTAGTGTTGGGAATAGGAACGAGAGTTGCGCCGCACGAAATAAAGCAAGTCTGAAATAAATCATGCTTATCCTTCTTGTGGAGTAGAGGAACACTCGGATATTGCAAGTAGTGTGTGTTAACATCAACCGTAGTTCGTTACGTTTTACCTTGAAGAATATCGTGGATTATGTAGTGATACTTGATGTCCCGATAGAATTTTAGGTTTAAATTGTATCTGCGGATTATTATCTAACTTTATTTATCTAAATTGGGTAAATTTTTAGGATCGAGTTTTCAGTCTACACTATAGTGTAGACTGTTTCGTCTTTTTTCAAACTTAATTTATGGATATTAATCAAATATTTTGTTTTCTGAAATTAATTTTGTGATGTAAATTACATATGTTCTTTTTTTAAATAAATTAGATATTCTAGTTTCTGGTGTTAAATTTCTTATGTAAATGACGTTTGAAACTCGGTCTGATCAATTTTTGGATGTACATTGCATTCGCTAATTAAAAAAAATCGATTTTCATACCTTAAACAGGCGGCTAATTTTGTAAATATCTTTTTCTTCATTCTGAATTAAATTGCCTTATTCGCCCTGAATAAGCAGGGCTAATTTTTTGACAATTAGTTTTAGCATCGAAATTATATTCCTTCTAGATTCGATTTCAGGAAATCGACGTAAAACTCCAAGGCTTTCACCTTGCTGGTGCCTTACGAAGGCTGGAGCCCTACCAAGTAAGGCTCCAAAACTTTCACCTTGAAGTTTCCAACTTGTAGTTTGCTTTTAATTTTCATTTCTTTATTTTTATAGGAATGATTATGAAATTTTCTTTTAGTATTTTTAGAAGGAATTTTTTTAGGAGTTCTTTCAAGGATTTCGATAAAAATCATTATGAGGATTTTCTTTTTAGAATTTGTAGGTGGAAGGTTTTTTTTCGGAGTTTTTTTTAACCCTTCCTTGACACACTTATATTTGGCCACGGCTTTGACACGCTGGGTCAATTTGAACAACCCTTCGGTTGGTTTTTATTTTAAAAAATCAGGGGTACGATTAAAACACTTCCTTATACATCTGCCTATTTAAAATTCGAAAAATAGAAGACTGAGTTGTTGTAAAAAATTGTTGAAAACTTTCAATTTTGGGCCAGTGCACATTTTATGTCAAATTCGTTCGCTCCACATGACCCAGTGTGTCAAGGAATAGTTAAAGGCTTTTTAAAATGATTATTCGTAGGTGTTCTTTAAGGATTTTTAGAGTTTTTCGAAGGATTTCCGTAGACCGTATTTTTAGCAAATTATTTTTGTAGAAAAATCTGCTAATAGAAATGAGAGCAGCTAAAGAAAAAATTAGTCTTCATTGCATTCCAACGATGCAAATTTCAGTTTCAATATGCCTCGTCAGCCATCACGCCTGCACGATTGTACACACGCGCGCGCGCACACACACACAGACACACAGCGTCTCTCTCCCTCTCTCAGTCCTCTTATCGACGATCATAAAATTTTCTTACGGTGGAAAGAACAAAAAGTCACTCGCACTTTCTATCGCCAGCCATTAAATCAGTAGCGTTTTGCAATGGCATAACAAAAGTTTTACGAGGTACGATAGTGGGGCGAAGCGCACGCTCGACTTCCGTTTGACTCGCAAGACGTCGCGAGAGAACTCACAGATCCGCCGAGAAGGAGAGCTCGTGCGCGAGCTGCTCTTGCACAGCGATGTGTCATAAGACTGATAAGTAGATCAGGCCGGCGTGTGGTCAGACGCTGCCCGCGCGAGCCGCTTGCTCATAAATTCCACTCTTATCTCTTCAGCGACGATTGTGCGAGAAAAAAAACCGCGTGTTTTTCCGATTGTTCATGAAAAATAGTTGCCGATATGATTCAAACGAAGTAGGTTAGTCAGAAAAAACGAAAGACAATGGACGCTTGAATAATGCTAGAAGTTTGCCTCGACGGAGGAGATTTTTTTTCCGTCTTTTGTGTGACGCGAGAAAGATGGTTTTTTTTTGTTGGGTCGTTTTTGGAAATGCAGTGTATACGATTCTTTAACTTACAATAAACAGTTTTTTTTTATGTTTGCGATAATAAAATATTAAATATAAATTAAATGTGACGCTGTTATATTCAATATTTTATTTAATAAATTTCAGTCATTTAGATCAAATGTTACGCAAGTTAATTGTATAAAACGAAGTAAGATGCAAAAAGATTCTCATTTACAAAAAACTTCAATAACTTTCAATTAAAAAACAGAAATTGTGCGAAGGAAAGTTTAGCTTTTTTACCTTCGATATCTTTTTATTAGAATAAACATAAAAAACGTAAAAAAAGTTCACAAACCTTTTATTATCTTTAATTACTTTTTGTTGAAAAAAAACACAAACATAGTTTGAAATGTTTATTTAAGTTAGATTTACTTTTTCATTACCTTTAATAACGTTTTTATTTAAATGAACATAACAATCGTAAATAAATTATGAAAATTATTTGTTAAATTTTTTTATTACCCTATTAATCACTTTTCATTTGAAAAAACATTTAAAAACATTTTAAGACATTTCTTTGTTTCGAAATTCGTTCACCGAATAATTTCTTGAAACGAGTAGTCGTACACAACAACGTACTGCAAAAAATAAATATCACCGGATTTTATTCTGCAAACAGTTTCACGATTCGCGAAGTTTTTTTCACGAGAAAAAAATTCCATCGTTCGAAGCATTACATTCCAGAGTCTTAACGACCCTACGGAAAAAAACGCGTTTTCCACTGCGCTGTCGGGTACTAATCGCTTTTTCTACTGTGCAGAAAAACAGAGAATGTTGTAAATCAGGTAAGCGATTACTTTGACCCAGTTGCGCGGTCAACGAATTGAAAGAAACATGGCCGAGGGCTTGAAGTCCATTAAGGGGTCCGGAAGGTCACCAAATTTTTTTTTTATCGGCTGACTTTGTTTCGGTTGCAAAACGATTTTTGCTGGACTTCTGCAAATCTTTCCGACAGTATAAAATAAAATGTTGAGCACACCAAGTCCATTAAGGGGCAGAGAAAATCGGCGAACTTCATTTTTTTATCGCTTGACCTACGTGTCGATCGGTCCCACGACTTTTGCCAATTTTAGCGGCAAAAAGGCAACGAAAAAATAGGCACACGAAGTAGCAATCACTGACGCACTGGGCTGAATTTAATTGTTTTGTTGAGAGCGAGGTTGCGAATCGCGAAGTTGTGCGATCGGTGGCGACCAGTTGCAGTGATGCGAGTCAACTGTTACCCCACGTGTTACTTGTCGCGAGCATAAGCGCTCCTGATCGATTCCTCGAGCTTTCGCCTTCGTCGTCACGATCGTGCTGCCCCTGAATGGCGCTTTTTTTTTGAAAGTCCTAAGATTGACTAACCCTTCCTCGTCCCTGTTTATTTCTTGATAGAGTCAATTTCAGGAAGGTCGATTAATATTGAAGAGTACTTGTTGCTTAAGGGGTCTGCATAAGGTTGAAATGTCGAAAAAAACACGATTTTTTTCGTAGCATAGTTTGATAGCTTAGGATCTTAACTTTAGTAAGCAGCAAAGATTTTTTAACCAATTCGAAAATTGATCGCTTATGACGATTTTTGTTAGAAGTCAGATCGGCCACTTTTTTCTATTGCGTTTTTCTCGAACAATGTTTTATGAAACGGTGCAAATCGTACCTCAAAATGTATTTTTCTGATTCACTTTAAATGTCGACAGAGCATAGTTTATAACATGTCGTATCATATGACCGGATGATTTTTTTAATGTTCATCCATTTGTTAATGCAACAATTGATTAAAGTTGTTTTTTTTTAAATCGAAAATCGAACTTTTTTTCTACAATGTGCCATTTTCGCAATTGGCAGAATTTCAAAAAAGTATCTGGTATCACAAAACATTTATCGTTTTACTGAATGTGCATTTTTTTATTTTCCATTTCAGACGACCCGAGTTGTGTGAACGGTGGCATTTTTTACCACGTTTTTATAAACTCGCTTTGCTTGCTGTCTGTTTGCCTGCTCAGTGCAAATTTTGTAATCGATTTTAAACTAACTCCCGGCTGTGCTACAGACTTGAAACTTCAAACATAACTCAGAACTGGATGACAATGCAATATTAACTCGCTTTCTTGTCTGACTGTTTGCTTGTTATAGACAGACAGGCAAGTCTGTCACAGAGAGAGAAAAAGAGAAATAAAAAAATAAATAAAAAATATTCTTTAGTGAAAGAGAAAAGAATAAATAAAAAAATTATAATAATATTAATAGTGAGTAGTGCATTACTGATGATTTCTACGATGGTCAAGGAGACAGCCCCCTAACGCAAACGACGCTTAGAGAAGGAGAAGCAAAATTTCACACACACAAGACTAAAAAGCAGCAAATAAAATTATTTTAATTAGAAAAAATGATTTAACCATGGTTTTAGAACGCACCAAAAAGTATAAAATAATTTATTCTAGCCCCGTACAGATTTATAACCCAATACAGATTCCTAGCCGCATACAGATTGTCCTAAAACATTGTGTTTGTCAATTTTTAATAGCTATGAAAATATTTGTAAGATTTAAAACAAAAAACGGGTTGTGCATGCATAGATAATAGTAAGGAGTGTAGGGAATAGCTGTCGTTGAGAAAATTCACACAACAGTTCATATCATTTGCAGTGTAATAAAATTGTTAGTGACTTAGGTGACCTATTCATGCATCAATTACACAGCCACACAAAAAAAAAGTTAGTTGTGCGACGAATCGGACTATACTTTTCCGACGTACGGGCTGAATCTCGTCAATTGTGATAATTGTTTCTTTCGATTATTTGTATCAAACAGCAGAAAAAACAATGATGTATTTTTTCAACTGTCGAGAACTTGGCATTTATAAATTACGATCAAAGGACGCCCTCCCGCGTCTGACTGATAAAACAAGACGTCGGTGTATCAGCCGGATGTGGGTAAAGAATTCGGCGTCTTATGCCACCTGCGGTTTCCCTAAACAGCGGTAGTTAAGGGCAAATTGTCGATAATACAGGTGTTTTCTCCCCGGATATTGAGTACTCGTAGGGGTTTGCATTATCGGCGCGTGGAGTTACCACGCGGTGAACGTTGGATGCGGGAGCTTTTTATCGACGATTCGCCGTTAATTTTGTGGCTCCGATAGCTGCTGAAGCTATTTGGTAGATGGCGATTCGTAAGCGACCATACATGTATATGTGAGGCTTGCGCGTGTCATGTATCGCGGAATTATTTTTCACATCGAACTAGAAGTCATTCGTTTTCAGTTAATTTGTTTGGCTCATTTGAGTCGATTGCGTCGTTTCATTTGGTTAAGGGAGCTTTCCAGTGTGAAATTTTCAAAAAATCGATTTTTTTTTTGCTTTATCGAATAGTATACACTCTTCCGAATATTCCCTGAAATTTTCATGCCGAAATTCAGATTATTTCGGTTACTGTACAGCATTTCTTGGAAGAAGGCAACGGAGCGCTACAGCTACAGCGAAACTTTGAACGCGTTTTTCTCGAAACAGCATTTTTCAAAACGGTGTCCAACTTGGAGGGCAGAGTTTTAAAGCTATCGAGTTGAATTTTTTACACAATATTCTTAACGTCATTGTTTATCGTGCTGTGGAAGCTTTTTTTTTTTTTTGACAGCTTCCTATTTTTTTGTAAAAAAACTGCCAAAAAAAATGCTAAAATCGATACTTTTTGTTCAAACCGGCGCCATTTTTGCAAAAAAAAAAAAAAAAGCCTCCATAGCACGAAAGCCAATTATATACCGATCAATAATCTTTTTGTGTTTTTTGTTTCAGATCAAAATTGTGACCCCCAACGTGGACACCACATCCAAGTGCATGTTCTGCAACAATTGTTTCATCATTTTTATAGATATTAATTAATAAATAAATCGATCTTTAAAAAATTGTTTTGTATTCTTCAATACCCAATTAATATACAAAAAAAAACCAGACCGATTAGATTATTTTTTCTTTAAAAAAAAAAAATCGCGAAAAACAGCGATTTTTCGGGCTGTCACACTGGAAAGCTTCCTTAATTCATTTTATTGATTCGATTCGTTTGATCAATTGGGTCCGTTTGATTTATTTGATGCTTTTGGTTAATTTGGTTAATTTGCCGATTGCTTTACTTCATACATTTTGTGCGTGCGATTGATTTGATCCATTTGATTTCATTGATTCGCTCGATTCGTTTCATCCGTTTGATTGGTATAAATCGTTTGATAAATTTGGTTCGCTTGATCCGTCGGTTTCATTTGATTAATTTTATCTGTTCGATGTATATCGTTGGTTTGACTCGTTAGATTCCTTTCATTGATTTCATTTGTTTGCGTTTTTTTTTTGAAACTTTAATTCGTTCGATTGACTTGATTCGTGTTTGATTGATTTGGTTCGTTTGATCTATTTGTTTTATTTGAGTTTTTAAATGTTTGATTTATTTCATTCATTTGATGCGTTTGATTCATTCGATTCGTTTGATTAACTGCATTCGATTCATTTGATGCCTCCAATTAATCTGGTTTATTTGATTCGTTCGATTCGTTCAAGGATTTTGATCCATTTTATGATTTTATTCGATCGCCCAATGCATGACATTCTTACCTTGTTCAACGCTTCGTGATTTGCGAGGATATGCTGGACTCCATCCGGATGCAGGATTCTCTCAGCCGAGTTGGGTCTCGACACGCCATCGACGTGCATTGGTTCCTTTGCTTGTGGCGGTGATGGTGGCGGTGGAAGTTGTTCCTCCACACCTGCGTTGCTGAATCTCGCCTTCTAGAATTCCAAGCGCAAATCACGGTTACCCACCGCGGCATTGTTACACGGCACACGAAAGCATTGATCAACGAAACATCGGCAGAACGAAGAATATAAAAACGAAATTTACTCGCGAGATATGAAAATATGTTACCCTTAACCTTCAACTGCCGGGCAGCAGTGCCAAACGGTTGCGATTGTAAGTTCGCGAAAATCATTTTTTCTCCAGTGGTATTCGGCGTGGAAACTGAGCTTGGCCAGCGAAGTGGCTTCTCACTATAGATTTCAATGCGGGCAAAGCACACTTCCTGACAAGCGTATCAGCAGGTGGGTTACTGGTATTAATGGGCTGTCGAAACAGCATTGTGGGCATCTACGTGTACAGAGAGCCTTGACCATCGGAGTTAGGTGCTTGACGAGCTGTGTGAGTTAATCACATAAAATCCTAGACTCATCAGGTGTTTGAGAGGCTTCTTCGATGTCGAGATTCCGTCGACGATGCGGTCAACTGATTCACGGTATCAGAGGTCAACCGTCCGATCAGCTCAGTGGCTTTACCTCGCTGACGACCATGGCCGCAACCCATTTGGGACAGCCTCGAACCTTCTTATGGTAATTACGAGGCTGATGCATGCTAGGGATAATCTTGCTTTTCAACAACTGCTCGAGAGGAAACAAAAAGTTCATGATTCGGGGGGTGCTTTGCCGTGATTGCTTTCTCGTTTACGGAGACTACGTATGGACGATAATACATGTTTAATACGCGTGGAGCAATTAAACTGAGCTTAAGCGTACACCGGCATCTAAAGTACAGCTCTAATGGATTGGGTCTCCAAGGGTGGAGATTCGTGGAAAGTTGCTTGATGGCGGGTGGTTGTCAGGAGTGGCAATTCAACCCCGAGCTGCGTACGCGTCTTTATTTCCATAATGGACCGTGAGGGGCGAAGCTTGACAACGGTTTGCGGATATTGGATCCAGATTGATACGAATGCCGGATGAACTTCATCGGCAACCTTCACTGGCGGTGCATCACTCGCGAACACGCTTTCCCGCTACGTTGCTATCACGGTAACGAAGTTATACATAGAGCGCAGCTGGGGGGGGGGGGGGGGGGGGGGTTATAATTACACGTGGAACGTACATTCGTCCGCCTTCAAGTATAACGTTGCCAAAATAAGCTAGTGCTTCCGGGCTTTGTAGTTTCGAGTCAAAATATTCGATTGACTGTTCACAGGCCAACGGGGAAAACCGCAGGTCTGGAATCGATACGCGTTCAAGGCTCCGTATGTACATCCGTCATGTGCACAAATGCGGATGCTCGTAGGCGCGTATATGCCAACGACCACGGGGCTGATGCCTGATCGTTGGATGCTGCTCCACTCGGAGTACACGCATACACTCGAAACCAATGAGCTTTGGTTGTATTCATTTTGGGTAAAAATAAAGCGATCATGGACGCAGGAAACGAGTTTCTATAAATATTACGTCATGTTTTCTTTAGAAGAAAATCGTACGGCGTATAAAATATTACAAATTTATTTGTGATGTGGACCTAGTTTGTTGGCGATCAAAAGAAGACAGATTCGTTCGATTGATGTGATTCGTTTGATTTATTAGATTTCTTTCATTAATTCAATTCGCTTGATTGATTCAATTCGTTTGTTTAATTATGTTTTATTTTATTCGTTTCGTTAGTTTTAATTATTTGATTCCTCTGATTTGTTTAATTTGATTGATTGGTTTGATAAATTTAGTTCGTTGCAGTCGTTTGACTAATTCGGTTCGCTTGATTCCTTTCGTTCGTATGATTCGTGTGATTCATTTGATTCATTTGATCCTCGTGAGTCGTTTGATTCATATGAAGACATCGATGCTGCATTGGGAGAAGTATGAACAAACTTTCGAGACACAGGGATCGATTTTGAGGTTGCTGCCACATTCGACACACAAATAGTTTCAAAAAGCTGGTAGTAGCAAATGGAGATAATTGAAATATCTATGAATAAATAATGGAGCCAATCTTCGCCCGGGTTGAAATGTTTTATTAGGATTTTCGCAAGTCTGATGCCCATCCATCGTAAGATCCATCCCTAGTCCCTCAATCTCTATCCAAGCTGGTTGACACGACACCCCCCGTTATTCTACCAAGAGTGAGGGAGAGAAAGAGAGATGGAGAGACAAAGTGAGATTGCCACGAGGTCGATACTCACGGTATTCCAGCAACAACAGTAGAAAAAGGGCTGTCGCCGGTGCTCGTCGTGTTTGCTATCGCTGCAGCATCCGTCTACGCTAATAACGTCACGGTTGCTCCTACCGGTGTGTTCTCTTTCCGTGACGACGGACGCGAACACACTAGCAACATTGGTGCAACGTTTGGACCTTCTGTTTTTACGAATCTTCATCGGTACAGCGTTAACATAGTCGCTGAATCGGCGGCGCGAATGACGGACTATCGACACCCAATCGATCATCGTGGCCACGCTGTGATGGACGTCCTATATGTGCAGACTCGCGGCAGCCGCGTGTAGTAATATCCGGATTGTCAACGTTATTTGGATCGAGAAAGAATTATCTGGACTGCAGTAGCGAAACAGCTGTTCGAACGAAACGCCAAGGCCACTTGATATCCTACGCTAATCACTTGATTATAGGAAGCTGTGCAAGTCACAGAAGATTCACCGTCATTTGATAATCTTTTCCAGCATGGAAACTATTCCGAAAGTTTTCGACATGTCATTTTTCCTCTTGTCATTCAACGAACTGGAAGGCCGAATCAGAACACCACATTGGCCGGAACACCACAATCACTTGATCTCCGTTGTGATTCACTCGACTATGCTAAGTCATTGGATCATCCTTGATCAACATTGATCGCCAACATTTCACTCGTCGATCGCTCAGCGACCTTTCGCCCGGTGATACTCGCTCCGATCCTATCCTCCACGTGGATTCTAAACGTTCACTTGCACGAACGCCGATACTCGGCAAAGCTTGCGGCTCCGCGAGACCTTAACGATAAAGCTTTTGGTTTCTTTCTACCTCTCGGCAAAGCGCTACGGAACGATCGAGGGCTGCCGCTCTCCTCTCCCTGCGTCAGTTTCCTGGCGGCTATCCGCGACGTGCCTCTTCAAACGGGCCACGGAAGTGCTGTCTATTGTCGCTGAGTTGCTGAACACGGAAGACGAATGTGGGTTACCAAGGAAATATATGCGAGGGTATATGGCGAGGAAAGTGTAGCAGAGAAAGAGAGAGAGAGAGAGAGAAGGTGGTAGAGCAGTCGAGTGGTTGATGACTGGTCCATATGGATCTGCTTTTTTCAACCGTCACTGGTTGTCACACGGGCTGCATTGCCTCGATCTTCTCGGGCCAAAACGCGATATCCGTTGCACTACATGGCCGGGCTAATCAAAGGAAATCCCTATGAGGATTAGTTCGTTGACACGATCTTAATCGACGCGGACCGAACGTCAAATACTGGTAGTGCTAATTGGCCGATCGGATTCACTGAGGACTAATTGGAACCGGTGCAATGAGCAATTTCAAGGGTTCAGCTATGATCGGAGCAGGTCTCGCCGTAGTCATTGAAAGAAATCACAATTTCAGAATGAGCACCCGGCTCAGCACTCCTACCTAGATATGTGTCTTCAATGTCCGTCCAATAACGAACGACACGAAGGCACCAAATTAACCACGTGTATGGTTGGCGCGATTCAATTCACACTGATGAGTCCTCAATTGATTGTCTTCATTGAATATCCTCGCGTACTTACGTTCATCTCCTGTTCTTCAGCATTCGTTGAATGAGACCCTCAGGCGACAGTTCCAGACGAATGACTGATTACCAAATCACCTGCCGCTATCAATCAGGCATTAATGGCGTTCCAACGATTATGAGTGGCATTACGAAATCGGTGTTGGGGTTATTGGCCAGTGCGAGGAGGTTAGGGAACACCAGTCAAAGCATTGATTGCCAAGTAATTATGCTCGGCGTTGATATCATGTAATTAGTGGTGCTACAGTCGTACGGGCTCGTACACGGGTATGTTTGTTTTCGCCATTCAGACACCGTACAGCGGTAATATGACCCGTATTTTGCAGAAATTGACGGTGCTTTGAAGACTGCGAGAAGTTTCTCACGAGTTTAAACGTCACACGCGGTCTTGGGTGAACGAGTTTTAACTTGCTGACGCAACTGCACAACGGAACAGCTCAAAGGCGGAGGTTGGATCTCAAAGCTGGGTGTAACCGATTCGAATGAAGCTTGAGAGCGAAGCTTTGCGTAAGTATTAGGAAATGTTCTCACTTGTCCTCTTCTCTCGCTCTCTGTCGGTCTCTCTCTCTCTCTCTCTCTATATATATATATATATATATATATATATATATATATTATATATTAAATATAATATATATATTTAATTTCCTCGACTGTTTACTATTTTTCATTATTTATACGCAGTTTATTAATGTACTGTAATGAAGTATTATTATTATTATTATATAGATGGATAGCTGTTTTTAAAACCTTTCTTTGATTCCTTTTGAATAATTATTGGTCATGTTTTTGAATTCGTAAACGGTTAAAATGATTTCTCTTTCGTTTTTGAGTGTTTTATTTGTTGGGTGTATATATTTTTTGGTAACTATGTTATTTGCACAAGCTCTTGAGTTTTGAACATTATTTTGTCAACTTTTTTACGTTACGTTGAATCCATTGTTGGTTTTTACCTTCTGAATTTTCCCTGTTTAAGTGTTACACACGCATACACACACGCACACACACAGGCGGGCGCGCGCGCGCCCGCATTCTTTTATAAATTTTCTTCCTTTTTTTTAATTACTCGAAATTTCGCCTTCGAATCGTCATAAATTTTTTGTTTGTGGTTCTAATAGCACGAAATAACTTTTGTTGTATTCTGCAATGTATGTTCAGTATCAAGAAATCATTATATGATACAATTGGTTCCCAGAAAATCACACATGAGCTTCAAAAATCTTAAAAATGCGTAAATGTATGAAAAATGTCAACTTCTGAATTCACTATAAAAAAACTAAAAGCTATATTGAACTTAGCTTTGTTTTAAGAATTTCTCTAGTTTATACCCTTTCGAACGGTATATTACATGTCATAGAAATAATCAATTATGTTAACAAAATAAAGAGAATAAGTTTTTTTATATTGAATTTAGGAGTTAAAATTTTTCATACATTTATACGTTTTTAAGACTGGAAGCTCAAGAGTGACTTTCTGGAAACAAATTGTATCAATCAATTATTTATTTATAATAAACATACATTGCAGAATAAAACTGAAGTTATTTCGTGATATTACCGTCACAAACTAAAAAAAAAATTTTAACGAATAAAACTCATATCTCAATTGTCGTGACACTTTGGACATAGGGTCTAAGAGTAAAAAGATTACCAAATTAATTGCCCCTCCAATCACCCAAAAAAATGTTTCGCTCCATGCGCCAAACACCCTGTATATTCACATAATTACCTTTGTCCACTTTTTTGTATAACAATCACTCATATTCTTAAATTTAAAAACATTACAAATCATGTTCTTATTGTGCAAATTAAAATGATTCCCGTATTTTTGTTATTGTATTTAGTGTGTAAATATCTCCTCTGTAATTGGTTTATTTTTATCAACTCTTCGGTTTTTTATATTGTTTCATCAAATTTTTTACGTTAATTTTTATCCTTATAGAGGCTCCTTACGGTAAGAGATTAAAAATAAACAATTTCAATAAACATTGCATAAGTCGATTGTTAATCTTCTACCACAAGAGACGCTAATAAACATGAATATTTATAATATAATATTAATACAATATTGAAATATATAGTGATGCTATATTCACTAGGGGCCGTTGGGCAAATCTTTATTTTAAATTCTTTTATTTTAAATTTTAAAATCTTTATTTTAAATTCTTTTTCTTGGAATTTAAATGGTTGAAAAACGCGTGCGATGGTGATACCATCAGTCCGATATGTGGCGCAACTTGATGCTACGTATTTATGTGGGGCAGATATTATTCCATTGTCTGAGTCTGTCGCATGTCTGGGTGTATGTATTGAATGCACACTTTCGTGGTGTGAACAAATTGTGAAAATCACTGCAAAAATATAAGGACGACGACGTATCAACTTAAACTCCGACGTGGACAATTACCATTGAATGCACGTAAGCTGCTAGTGGGAGCTCTAATATTGCCGCATCTTGACTACTGCTGCATTTTACTTATCGACATCACTGACGAACTGAATACCAAGGTCCAACAAGTGCTAAATTTGAGCATTAAATTAGGCATGAACCATTAAGGGGTTACCCCCACTTGCGATTTTAAAAAAATCGATGTTTTATTGCATTTTTTTGAAGTATAAGTATCTGAGAATATGTCCTGAAAATTTCAAGTCGATCCGAACAAAATTGACTGAGATATGAGCGTTGAAAGAGAAGAATCCGTGAAGTGAAGAACTGAAATTGAAACTTTAAACGCGTTTTTCTCAAAATGGCATTCTGAAGTCGGTGACCAAGATTACTCGAACACTAATGAACCGATCTTCTTGAAATTTTGCAGGCTTATTTAATACATAAAAATGTAGTCTCTTAATCGTTCGATTTTTTTTTTTCGAAAAAAAAATGGCCGTTTTATAGCCAAAAAACGGCCGTTTTTTACGTTAAAATCGAATCATTAACTTTGACTGTCCGCCATTTTGTGAAAAATGAATATTTTTTAAAATCCTTCGATTAAAGATTAGTTTATACTTATATTTGACTAAATCCATCCGCATTTTTTTTTCAGATGATCCACTTCGCTGCAATGTTGGTCACCGCAAACCGTGTATATAAAAACATTATTTCATTGACGGCCATTTGCCACTAAACAATGTAATATTTGTCAATAAAAAAATTACTGAAAGTTCTTCAAGATGTGTTCTTTAAGATGGTATATTGATCGATTAAAAAAGTTTTGTAGTTTTCTTTAAAAAAATTCATGAAAAAGGCCTTTTTTTGCGCTACAAGTGGGGGTAACGCGTTAAACGATACTTCCGGAGACTGGCATAGTTCAAGGTTACGGAGCGCCATAAACTCATGAGTGAGCTTGAATAACCTGAGTATTTACTGCAGCACTTTAGTCGACCTGAGTGTACGTGTGTCAGACAATTGCGGCGGCCCCTGAGAAGTGGGGATTTTGTTGTACCTACTCGTCGCACCAATTATTATCGACGGTCTTTTGTCACATCTGCGTGTTACCTATGGAATTCAATAGCGTATGCTATAAGGGTGTCACCCAGTCGAAAAAAAATCAAGCACGTCATCAGGCTTGGACCATTGGGAAATTCGTATGAATAAAGGGTTTGAGTATTAGTTTGAGTTTTAGTTTTAGACTTAGTTATAGTTTTCGTTTCAGTATTATCTTTAATCGATTCTACGACTAGTCATAGTTCTCTCTCTCTCTCTCTCTTGCTTTCCTCGCTGGATAAGTTACCGACAAACGTAAATGTGCAGTCTCGCGTTCTGCATAAGCGCAGGAGGGCAAAGAAACTACGTCCCGGTTTTCCTCATGATTTTACGTCATGGAAGCGCCGAGAAAAACACGTCGGTAAACAAGAAATTTGGCGAGCACCAGCTCGTACGGACAGTTTACATCGATGTGCGACTCAGCGAGGCACGCTCTTCGTCCAACTGCCTATACAGAGTCGAGTATAGAAGTCTCAACGTCCATTTTTTTTGTCTGTAGTTTCGAATTCGAATTGCTGTATCCCAAGTTCAAAATGTTGTACTATCTAATTCCAATTAAAAATTGAAAATTCTATTTTTCAAGTTTTCTATCCAAAACTCTAAATTGAACGTTTTCAAATCTTTAATTCAAATTCTAAATAAAATATTACTAATTTCCAATTTCTAATCCTAAATAAAAAATTTTAATTTTTTTATTTCAAATACTGAATTACAAATATCCAATTTTTCGTTGGATATTCAAAATTTAACATTTACAATTTACTTCAAATTTGATATAAAAAGTCTTTTATATTTTTATTTTTAAATTGACGATTTCCAATTTTGTCCTTAAAATTCGAAATAAAAAATTCATAATTCTTTATTTTAAATTCTAAATTAAACATTTTCAACGCGAATTTATTGAAATTCGAAATGAGAATATCTCCAGTTCTTTATTTCCCATTCTAAATAAAAAAATTCCGATTCTTTATTTTCAGTTGTACATGAAAAATTTCCAATTGCTCATTGTAAATTTGAAATAATTAATGTCCAATTCTTTGTGTCAAATTCTAAATAAAAAAAATCTAATTCATCGTATCAAATTCTAAACAAAAAAATGCAATGCTTCATTGAAATCAACAAATAAAAAAGTTCCGATTCCTTATTTCAAATCCAAGAATAATAGTGTCCAATTTTGTATAATAATTTTGAATAACTTGTTATTTTTAATTCTAAATAAAAATACCATTTCTTTATCTAAAAACTAAATTGGAAGTGTTCAATTCTTGAACTCAAATAGTGTATAAAAAAAAATTTCGTTTAAATTCGAGTACACTCATCCTCGAAAGAAGATAAAACCTTTACCGAATGTCGAAACTTTGCCGGCAGTATCGCGGAGCGCATTCCCACAAATTTATAAGCAAACGGATCTCGAGAGTGCGCGTCGTTTTGATCGATCACGCATTTCCATGCCGCGTCGTTACACCGTTAATGCATGCTGTGGGAGAAAAATCGACGGGGCGAGGGTATTCGATCAATTATTATGCCGAGTCAATGGCGATCCATCATTTTCGCCCTTTATTTATATTCGAAAGTGTTCGGGACCGATGAATTTCGCAACGCGACTATCCGTTCCAATAAAAAGCGAATGATTTAATGAAAATGGCTGAAAAAGTTGGGCGGAGAAAAAAGAAGTCAATCGTAAATTATTTTTATGAAAAATGAGAGATATTATTCCGCCCCTGACGTTCGTAACGACGGAAAAAGTCATTAAGGGTCGTTAGGGTCTTAATACTGTTCGCCAAGGCTCAAGTTCGGTCACCTCTCCATTCGAGAATATATTTAAGGGTAAAAAGATAATTGTTTTTCCGAGTAAGCGTGTAAAGTAGTATTGTCCTTAAATACGCATTTCTCCCAAACTAAATATGGTAGAAACATTTTGAAAAATGTACCACGAAAAAAAGGCTGCTTCGGTACGAGCTTTCGTTACGAACTGAGTCAATTGTTCGATCGAATAATTGTTTGAATTATCCGAGGGATATTAAATGTTTGACGTTTGCGAATACCCCTACGCTACCCTCGTCCAACCATCTAATTCGGCCGTCAAATATTATCAGCGGGAATTAGCATTCAAATTACAAACCTGATTGTGGTCATTGTGCACCGCGTCATCAGGACTGGCCGATCTGCGGCCATAAATGTTCAATAGAGTCTGGGTCAACGGGAAGGCGGAAGCTGGACCTCCCTGGAAATAAGGATCAACGAACAATGAGAAAAACCATAATCGAGGTGCACCTACAAATACAAAATTTCGGTATTTCGCGAAAAAAAAGGCAAATTCATTCCTTCTTCAGGCCTCAGGAAGTCAACGTTTTTTTTTTTTTTCTTAGAACATGTTTTTTTAATGTTAATTTTCAAAATATAGATATTCTAACCACGGAAGCGAAGTTTTAAGAGATAAAAATGCCGACGCTCTTTGTTCTTCAGGCGGATAACAAATCAGCACTAAATGCACATGATCAGGCGCGAAAATCACACGTTGAGATGTGAAATTCGTTTTATCACTTCTAACACGATTTCATGGATAAAAATGACGTTTATTTGCACGTGTCATATGGACTCGACTCTCATAGCGTTGGAGAGCCGAGATAAAACGCGTACTGGTCCATTATCTCTGCATCTAATGGCCACATTCATATAAATATATAACGACGACAAATAATATATACAACGGCGTTATATTATAGACATATACAGGGTGTCCCAAATATCACGCAACCATATGCATAAACCGCGAATGTTAAATGTTGCGTGATATTTGGGACACTCTGTATTTGACGTCGGTATGTGTATATATACATACAGGGTGATTCACATCTTCCAGGGTTCTCTTTTCGAGCATATAGGGTGTGTCATCGCGAGCAAAACGCTTTTTCAAATGTCATGCTACAAAAATTTGCCAGGATATTCGCGTTCAAAGTATAAGTAGTAAAGAATGCCACAGTAGCGGAACGAGCACGCCGGATCGAGCGCAGCTTGGAATTCACCTTTAGACAAGAAACATTTTTTTTATTAATTTTTTCGTAATTAATAAATGTACACGGATACTCGCTTTGCGAATCGACAATCCCATTAAATAATTTTTTCATTCTCTTTTCATTCTCTTATCATTTAATACTGTAAAAAAAAAAGTTCACGCGTGAGCCACAACTGTGCCATCGTGTGCTCAGCGTCGGACTCAGCACGGGAATATCTCGGTCAATTTTTGTCGCACGGCATTTAAACAAAAAGCGTTTTGCTCGCGGTGACATACTCTGTATGCTCGGCACGGGAACACTGATAGTTGTGGATCGCCCTGTATATGTATGAATGTACATCAAAGTGACACGCAGTGGCGCAAACTCGGAATGAAATATAATCGTTCCTATACGCGAGTCCGCGATGGCACAAAGAGACGTGGCGGAAAATAAATATATATTTATCGTCATAAATGCTCGGAGACCCGAGGATTATCGTATTTCATTTGGGACAACATCACGCGATGCTCGCGTTGACAGCAACAATATATATGTACATGTGCGCACACACATACATCGCTTTTCGACATGATTTACCATGCAAAATGTGAGGGTTTATTCATTTCACGTGCTTTGATGCGCAGGCGCGCATGTTCGTGAACATCGTATGGTTATTCGTTATGCATTATGTTTTGGAATTGCATTTTCCTTCTTTGGAGCCCGGGATGCATGATAAAAGGATGGCAGTGGCTGATGGATACTTTCTCGGGGGGATGGTGGAACAACTTTGTGTATATATGTGTGTTGCGTGTATATATATATATATATAAGCTTATATATATATATATATATATATATATATATATATATATATATATATATATATATATATATATATATATATATAAGCTAAATGGGCAAGCTCTTGCGAAGATCGTAATTGAAGGGTAAGAGAGGTTCGAGTCTAAGCCCTTGGTGAAATTGTGGACGTCTGGGAGAAAAAGCCAGACAGACTGAGAGAGACAAAGAGCGAGAGACAGAGATAGAGCGAAAGAGAGAGCGAGAAAGAGCTCAGTAACCATCTCGAGAGGAACCTAAATGGAATTTTGAGAGGTACACAATCCTCCTCCTTCTCCTACTGGCTCGGCCCCGGCCCTTCGCGTGAGTAAAGTCGCCGAAGTGTGAGCGAGTTCTAATGATAGAAGCTTAATATAGCTACATATAACTAAGCAGAAGGAAGGTTCGCATTTACTTTTCTAACGATTATACTCCGATGAAATCTGAGTGCCTTAATTCCTTTTTCCTTCCTCCACGGTCTCGTCCCCTCTGCCTCTCTCTCTCTCTCTCTCTCTCTCTCTCTCTCTCTCTCTCTCTCTCTCTCTCTCTCACTCTCTCGCTGTCAGTTTCGTTTACGAGGCTTCTTCAAATTTCATTTTACTTCTCGCGGCTCTATATTATCGTTGTGTCTAGCCGGCGAGATGTATATATGCATGTATATTATACAAACGATGCAGTTCTTCATTACGCTCGCAATATTTCCCACCGGCGCGGATTTTTCCTTGCGGCTGAAATCTTACGGGAAGTCCAGGTATATACATTTATATACGGGGTGATTCACAACTATCAGCGTTCTCTTTGGTGGGCACATAGGGTGTGGTCATTGGAAGCAAAACGTTTTTCTTTTTTAAATGCCGTGCGATGAAAATTAGATGAGATATTCCCGTGCTGAGTCCGACGCTGAGCAAACAATGGCACAGTAGCTGCTCATGTGCGATTTTTCTTCCTATCAAATATTGAGTAATAAAAAAAAATGAGCGAATCGTATTATCGTAATATCGTATATGGTTAAAAATGTTGACGCAGGCAACCATTGAGACGGGTTGAAAAAATCGATTTTTTCGCATTTTATCAGAGGATACAGAGGATGAAAAAAGTATTTCTACACGTCGCCTTTCTCAAATTATCCTGCGAAACAAATAAAATGCTTTATTAAGTTTCTGTGTTCGATAGCTTTCCTGAAGTGTACGTGGGGTCTGCTTACAAAATTGCGTAAATACAAATAAACAAATAAAGCTAAATCAACAACAGTTTCGTGGGAAATGTACAAATATTTTCCTTTCCACGGTACATATTGAAGAATATATGAAAACAAATTTAAGTTCAAATATTTAAAATTGATCGAGTTACAGACGACTCAGCGAGAGGAGGTAGCGCAACGATTTTCGTACACTAAAACTTTCAATCGCGTTTTTCTCGACCTGGCCGGAACGACAACGTACAACGATAGCGACTATAATTACAGAAATTTCAGTTTTTCCATTTCCATTGAAAATCAGACAATTATGGCTAGAGTCATCTCAAGCTATAATTGTCTGATTTTAAATGGAAAACCAAACATTTCTGTAATTGTAGTCACTATCGTTGTACCTAGCCATTTTACTTTATTGAAATGTAGTATTTTTAAAGCCTCCGAATATAAGTAAAAATTTCGCCCAAAATACACTTTTTCTAGCACCCGCCATTTACAGACATTTTTTATTTTCATTTATCAGACTAACCATTATCAGGTTGTCGCTCCGACCGTTGGACCACATTTTTTATACTGCGGCTTTATTATACCTCAACAACGTTGTTAATTTTCTACATTTTTTAATAAAAATTCACACAAAATAAGTTCAATGTACGTTTATGAAATACGTTTTTTTTTTAATCGCAAATAATTAATCTAGTAGATAAAAAAATCGAAATAAGCGACCTTTTTTCGGCCCGTCTCGGTGGTATCCTCCCTTAGTAAAAAAGAATTCCATTGCCTGAAGGTGCTCGATCAATCGTACACATTTCGTGCGTGAGTAACTACTATACTATTCTTTGCAACATGGACTTTTAACGCGAATATGTCAATCAATTATTGTTTCACGGCATTTAAAAAGGCGTTTTGCTGCCATTGACGCACCCTGGATGCTCACAAAGGGGGCTTTGATAGTGTGAAACTCCCTACATACACATGTATGTATGTACATATGTGTGTATATTAGGGTGGCCCCGTTTTGAGCTCTTTTTTTCCCTTTTTTTAAACATACAATTTTTTTAAAAGTTGCCGCGAAAGCTGCGAGCCGTCAAAAAATATTTAGAAGTCGCTTAATTCTACAAAAAATTTAAATTTTCATCAAAAAATGGATTTTTTTTTCGTCCACTTCTCACCCATGAATTTGACGCTTTATAATTTTTTAAATTACTTCGCGCAAGTTTAAGTCGGCCAATGAATATTTAGTGGTCGCTTAAGAGCTTCGAAATTTCCAATTTTCGCAAACTCTTTTTTACTCTTACTACCCATAAATTTGATGTCTTGTAAAATTTTCAAAACAATTAAACCTTTTCCCATTAGAAATGGATTTTTCAAATTTATCTCACACTTCTAACCCAATAAAACGACCTATAATTTTGTTTACGGACAAGAGCTGTGATGCATTATTTTATGAGAAGGAAGGTTATGATTCTTGGGTTGGAAGTGTGAGGTAAATTTGAAAAATCTGTTTGTAGAGAAAAAGGGTTTAGTTTTTTTTTTATACTAGGAGAGTAAAAAAAATTGCGAGAATTGAAAATTTCAAAGCTCTTGAGCGACCCCTATATATTTTTTGACCGCTCGCAGTTTCCGCGACAATATTTTTTTTTTTCAAAGACGATAATTGGACGGTAGGAAAAAGGAAAAAAAATAGAGCTCAAAATTGTGCCACCCTGGTGTGTGTATATATATATATATGTATATATATATATATATATATATATATATATATATATATATATATATATATATATATATATATATATATATGTGTATATATATATATATATATATATTAAATTTTATTTATATATATATATATACACACACCCAAAATGAAATGCGATGACAGAAACGAGGGTACGAGGCGGCAAAGGACAAAATACGCTTCTCCCTCGCGGGCTCTCTCTTTTTATAATCCCGCCCCCAACTTTCGGACAGGCCTCATTGTCTCTCATCACCGCGCGGCTCTTCTCCCTATCGCCCGTACACTCGTTCAATGTCCTACAGCAATTTATATCTTCATCACTCGACAAGGAAATCTCTCACTTGCGGAAGGGCTTAAGCGATATGACAGGAGCGATGAGCGCGGTTGGGCGACGCAACGGGAGGGAGCCGAGTAGAGACCAAGGGAGGCTTCGGGACGCCTCGTTCCTCGGCTGAGATTTCGCATAACTATCGCTCGGCTGGTGCGAGAGTGAATCAAATGAGATCTCCGATGTATGGTGGTGGCGCGCACATTTCCCGTTCGGTCGATAAATCTCGCACGTTCGCCAATACCAATTTCGACTGCAATTCGGAGATGCATGTACAACGGTGTGTCCCATTTATGTTGAAACATCGAAATGACTCGAGAATACGACCAAGTAAATCCAAACACCCCGAGACGACTGTCGAGTAAATTCGAACGAGGATCAAGATGGTAAGATAACTTTTGTATTCAATGTCACCTTTTTAAGGATGTTGAGTCCCTATGAAACATGTTAATGTTAATTGTTCAATAAATAGCTTCTTAATCGTCATGAAATTTTTACACGACCTCCTGAATACTTCATGTAAAAACATACCAAATTTTCAGAATTCTATCATCATTACTTCAACCTCCTTAAGGGTTGAAATAAAAAATGATAAGAAAATTCTGAAAATTTGGTATGTTTTTGTATGAAGTATTTAAGAGGTCGTGTTAAAATTTCACGACGATTAGGAAGCTCGTTATTAAAAAATGAACATTTTGTTAAGAACAATTTTTAAAAGAAATAAAAAAAAATTTATCAATAAACTTCGTTTTGTTTCCGTTGCTTTCAGTATATCGTAGATATTATAAAATTGAGAGGTCAAAAAAAAAAACTTATTGCAAAGTTACATCAGTTTCCATAAAACAACATTTAATTTGTGAATGTTAATTGTTCAATAACGAGCTTCCTAATTGTCGTGAAATTTTTACACGACCTCTGAAATACTTCATACAAAAACATACCAAATTTTCAGAATTTTATCATCATTTGCGATTTGGGACTCAACATCCTTAAGGTGACGTCAAAGTCAACTTTTTCTTTTCAATGGAGTTTTTTTTTCCTAGAGTAAGATGCAACTTTAACAAATATATGCTCTCGTTCCGAAGAAAAGTTCGACCTGGGCGTAACCTCAAAAACGTGCGCTAAATTAAAATAATTCATTTTGATTCTCGATCGAATCGAATCGATACGTGTTTCGGCATCTTTCGATTCACTTCGCTCGTCTCGAGTTACATCGAAGTCTCGAGATAAATTGGTCACCCTCTACGTACAAATATATATGCATACATACATACGTATATACATATACATGTATATATATAACATATATAAGTGTGTGTGTGTGCGCGTGTGTTTAAATGCATGTATATGTAAATATTTGCATATAGCGAAGTTGCCGAGTCTGGAAAATTATAAAACGAGTGTTCCACAATGAAAGAGATTCGCCAGGAGGCGAACTCGCGAATGCGTATAAAAGAAAGAAAGAGGGAAACTCACTCGCAAGTTCACAAGCATCGCTATAGTCGTACGTGAGACTTTTTATGAGCTTGCGGTATTTGTCGAGGCAAAAACGAGAAAGAGCGGGAGAGAGAGGGGGAGAGAGAGAGAGAGGGGCGGGGGAGAAGAGAGAGCCACTTCAAGCTCTCTTGAAGAATTTTTCATTTCTGGTGCGGTCTCTTCTTTGCGGGAGAAGAAAAACCAGAAAAATGCGAAGTATCGCACGCGCGTGCATACGGACAACGAAAACTTTCGAATATTTTTCTCCCCATGTTAGCTGTGCGTGGGCGGTCCAAGTCGACTACTGGAATCAACCGAACCTTTTTTTAATGCTATAGGTTGGGTTAAAAAAAAAAATAATTTTAAATACGAGACTTCGCCCTCCGTACGTCCACACGTCTGTCCGGTTTGTGGCGTAACTGCGTTTTCTTATTTCCCCCCCCCCACGTAACGTGCTTTTTAGAGCGAGATGTCGAAGGAATTTTCCTACATATATAGTCCAGTCATTTCGTCCGAAAAAAAGGCAAATAAAAGAAAATGAATTTGCGCTTCTAATTTTTTAATATGTTGTAGGGGATACCTAGAAAAGCTTAACTTGAGATTGTCGACCAAGCTTTCCTAGGAGCTTTCGCCGCCATCTTGGAAAACGCTTAAAATTTGTTTTTCGGCAATAACTCGGCTATCCGATGAGATTCGAAAATTTTTGTAAGACACTTTTTGTAGCTTTCTTTGTGCTCTACAATAACGCTTGAATCATTTTTAGCGTATCATGCATCGTTATCGAGATATCGATCGATAAAGTCAAAAATTTAGGACACAATTTTTGTTTTTTCCTTTTTTTTTCTTTGGGTCTTAATAAATATGAAAAATTGTGGAATTCAAACTTGTAGAGCATATTCAGACCTACAATTTCCTTCTTGGATTTTTTTATGTTGGACAAAAATTACGATCTCCAGCGCGCCGCAAAGTCGGTGAATCCACGCTCAGCGTCGAGCGCGCTCAAGTTAGTATATCGTATCGTGTTGAGTTTTTGCTGTGCGTAGTGTAAATCGAGGGTTCCGATATTCTGGGCAAAAATTTCGATATCTAGTTGGCTGTAAACTCGTTATAACGGAGTGCCCGCATAGAGCGTCCGTTGGAGTTGGAGGGGTCAGGTATAAAGGGACCCTTTTGTTAGGGTCTACGTGTTGAAACGTGTTCTTCTTTTCGTAGCATCTCGGTTAGTTGCCTCGAGCCTTTCGAAGTGAGCACACGTGTTTCAACAATTTTGTGACCATGGGAGACTGTTTTATTTGTAAAAAAGCGTTAATCGACGACATTTATGTTGCTAAAAAAAGAGCTGTTCGAACTCTCTTGACGGTGAGTGAGAAAAGAGGACATGTGGACCATCAACGCATGCTAGAAAGTGTCGAATCTGTGAGTGTGCATAGGGCGTGTTACAAGAATTATGCGAACGAAAGACTCGCGTCGTTTGTCGCTCGTCGAACAAAATCAGTCTCGGAAGAACAGGAACCTGAACCTGAACCGGAACCCGAACATCAACAGCAGCTCGAAGACCGTTTCGATTTTAAAAATAAATGTTTGTTTTGTGGAGTACCGTTTTCCGATCAAACAAAAACACCAATGCATCGACGACACGCAATTCGAACGGTTCGAGAAAAGTCTATGAAAGATAACGTCCTAAAATATCTGCTCGGACGTAACGATGAATTTGCCGCTTCTATCGTCAAGCGTGTCTGCTCGGTACCTGATCTCATCGCCGTAGAAGCTCGCTACCATCGCGAATGCATGCATCGTGTGTACAACCCGCTACCTGAGGAGGGTGCGAAAAGAGGACGACCGACAGGTAACAAAGTCGACGAGGCAATGGAGGGGATTTACTCATTTCTAAAAGAAAATTCCGACGAATGCCAGTTTTCGATGACTGAATTAATGAGTCACGTAAATGGAAATTTTGTTCCGCACATAAAAACGGTTAAAGCACATTTAGAAGCGAAATATGGCGAGGACATTCTAATTATCGAGAAACAAAAGCGAAATTGTGTCGTTTGTTTCCGAAACACCGGATTTAAAATTCTTGCGGATAAATGGTACCAGGAAAAGAAGCAGAACTCTCACGAGGAACGACTCCGAGTTATTCGCGAAGCTGCTGCTATAATTCGAGAGGACATAAGAGGCGTCGTTTACGACAAACAAAATTATCCTCCCTCGGATGAATTTGTACGGGATGTCGAAGCCGCTGTTCCGGAATCTCTACAAGTTTTTCTTTCAACAGCAATAATGAAAGATAAACGTGGCGCACTGGACTCGTGGAAAAAAAAGTGCACATCGATTGCTCACGCAATAATTACGGCTGTGCGTCCTCGTTCTTTTTTCTCTCCGCTGCAGATCGGTGTTGGAACTTATCTGTATAAGAAATTCGGTTCCAAGAGCCTCATCAACATTTTATCGGCAATGGGGTTCAGTGCACCGTATCGAGAAGTGACGATTTTCGAGAATTCGTGCATTCATCGACCTGAAAGTGAAATCCTGGAAAATTCATTCAGTCAATTCGTATTTGATAATGCGGATTTCAACATAAACACTCTCGACGGCCGTGGAACGTTTCAACAGACACAACAACTCGAAGAGTTTACGGAGGACGAAGATCTTCAGCCTGGACCATCCAAGCGAAAAAAGACATGAAAAAAGTCCATCGTTCGTGTCTCGAGTGCAGAAAAAAATATTTTTCTTTCCGTTTATTTTGTTTTGTTTATTTTGTATTGTAAAAAAATAATATTTTTTACTGCACAAACAAATTAGTTGTTTAATAAATTAGTATTGTGTGATCCTTAATTTGTTGCTCTATGTACTTATTTTTTATCCCATCAATTTCCTGAACAATTTCCCATTCGATTCGACATCCAGACACAACCGAGCGAGCAGCTCGCTCGACGCTGAGTGTGGATTCACCGACTTTGCGGCGCGCTGGAGATCGTAATTTTTGTCCAACATAAAAAAATCCAAGAAGGAAATTGTAGGTCTGAATATGCTCTACAAGATTGAATTCCACAATTTTTCATATTTATTAAGACCCAAAGAAAAAAAAAGCAAAAAACAAAAATTATGTCCTAAATTTTTGACTTTATCGATCGATATCTCGATAACGATGCATGAAACGCTAAAAATGATTCAGGCGTTATTGTAGAGCACAAAGAAAGCTACAAAAAGTGTCCTACAAAAATTTTCGAAATCTCATCGGATAGCCGAGTTATTGCCGAAAAACAAATTTTACCCCTTTTTTCAACATGGCGGCGAAAGCTCCTAGGAAAGCTTGGTCGACAATCTCAAGTTAAGCTTTTCTAGGTATCCCCTACAACATATTAAAAAATTAGAAGCGCAAATTCATTTTCTTTTTTGAATGTACGTAATGACTGGACTAATAGACAAGTGTTGGTTTGATGTTCTCGATCTGCTAATAGCGAAAGTCATTTTTACCTTGACATTTTCAATTTATTAGCTGGTCACCCCCTTTAATCAATATTTCCGATTTTGTCTACACCTCTCCGCACTCCCTTACTTCCACATAACGCAGTTGACGGTGAAAATACATTAATGAATGCAATGAATATTAATTAATTGAGTGAATGAATATTAATAAATTAATGAAAAAGTGAATTTAATGAATATTGATGAACAAGTGAATTTAATGAATATTAATGAAGAAGTGAATTTAATGAATATTAATAAAAAAATGGATTGGGTGAGCTCGTGAATTCAAATAGTATTAATGGATTAATTGATTGAACGAATAATAATGGAATATGAAATTCAAGTAAGTTTGCATGGTTGGAATGCGACGAAAATGGTTTCTTCTTAACTACTCACATTTTTTGGCCAATTCAGACTCCGCAAATCGCTCAAACATTTCTACGTATTCGTATTTGAAATCTACGGTCTCAATTTCCACAAATAGGCATTGCGGCAATGATAAAAATAAACAAATAATAAATGGAAAAGAAATATCGTTGCTTTGCAATGATGCAAACTTCAAAGTCATTATAAATCAAGAAATCGAAAGAATGTTGATGAATCAATCAATTGGATGAATATAAATGTATTAACGACTTGAATGAATATTGATGCATCCATGAATTGAATGAATATCAATTAATTAACTAAATCAATACCAACGAATTAATGAATCAATAAACTGAATGAATATTAATAAATAAATGAATACGGTTGAAAAGGCATTTAATATTTATCGATATTATCGAACCTGGTTAGAAATTTCTATTTATCACGAAAAGCAAAAATAAAGTGCACTCCAGCATTTATAGCTGAAACACTCTCCGATACAAAATCGCAGTAGCGAATGCAAAAAAAAGATGTAACAGCCTCGTCTCGCTTTTCCGCCTCGCCCATAACAAAAAACGTCGTACGATCGTTGTAACTCAATCTATACTCGTACCCTCATTTTCCTCACTCGTTGCATTGTTATCCTTTTCGCCTCTGCATGTCGAAGTGAAAATATCTCTTTCAAGTGCTGTTAGTGCGGGAAACCAAATGAGCGGCGACAGCCGAGAGGCGGGGGGGGGGGGGGGGGGGGGGGGGGGGTGGCAGTAGACAAAAGAACTGCAAATTTAACCCGTGCAAAATTGAGACGCACGATCGCAATCCCATTGAGGCCCTTTTCACGGTAACGCGTTCACTTTTCAACGCGTCCCTTTTTTTCACTTTCTTTTGTGACTTTTTTTCACATTCTCTACCACCACTCTTTTCGACTACCTCCATTACGAGGCGTAGTTTTTTTTTCCTTTCTTTTTTGCCATTTCCATTATTTTCACACAGCTCTCGTAGGGCACTTGTACCAGTTCCCGTTAATGTTTCGCGCACCCGGTGTTCGTGCTTTTCTCCGATCGTAAGCGTGCACGGGAACGCGTGCACAATTGAGAGTAGAGTTCCAGGAGGCATTGGACAACGAGAAAAGTGTGCATTTCGAAATTATCGCGCGTAAAACGGCGCCCGTCACTTTGGAAGCTTCCAGCGTCCCATTATCTGTTGGTTGACATTTTATTGTTTTAAGAAAATTATGTTTTTTATTCAATGAAACTAATAACTATTATTTGTTAATAAAAATTATTCAAATGATTGAAATTGGTTGATTAATAAAGGTCATCAATCAAAAATAAGCACAAAGCGAGAGATGATTATTTAAAGTTGTATTTTTATTTTATCAAAACGAGGGAATTTCATTACAAATATAGATGGTCGTTTTAATATTACTGAAAGTTAAAATTGAACTATGACAAAAAAATAAAATGATTTTCGTTAGATTAAATGAACAGTCATTACTGCGAAAGAAAAATGTACGTTTTTTTTTCTGATAAAAAACTAGTCTTACATTAGTTAAAAGGAAGAGAGAGTGAAAGAAAGGGGGGATTATTGGAAATTGTAAATCAACGTGATTGATGAAATTGAAAAAGGGGGCATTTTCATACACTGAAAAGTGTTGGATTTAATGTTACCGAAATAAAAAATATAGTTTTGTTGAAAACATCATATGTTTTGTGTTTTCGTGAATTGATATTAATAAAGAATTTTTTACTTTGTTTCTACAAATGAATTATTTATAACTGTTAAGCATAAGAAAAAAAGAAAAGGACAGAGAGAGAGAGAGAGAGAAGATGATCGGAACTTGAAATTTAACGTAATTGCTGAAATTGAACAAGCGCGAATTTTAAATACAATTAAAGACATTGAATTTAATATTACCGATATAAAGGATTGAATTTCCTTAAAAAATATGATGTTAATTTATTCTTAGATTTATATTTATTATTCTTTGACACAAATATTATAGTTTGTAGGTGAATTTTTTTTTCACGGCTCAGAGAGACTGAAAGACAGAGAAGTAGGAAGCGATCGTCCTAAATCTTTTACTCACACATCCTCTTAATTCGTAACTAGCAGGTATGCGTTTCCCAGTCAAATAGCTTGGCACCGAGCGAATTTTATCGCGTTAGGTGCTCGGCTATCTCGGAAGAGCGCGCGCTGCGCTCCGAGATTTTAGGTCTGATCGTATACCATTCTTATCCACTAGACCTACCGTATCTACTTTATGCAGTTGGACCGGTCTTCGCGGCATACATTTGTACAAAGCCGTGTCAGCAGAAGAACACGGAGCACCCACTCGATCGAGCTTTCGATTTCAAGGAGCTTTTTCGAGACTTGGCCACAAGAATCCATACATATATATATATATATATATCTCCACATACATATCTACATACATATCTCCATATATATATAAGGGGTATTCCATTTCAACTCGGACAACTATTTCCCTCAGCGTCGTTGATTATTGATTTCTATAGTAGAAAATGTCACCCTTCGTGTAAAACAACACCTTTCTTTTTTCTTTATTTCTCCCACCCGTAGTCCTTTTGCGACTGCAAAAAATCTAAATGACTCCTGGCGCCGTGTTTTAAATCTTGAAAAAAAATCAATATTTATTAAACCCGTTTTGTGCATTTTTTACCAAAGCTCGATTTGTCCTTCAGATCATTACTTTTTTTGTTGTTGTGCAATTTCGATTTTATGGACGTTTATTCGACAGTCTGGAAGTCAAAAAAGTACTTTTTCGTTCTACACAACTATCCCACCCGAATTAAATTTCAGTTGCAGCCATATGATCGAAGTTTTTTTTGTTACTTGTAAGACGGAAAAAGTACTCTAAGAATGGTACCAAAAAAAGAAAAAGTGCCGACAAATAGCATATCAGAAGCAATGTTGAACTTTGGTGAAAAATGAACGAAGCAGATCTCAACCGTAGCTAAATTTCGCAGAGTTCAAAAACGACCCGAGAAGACGTTTCGATTTTTTGCAGCCGCTGAAGCCAAAGGGTCGGGGGTTGAAAATTGAAAAAAAAATCAGGTGTTTTTTTTGCACGAAGAGTGAGGTTTTTCACTATGGCAATCTATAAACTGGAATATATAATAACCTGGAATACCCATGTGAGGCTGCTCGGAATCGAACGCTCTCTGTGTGGACGTGCACACGCGTGTATCTATCTGTATGTGGAAACGATTCGGGACGAGCCAGAGAAAGAAACGAACGAACGAAGGAAAAAAAGCCACGTTTTCTATTCGAGGAAACAAGCGGGCTGATTGTTATCCGCGTGGTCGAAAGAGACAATCGAAAGAGGCTGATCGCATCTTCGTGGCGCATGGCATATCGCAGCTCTACACGTAAAGCACGGTCGATATATGCCGGAGCGATCTCAGGACTTCCGGCCTCGTATACAACGAATACAAATCCAGTCCCGGGAATGCCAATTCGAGGCTTCGCGAGACGGGATGCAATTCTGTTTTTTCATAGTCTTTTCTTTTCTCGATTTTTCTTATATGTGTATATGTATATACATATATGTTGATTCCTTACGATCTTGGATCGTTCTGGGCATCCGAATGCACATTTCACACTGCACCAGGGTGCATAATAAATCTGGAAAATGTATATGTACAGGTATTTGTGTCTGTATGGTCACACACACACACAAATACGACACGTACATACACATGTGTGTATATGTGTATGTATACATGAGATATACATACACATACCAGGGGTAGAAGTATGAAACCGGAATTTCCCTATAGATGGTCCTAGCCATCAATTTCGGGACCGTAAGACCGCTTCTGCAGCGCCATCATCTCCCTCTATCAGCTGACGAAGATTTTCAACACACAACAACCCAAGTTCCCTACATCGGTATATTTTTCTGTAACCTTAAGGATGTTGAGTCCCAAATCGCAAATGATGATAAAATTTTGAAAATTTGGTATGTCTTTGTATGAAGTATTTCAGAGGTCGTGTAAAAATTTCACGACAATTAGGAAGCTCGTTATTGAACAATTAACATTCACAAATTAAATGTTGTTTTATGGAAACTGATGCAACTTTGCAATAAGTTTTTTTTTTGACCTCTCAATTTTATAATATCTACAATATACTGAAAGCAACGGAAACAAAACGAAGTTTATTGATACATTTGTTTTTATTTCTTTTAAAAATTGTTCTTAACCAAATGTTAATTTTTTAATGACGAGCTTCCTAATCGTCGTGAAATTTTAACACGACCTCTTAAATACTTCATACAAAAACATACCAAATTTTCAGAATTTTCTTATCATTTTTTATTTCAACCCTTAAGGAGGTTGAAGTAATGATGATAGAATTCTGAAAATTTGGTATGTTTTTACATGAAGTATTCAGGAGGTCATGTAAAAATCTCATGACGATTAAGAAGCCATTTATTGAACAATTAACATTAACATGTTTCATAGGGACTCAACATCCTTAAACATGTCGAGTTTTGTGCCTACGAACTACGATTTGCGGACAGCATTAGTTTTCTGTTATCATTTGAAGATAACTGCTGCAGAATCGCATCGAACGCTTGTCGAAGCTTACGGTGAACATGCTCTTGGTAAAACACAGTGTTTCGAGTGGTTCAAAAAATTCAAAAGTGGTGATTTTGACGTGAGAAACGAAGAACGTGGGAAACCACCGAAAAAGTTCGCAGACAACGAATTGCAAGCCTTATTGGATGAAAATACTCAAAGTCAACAAAAACTCACGGATCACTTGAATGTGACGCAGAAAGCAGTCTCCATTCGTTTTTATCATTTTCAAACAAAAGACGTGTAATTTTTACAAAAAAAATCCCGTTTTATACTTCTACACCCGGTATATCCAAAAAAGTATAAAACTAAAGTAAAAAAAAGGTAGAGCATAAAACCACCGTCCTTCAATGTTCATCGACAACACGATCGATCCTTCCTGATCAAGTTACACACAAACATACACGGAGAGGGCACAAGCGCTGAGAACTTTGGAAGGGTGATTTATGTCTGTACTTCCCGTATTATCCCTGCACAAAAGCTCGTGCGTTGTTCTCCTATACACAGATATAGCTATACGTGCACCATTGGGAAAGTAAGATCGACCGGTGCGCGCATATAAGAGCGGACCGATGGCTCATAGCGTCCAGAGTGGTGGATGCAGCGAGCAAAGGGATCGCGGACTTTCAACGTGGCTCTTCACATAGATCATAAAGTAACGACCTCATTAACACGGCCACCAGGTGGCAAACGAGGCTTTTCACGCGTCTGCAGGAAGTCCGCGGCCCATTAAGACACCGCTCTGTTTATGCATCCTTTCATTAAGCGTCGAGCGCTCGATGCTCGTCGTCGCGTAACCCTCAACCCCCACCCCCCCGCCGACTACGGTACACCCGATATTGGAGGCGGCGGGAAAAAAATTAATTAAAAAAAACCGTGTGGGCGTGAAAAAATGTCGTGAAAATTCACCGATTTACCTGACGCAATCCCTCGTCGTGGAGTCATGTTTTGTCATACGGAGCTGAATAATTTCGCAATCTCCGTTCTGTGATGTATTTCGATTTGTTGGGTTGGGGGGCGGGGAGGTAAAGTTCAATTTGTCCAAGTGCTGCGACGCTTCTGTGCGTGAGAAAGAAAGAGAGAGAGAGAGAGAGAGAATAATAGGAGATTGAATTTTTATTTTATTAAATGGGAGAGAATTTCAAAAAAATAAATAAAACAGTTTCGGTAGAAAAAAATTATTGGTTTTAATTTTATTCGTTTAACCCTTTCTTGACATACTGGGTCATTTTAACTCTTTTTCACTATGAATACTTCTTTTTCACAAAAAATCTGAAATATCATTTTTTATCAAAAATAAAAATTAATTTAATGAAATAAAAAAACATTCAATTTTTCGACGCAAATAAATTTTTATTACTCTAGCACATAAGTGATGGGCGATTCGTCTGGACCGTTCATATAGCTCATTCGTTCATATAGCTCATCACTCGTGTGCCAACCTAATAATTTCAATATTATTGGAGCAAACATCTTTATTTGTATTGCAATTCGCTTGCATTTAATAAAACAAAAATTCAATTTCCTATAATTCTCTCTCTCTCTCTCTCTCTCTCTCTCTCTCTCTCTCTCTCTCTCTCTCCCTGCCAGGAGACGTTTGTGTCCTAGCAGTACTAATAAACCTAATTTAATCTAATATCTCTCTCTCTCTCCTTCTCACACACATATTCGAAAAGATATAAACACTCCCCGCGCCCCTCAGCCGCTGTATACACCATTATACGCTCCTCTATAACAATGTGGCTATAGGCAAAACCGTGCAAGCCTCTTTTGAAGAGCAACGTATATGCTCTCGGTTTTATCCTTGCATTATCCCCGGGCACGTAGACGTCACCTCGGAACGTGCACTTTTCCTTCTCGGCACAAGGTCCCGAAGGACAACAAATTTCTTTTCGTATATTCATTGGGATATCGCACTATTTTATATAGATATAGATATATGAGCCGGTGTTGTAATCCAATGAGTATACGAAAGGAAATTGGCTCGCCCGATATATCGGGTGAAGCAACAACTATTAGCAGTAGAAATATTTTCTAACCTATCAGGTGTAGGACAAAACTTTTTTCACAAAAGTTGGACATTTTGAAGTGGGTCATCAATTGGTGGCTACGAGGTTTATCCATGCGGAGGCGCTTTGGGAATTTCAAAGTCACCTTCATTTTTTAAAATAGGACGACTATTTCCTTTGTCCGGAATTCTATCAAGGAACTAAACATAAGTTCGCACAGCAAGCTTGTGTCAAGATGATCGTTCAACATTTAATGTAGAAAATCGATAAGTTTTTGCCTACTATAAGGAATTGGGCGTGTCGCAATAGTTTTCGAAATAGCGAATTTTGAATTTTCAACAAAATTTTGAAAAATATTGTTTTATTCAGAAATTGTAGGTATTTAAACTTAAGAAATAAATTTTCAGAGAGAAATTTCGTTATAACTGCTCATAAACTGGTCATAAAATGAAAAGTTTTCGATCAATCAGAAATTCCGTACGTACTTCTCTGCGAAATGCAATTAGAAACATAACTTTTAAATTTGAAGCAAATCGAGTGAAAATTGTTGCAGTATGTGTCACGACAATTGGAAAAAAGCTGTTTCGAGAAGTTTCGAGTAGTCGGCCATTTTGTACATAAAAAAAAAAAATTCCAACAGCTTGACATTCACACTAAATAGATGTGTAATTAATTTTATGAGTGAATCTTTTTCAGCTTAAAAAAATCTTTTTCATACGAAAAAAAAATTGTTAAAATCGCTCACGATTTTATACCCGTTACGGTGGCTCCAGGCCTTAAGGCAGTTCTTCCAATTTCCGAGACACTTTTTTTCGAGACCCAATCATCGCCATAGAGACGAAAAGTTTTACGTACCTTATTTTTCCTTCGCTTCAATATTTTGATCGCGACTGCGTACATAAAAATAAAAACTTTCCCAAAAGTTTCGCGATTTGCGCTTCTTGTGAAATACTCCCGGGGCAACGTATCCACCCTCGTCGTGCATCGATAGGCAACGGACGCGACGAGGCTGCGTATTTATTCTGTTCCTTTCCTCGGCTTTTCGTGCCGTCGAATTTATATCGCACACGGAGAATAATCGCGTCGAACGATAATAATCGATGTATGGCCGGAGTCCGTTGGAATCCACGGTCCCGTCGATGGCATCGAGGCTTTATGGGTGAGCGTTTTTCGGGGATCAATTGATTTTTCTTTTATACCGATACGTGAAACGTATTTGGAGGGCTGCGAAGCCCCGATAATACCGCGGGTACATCGGAAATCGTTACGCCACGTGGAACGATGTATCGAGTGCACATATGGTAATGATTCCAAAAACTGCGAAAACTGTGGTGTGGAAAGGGACAGACATGGACATGGAGCCATGGAGACAGGGAGAGAGAGGGAGAGAGAGAGAGAAACGAAATGATTTATCGCCTAGCACGCTATGGAGCAGTTTGACAAAAGGCGATAAAGATACGACCAACATTACTTTACGTAAGAAAATTAATAATAGAATACAAATAAACAAAACATGAACGGAAAATGAAATAATATCCATAATAATAAAATAATAAGAAGTGGTAATAATGAAAGTAAAGAAATGAAAAATAAAACGAAGTAAAGTTGTAACAATAGTAAAATCAGGGATAAAAATAAATAAAGGTAGGGTTATAGTAAATCGGAGTATTGTCGGGCTCGGCCAGCAGCCAGAGAAAGAGGGTGGGAGGGAGAACGTTCGCCGATTTGTGCTCTGGAGCTTCAGCCACCTGAAAGCTCCCGCTAAGATCACAAGAGGGAGAGAGCCAGAGAGCGAGAGAGAGAGAGAGAGAGAGAGAGGGAGAGAGAGAAGGGGGCCATTCGCGCAATCATCGTATTCATGATGTTGGCTCACGTTTAAAACCCGTCGACCGTTAACTCTATACCCCGTAACAACAACCCGGCACTGAGCGCTATGTACGTGCATTTTAAAATTGCATTTTTAATGAGGCAACCACATGGATGCAAACACATTTCTATTACCATACGGGCATGGTTGGGCCATTATGCCAATAAGAGGGGGAAAGATAGAGAGGGCCGTGGACGCTTTGCCACGTGTGGTAAACGACAAATTATCAGGGAATTTATATCAGAGTTTACTCGCGGAAATTTCTCTTCGTACCTGAAGCAGGTTGTAGCTGGTAAGTGCCATCATACACACACTCGATTTCTTAATATCCTCTCTCTACATAAATAAATAAATAAATAAATAAATATATATAACATAGGGTGATTTATTTCTCGACGAAATACGACTAGCTCCGAAACCAGGAAGCTAACATGGGACCGGCTGTGTTGGTATAGGTTTTCCGCAGTTTCTCTATACTCATGGCAGAAATACGATAAAACAATGAAATCGCCATACAATGGAATTTACGAAAAAAAATATATAGGGTGATTCACAACTCTCAGGGTTTCCTTTGTAAGAAGCTAGGGTGTGTCATTACAAGCAGAACGCTTTTTATTTGCTAATATCGTAGGACAAAAATTGGCCGCAAGCTCGTGACCCCAACCGTTTTCGGTATTCCTGTTTTGTTTTCGTAAAATTGTACCTCATGCAAGGAATATCCACGCCAATTTTTAGTTTCTTATCTTTTCTCTTTTAGGAGTTATAATTTTCCAAAAAAATTCCATTCCAGAAGTTTTGGAAACGTTTAAACGCTGATAACTCCTGAACTAATTGAGATATCGGCAAATGGCACTATATCATGTTTTTTCATTTTGCACCAAACTTTAGTTAATAAATATGAAAAAAATGATCAATTATAAATGTCAACGTTTTTTTGCTTCTAAAGGGAAAACTATTTTTTTTAAAGATGAATGCCTTTTTTTATTTCTCGAAAAAAATCGTCTAAAATAGAGTGACCCATTCTATGATTTTTAAAACGTGTCTCATCGTGGGCCTATTTTTCCTTCTATTTTTTGCCGAATAAAACATTTTTTTAACGATTTTTATCATTTTAATGTCCAATAACGCCATTAATGATTTTGTGATTTCTAATTTGGCTTTGACGGGCCAAAAACGGTTTATTTTTCATTTGACCTGAACTTTACAATAAAAGTGAGTATGAAAAAAAAAATCTTCATTAGCTTTTGAACGTTTCCAAAACTCCTGAAATCGACATTTTTTGGAAAATTATAAGTCTTAAAAGAGAAGAGACAAAAATCTGAAAACGGGTGTGGATATGCCTTTCATGGGATACAATCTTGCAAAAAAAAATTAGGAAAATCGTCGGGGTCACAGGCTAGCTGAAATTGTGTGAAATATCCCATATATATGTAGAGACCGTACTATTTGCAAATTTCTATCGCGTACATACTAGTTAATGTAACAGGCCCGCTGCGTTACCGTTCAGCAGTCAGTTACGATCAACTAGCATTATTGGGCTAGTTGCCGCGAAAATTTGCATCGTCTGCCAATGACCCGCAGGAGAAGCTGTTCTCCAATCGCAATCTTTTATAATTCAAAGACTCGTTACCACGTTGAGGTGCAATCGACGGACCATGAATTAATTTATTGATATTGGTTTTCATCCATGGACGTAATTTTTTTTCTTCGAAGTGCGTCTACAATATTCACAACATCCGGTGTCTCCAAACGAGCTGGAAATTCATTACGTAAGCAGGGGTCGCTGGTTAACAAAACAAATAAAAAGGACATATTACAAATTCAGAATAGTCCGAGCATTCTCGCTTCTAACGGGAAGTAAATTAACAAGGTAACGTTTTTATTTAGCGGATATTTTCAAGGTCCTTTGAAGGTCAACATTTTTTTCTTTTAAATAGAAGTTCTAATTTTTTATAATGGCATCTCATTCTATGTAAAAAAAAAAAATCGTCGCATCCGGACAGTTTTTTTTTTATTGAGCCACTAACTTTTGACATTTTTCAAACTTTTTTTAAAACAAACAAAGCAATAACGTCTCGACATAAATCGAACGTCCTGTGATGGTGAGGCGAGCTGGATTCTTGCCCTTCTCAAGTGCGGGGGGGGGGGGGGGGAGCTCGCGACTAATTCCTGGAGTAAGAAGCAAAACTTAATCAGATCGGCAGGTGCAAGGGATAAGTGCAGAGCTTTCTGAAACAACGAGTAGACGTTGAGGCTCATGGAACACTCGATTTCCTTTCACTCCCTTCGCACCCTTTCCTCCCTTTTCTCCGGCCGATCAACGCTTGTAGCTTCGAGCTTTGTCGCATACGATACACGAGTCTTCGTTAGAACTTTTGGAGCGCTCCAGCCCCCTTTTCCCTTCCGCCCTTGTCCCTCAACAAGAAGTCGGCCTTCGGGTCAAGTTTCCCGCGGACCGGTGCGGTCCTATAACGGGATAAGATCAGCTTCTAGAGGGCGTGACGACAGCCGTAATACGAGACCCCCTTCGGATCAGACGTGCGACCGAAAGCTCGACGCGCCTTTAGGAACCTTCCCCGCACGTAAATCGTGGCGAAAAGGGTGAGGTCGTCGGAGAATTTAAAGTAGGTACTTCGCGATCGTATTGAAATCTAAAGGGAGGAGAAAATCCATTGGGCTGACCGTGCAGAGTGCATTACGACGATGTGAGAGAAAACACCGTGGTTTTGGTACCAAATGGCCATGATGGTATGTAGTAGAGTGCCTGATGTTAGGATTATTCAATTGTGACTGCTCGAGAGGGCTGCATGGAAATTTAGACTTAATTTTTATATAGATTTTTTTTTATATAGCATGATTTTGAATATATATGTTTAACGTATAATGGTTTTTTATGTAGTTGAATAGCCTAGGGTCTTAACTTTAATTTGCAACAAAGATTTTGTAAAAATTCCAAAAAATGACCTAGTTGTGACGATTTTCGTGAAGGGTCAGCGCGCTCATTGCGCTACGGCGAATCACCCCGCTGTGATTCACCCTTTTTTATTTTGCGTTTTTCTGGAATACTGTGTTTTATGAAACGGTGTAAGTTGCACGTTAAAATCGATTCGTCCAATTCACTTCAATTTCGGATAGAGACTAGTATACAACATTTTCTATTGTATGACCGGGTGATTTTTAAAATACTTATCCACTCCATACGAGGAACATCACTTGAGTGCCCACATTCGATTTTGTTGAAACTCATCTATGTGCATTGAAAACTATTAGACACGTTATTTTTTTTATCGGCGAAAAATCGTTTTTAACGGACGAAACCACCCCTCAAAGAAAGGCGTGTCACGCCTTAATGATTTTTTTGCAATAATTGTATACTGTATTTTTCATCGCTTCACATTAGAAGATTTTTTATTTTTGTATAATTTAGATTAGTGGACTGCTTGTAAGTGAAACTCCACGATAACCCCTCGACGCTCCTCTCTATGACAGGTGGTTTCCTCTCTTTAAACAGTTTTTTTTCGTCGATAAGAAAACATACGTACCTAATAGTTTTTAATGTTTCATCACGAATATGAGTTTCAACAAAATCGAATGCGAATGCTTCAGTGATGGTCCTTGTTAGTATATTTGTTATTAAGAGTTGACAACATTTGTTTTTCTTTTCGAAAATCGAAGATTTTTATCTACCGGCCGGTATTTTCGTAATTTTTTAAATTTCAGAAACGTATCTGATAATGCGAAAGTTTCATTATTATACTAAATGCACGTTTTTTCATTTTTAATTTCCGATGTGGCTAGTTGCCAAAAGCCCCTACATCGAGTGGCCATTCAGCAACACCGTCACTTAGTTCAAATAACAAATTTTTATTGCTTAACTATATTAAAACAAAAATTTTAACATCAAACTTGCACGACTGTCCATTAATTGTGTGTAAAATTCTGACCTCCGCATCCCAATTAATGGACACGTTGAACCTAACCACGTTTGTCGCGTTTACGCGAGGTGCTATCGAGCTTTCGACAAAAAATCGACGATACTCATCAGCGGAAAATTTTCATCCTCTGCGTTCTTAATACAATAAGTATAGTACAAAATATCTATACTCTGAGTTAAAAAAGGTTCTTCTTTCCGGTTCTTTGAACATTTTATTGCGAGTAAAAAAAACTTCTCAGCGGATAAAATATTTCTCCTCTTTACACCCACCGCATATATTCATGCGATATTTCCATATAATTCAAATGCGCAAGGTTTTTTCTTGCGCAAAAATTCGTTGAAATCAATCATAGGGAAGAAGAACCGCTTAAGGAGAACACGCAAATAGTGTTCTTTTCTGCATCCCTTTCACTTCCTCCTTAGAGGTTCACAGATGTCGGCCTGCCAACCGTGAATTGATCGTAGAATTTCTCCGATAATATTGATTCGAGAGTGGAGCGGGGGGAGCAGCATTCT
>OX632356.1:56774345-56881388 GCA_951751655.1 Ophion costatus | reverse complement strand
GTCGTTTATATTCGTCTGCTAGCCAGGGTTCAATACTAATTATAAATGCCGATGCCACCGCTGCTGATGTATTATTAACAACATAAGTATAATAATAATAATAACATCGTTGAACGTTATATTATAATTATTCCCTGTCTCCAAATCAACAATAATAATAATACTATTATTATAAAAAATAATCGTTATAATAATAATTATTGAGATCAACATTGAAAAAAATATAATCGGTAAAAATAACATTATCGAACCTTATATTACTAATACCTCGTGTTAGGGAATTAATAATGATGATAAAACACCCATAATAATTTTAAAAAAACTATTTGTCTATTATTTTCATTTAAGAAATAACGACATCGTTAAACCTTGTGTTATCATTGTCTCCTGTCTCAGAATAATAGTAATAATCGAATTAACAATATCATTGCTATGTTTAATATGATAATATTTGTATCATGTCAAGATCCTAATAACATAACATTTGTATCATATTAAGATACATATTCGTAATAATAACAACATTATTATTATGTCCGATTTTATTTCTTTTTAAGTTCTGATAATTTAAAAAACTCTATAAACTTTGTATTATTATGATACACTGTCGGGAATTAATAATGATTGTAATAATAACAATATTATTATTATTATTATTATTATTATTACTATTATCATAATTATTCTAAACAGAATTAAATTACAGTACAAGTAAGTAGACAATAACAGCAACAAATGGGTTGAAATGATAGTGGCAAGTATCAAGAAAACAATCCACCCCTATCATTGCGTCGAAGGAACTGCGACAAAAAAAAGTAAAAATAATATTTCGAATGATTTTTCATTTCGAGAGTGCTATCGTCCCGTCTCCCTCGCGCTCGTCGTGACACACATTAAGCGCATTTTCGTTTCGTAACTCCGACCTCAAAGTGCAAACGGTACGGAAACAACGCGTTGCACATGGAAGTAAGAAGAATGGCGTCTCGCCTCCGTAGTTCGGAGAGGGCACTCTTATATTTGCCACATCCATCAAGCTGGATGAGACGGCGTGGTCTCTCGTATACCTAAGGTGAAGAAGATACGTCGTGGAGTATACGTTGTAAAACAACTAGCCTTGACTGGACTCGACGTGACATTTTGCCCTTAATATAGTACGTCCGGGAAATAATACATTCGCACAACACATATACACATATATGTCCATAGATTTTCTATCAATATGTAAATAAATACATTTTTATTAATATGTATACGGGTGTATCAATATTCCTTAAAAATGTAAATAAATACTAATAATAATGACCGTAAATTCCCTTTTGATTAATTTTATATAATCGTAATAACGTAATAATAATGCTTATAACAACAGCAATAATAATTGTACTATTGCTATAATCATTATTGATACTCTGATTACACGTAATTGCTCAAATATGTAATCACAAAAGCCATACTAACAATAATAATAAGATAATTTTATTACTTTATTACGATTATATAATGTAGAAGAATAATGGAATGACCATCAATAATATTTAGAAATATTTATTTATTGGTAATGATAATTATTATTACGGTTATTATTTATTTACATTTTTGTTTGTTAATACTTGAAATAATTAATACATTTATACTGTAACCTCCCGAAAAAACTTCAAGAGATCTACTGGAGAAAAAAATGTGGTACCTTTTGATGGTCGGTCGACTGCTCCGACCACTGAGCTACGCCAGCCCGCTTACCTCACTTTCGCGGTTGGTCTCGATATTTATAATGCAACGTTACAATACAAATATATAATATATACAAATATATATATATATATATATATATATATTTGTATTAGATATTTAGATGAAGACAATTTATTCTCGTGGTGGTGCGTACCGACAACTGACAATTTGTCCCAGACTCCAATGTGTCACGTGACTTCTGAGCGGCTTGAGAAATCACTCTTCCTCAGACGTGTAGATATTCCCAATATACTCTGGTCTCCAATAGTACCTTTCGTCTTATTTGTTTAAGCTTATTTTTTCCCCTTTTTTCCTCACGCACCTACATTACTCCTGTGCAATGTATGTCATGAGAAACCAAACGCCGTTACGACAAATATTGGTATGGTATATACGCATAAAAATGATGCTTGACGTCGTACTCGCAATTCGACGCTCTGGTTCTAAAGCGGCGGACGATGGTATGGAACCACCGCACAGAGCTATGGCGCGGTCACACGCTTCGCTAACCGAATGCTGTGCTAGCGCCATGGCGTTGCTATTCTATACATATATGTATACATATATACAGGGTCATTCATAACTCGAAGAGTACCGCTTGTGAGTATAAAGTGTATGTCATTGCGAGCAAAACGCTTTTTGTTTTATTGACGTGTGACAAAAATTGGCCGAGATTTGAACGACCGCAGTTTTGCGATGTTTTTAAAGCAGCTACGTACAGCGAGCACTGCATTTATATAGATGATAAAACTTTATTTTCATTTTTCAGACCAATCATTGTTAAGTTATCGATCCGGCCATTGGACTACATTTTTCATACAGAGGCTCTATTATATCTCAATGACGTTGGTAATTTTTTATTTTTTATATAGAAATTTACATGAAAAGGTCGGCAGTTGATGCTTGAAAGAAAAATAGCGTTCTGCTCGCAATGCCACAGCCTATGTGCTTACCAAAGGAAACCTGATAGTTGTAAATCACTCTGTATCTGTATGTAGATATACGGTACCCGTCAAACGTTTTCGATCACTTTGAATAATTGCAAAATTATATTAGATTCAATTATTATACGATAGAAAAATTTATTTTATAGAACTACATAGTATCTTTACAGAATAAGAAACACATATTTTTTTCTTATTCTGTTCAATTGTATTCTTATTCAAAATGATATTATTCTAATATAATTTTGCAACTACCCAAAGTAACCGTAAGCTTTTGACCGCTACTGTACATACGTACACACGAGCAGGGCAGAGATTCGAGAATATAAATAACAACTGCAGTACCATCCAGGACGTCGAGCACTGCGAAGTTAACAAAGATGTCGGGACAGTCGGAGAATGAGGGAGAGAAACAGCGTGTAGTCGCTTGCCTCACCGCTATAACGCCGGAGCCCCTAATTAATCACCGGGCTTGATAAATTTTCGATGCTACTCGTGAGCTTCGGGCTATTATCCAAACTGTCAGAAATCACGAAGTAGTTGTCTCGGCAAACCGAACGACACAGGTACGTATGGACAGTCCAATATAACGCGAGCCAGCGAAAGAGAAAGAGAGAGGGAGAGGGTGTGAGCAAATGGTGATTGTTGGACAAATATAGTCCGCTGGAGGGAGCAAACGAATTGTTTGTTTTTTCGGACTTGCGATGTGTCACACGCTCGAGCAGTTGCCCGGTAATTAACGGAATTCGGTTAATCCGTGATGGTGTACGATTGGAATCCATTTGGCTGCACGGACCACATGCCAAAGACGCCGGAAGTGGTTGAGTACTCCTGAGGGCCGCGTGGCTAAGAGGGCACAAATAACTTGGAGCAAAAACCGACGTTTCTTTTCTGAGAAACGACGTTGGGTTATTCCCTAAAAATCTGTGGAATTCCCTAGAATTCACCAGAATTCCCTAGACTACACCAGAATTCCCTAGAATACACCAGAATTCCCTAGAATACACCAGAATTTCCTAGAATACACCAGAATTCCCTAGAACACACCAGAATTCCCGAGAATACACCAGAATTCCCTAGAATGCGCCAGAATTCCCCAGAATACACCAGAATTCCCTAGAATACGACAGAATTCCCTAGAATACACCAGAATTCCCCAGAATGCCCCAGAATACACCAGAATTCCCTAGAATAACCCGAATTCCCTAGAATTTCCCTTACAGTCCCCCAAAACACCAGAACATTATCTGGAGCTTCCCGGAGCACCGTATGGTTTCCTAGTCCTTAGAATTGCCTAGAATTCCCGCGAACATTCCAGGGTTCCCTATAATTCATTAGAGTTCCTCCGAACACCTTATCATTTCGAAAAATTCCACAAGTTCCTGGAATTTCTCAGAGTCCACCAAGAACACTCTAGATATCCCTAATATTTCCTAAAAACCCCTAGAATTCCCTAGAATTTCTCTTGAATCTATGCTTCTTCCCTACGAATTAGTTTCAATTCGGTCTTATAACAAGTGACGTCTCGTTTGAAAGCTCTGGTAACGCCGCGTATTGAAAACTGCATTCATCTGTTTTTTTGTTTAATTCTTTTTTCTTTGAGCGATTATTTTACCGGTAAATGTTCTCTTCTTACGTTACCCTACGAGTTGGTGGAATTTGTGCACGAAACTGCTAAGGATCGCGCGTTGAGCAATTAGTGGCGAGAGCTTCTCTAGTCAACATTGTTTTCCGGCGGTATTTAGCCGGCCTCCCTCTTAGCGGTGTCGTTGGCTCGAAGGGGTCCAAAACTTTGCCCTCTTCGCGTTCACCTCCTCGGTCAATGTTGCGCCTTTCTCACCGGAAGTTTCGATGGCGGTGGGCTTCCATCGCCCTCAAAAAGGTCGCCTCTGTCACCGTATCCGATTACGACTCTTGGTGGGCAAACACCAGGAGAGAGTCAGAGGGAAGGAGAAATGTATTATGTTGTAGCATAAGGTATTTTTGCCTCGGTAATAATATAAGGTTAATTTGAATCAGCAATGTTAATACAAAATAGGCAATTGTGTAACTAAGGGAAACAAGTGAGAAATTTTTAAGGATTTTGATGTTGGATAAACACGGAATAAAAGCACATTCATCAACAATAACGGAAAATTACAAAAAAGTTGCAATATAATGGATATTCCAGTTGACTCCTTTTAAGGATGTTGAGTCCCTATGAAACATGTCAATGTTAATCGTTCAATAAATAGCTTCTTAATCGTCATTAAATTTTTACACGACCTCCTGAATACTTCATGTAAAAACATACCAAATTTTCAGAACTCTATCATCATTACTTCAACCTCCTTAAGACTTGAAATAAAAAATGATAAGAAAATTCTGAAAATTTGGTATGTTTTTGTATGAAGTATTTAAGAGGTCGTGTTAAAATTTCACGACGATTAGGAAGCTCGTTATTAAAAAATTAACATTTTGTTAAGAACAATTTTTAAAAGAAATTAAAAAAAATTTATCAATGAACTTCGTTTTGTTTCCGTTGCTTTCAGTATATTGTAGATATTATAAAATTGAGAGGTCAAAAAAAAAAACTTATTGCAAAGTTACATCAGTTTCCATAAAACAACATTTAATTTGTGAATGTTAATTGTTCAATAACGAGCTTCCTAATTGTCGTGAAATTTTTACACGACCTCTGAAATACTTCATACAAAAACATACCAAATTTTCAGAATTTTATCATCATTTGCGATTCGGGACTCAATCATCCTTAAGTACTTCTAAACCGATTGTGTAACACGGTTTGGGCCTGACATTGGCGTGCTGCAAAATCAACTTGTCATCGCGATTCTCCTATCCCGGCTGCTTCCCGTGCAGAGCTCGCTTCAAACGCATCAATTGCAATCGACAGCGATCTCTCGTCATGCTTTCTGGGGCTTTCAGCAGCTCGTAATAGTCGACAGCCCTCTTTTGCGCGGTTTTCCACGCTCCTTGTTGTTCATAGAGAAATTACGACTTTGGGAGCGGCGAAAGCACTCTTTGGACCTGGTACTCGATGGGGCGTGTTCGGCCTAGGTACCCGGTGTAGAAGTATGAAACCGGAATTTCCCTATAGATGGTGCTAGCCATCAGTTTAGGCACCGTAAGACCGCTTCTGCAGCGTCATAATTTATTTCCCTCTAACAGCTGACGAAGATTTTCAACGCACAACAACCCAAGTTCCCTACACCGGTATATTTTTCTATAACCTTAAACACGTCGAGTTTTGTGCCTACGAACTACGATTTGCGGACACCATTGGTTTTCTGTTATCATTTGAAGAAAACTGCTGCAGAATCGCATCGAACGCTTGTCGAAGCTTACGGCGAACATGCTCTTGGTAAAACACAGTGTTTCGAGTGCTTCGAAAAATTCAAAAGTGATGATTTGTACGTGAGAAACGAAGAGCGTGGGAAACGACCGAAAAAGTTCGCAGACAACGAATTGCAAGCTTTATTGGATTAAGGATGTTGAGTCCCAAATCGCAAATGATGATAAAATTCTGAAAATTTGGTATGTTTTTGTATGAAGTATTTCAGAGGTCGTGTAAAAATTTCACGACAATTAGGAAGCTCGTTATTGAACAATTAACATTCACAAATTAAATGTTGTTTTATGGAAACTGATGTAACTTTGCAATAAGTTTTTTTTTTACCTCTCAATTTGATAATATCTACAATATACTGAAAGCAACGGAAACAAAACGAAGTTTATTGATAAATTTTTTTTATTTCTTTTGAAAATTGTTCTTAACAAAATGTTAATTTTTTAATAACGAGCTTCCTAATCGTCGTGAAATTTTAACACGACCTCTTAAATACTTCATACAAAAACATACCAAATTTTCAGAATTTTCTTATCATTTTTTATTTCAACCCTTAAGGAGGTTGAAGTAATGATGATGGAACTCTGAAAATTTGGTATGTCATTTACATGAAGTATTCAAGAGGTCGTGTAAAAATTTCATGACGATTAAGAAGCTATTTATTGAACAATTAGCATTAACATGTTTCATAGGGACTCAACATCCTTAAGATAATACTCAAAGTCAACAAGAACTCGCGGATCAATTGAATGTGACGCAGGAATCCATTCGTTTTTATCATTTTCAAACAGGCGTGTAATTTTTACAAAAAAATGCCGGTTTCATACTTTTACACCTGGCAGATAGGCAAACGATGCATTTCCGCGGTCGATTTCTTTGCCAGAAAATAATGGTACATGGCTTGCCGCAAATGTGACTTATCAGGAAGAAAACTTGCCATTATAAAATCAATTGAAAGAGACGATGATGACTCGCCCCCCAAATGTCACACACGGCGTTTTAGCGGGACTCTATGGACCTACCGTTGTGAGTATTGCCAACTTTTAATTCGAGATAATGGTGTACCTAGCGCCATCTATTGCCAGCGGGTGGTTTCATATGCAACGATCCGGTATATATGTTTACTGAATGTTTGTGTACATAACGAAGCCACGAATGGATGTCTCGCAGCGATATGAATTCAGCATTTTCCTCCGTTGGGAAGGGAAAGAAGGAAGATAACGATAGGTGGCTGCTCTGATGAAACGATAAGCGAAAAAAGGCGGAGGCACAGCACGAGCGAGGATGAATGCCCGCGCCGGGATACGATGCGGAGACTCTCTGGAGAAAAGGTTTTTCCGGAAAAAAAATAATAAGTTTCGACGGAGATTGCTGCAGGAAGAAGGCTTTACAGGGAAGGAACGAACGAACAAAGCAGACAAGAAAAATAGGACGTGATAAGGCGAGCTTTGGAAAACCGGCGTATGTACGGGATTCGTGCTAAATGCAGAGAGTTATCAATTAATTTTTTCTCGATTTTTCCCCTTTATTCTTGGTTCTGAGCGGAGTCATGTTGATAGGTGTTATTTTTATTTCTCGTTTTGATTCAGGAACTGATGCAGCATGAGCTCGTGTTTTTTTTTAAATTCGTTATTATTGATTTAATATTAAATGTGACAATTTTTAAGGAGTCTGTATTGACTTGAAATTTAATCAGTACGATTACTTCGATCGCATAGCGTTATAGCCCGGAGTCCCAATTTCAATTTGGCCCGGAGACTTTGTGAAAAATTTAAAAATTGACCGAATGATGATTTTTGTGATGGGTCAGATCGTCCACTGCGCTACGGCACCTGCTCCGCTGCGATCCACCCTTTTTTTCTTTTGCGTTTTTCTCGAACAGTATGTTTTATGAAACAGTGTAAGTTAACTCTCAAAATCGACTCGTCCAAGTAACTTTGAGCAGGGAAAGAGGAAATTTTATAACATTTTCCATAGCATGAGTGAATGATTTTTGAAAACATTCATCCATTGGTTGAAAACAAATGATGAAATAATTGTTCGGTTGAAAATCAAAGTTTTTTCGACACCTTGGCGTTTTTGTCAGTTAAAAAAATTCCAAACAGTGTGCGGTCATACCAAAGTTTTATTATTATACTAAAAGTACATTTTTTAATTTTTAATTTGCGATGACCCTAGTTGCTGGAAGTAGTACCTACACCGGTTGGCCATGCGGCAACATCGATACTTTCTTTAAATAATAATCCAATAGTTGGCAATAATTTTCAATTAAAAAAAATTGAACTTGGCAAGACTATGTATTAAGTGGGTGTAAAATGCCGATCTCGTAGTCCCGTTTTGAATGTATTACAAAGTTAGTGTTATTGTTGGCCTATGTGAGAGTTTCAATTTTTTTTATATATTATCATAGTGTTTTATTACATTCTTATTTATGTTTTGCTATCATTCGTTAGTATTATTACCGGGGATATAAATGAAACCAAAGAACAAATACAAAATTGTATTCATTAGAAATGTAATGTTATTTGTAGTCCTTTATAAAAGTAAAAAATAGATTATTATAATGTTTTGTGAATATATTGTTCCCCTTTTCAGCTATGGAAAATGATTATGATTATTGTTCTGATTATAGTAATAGATATAGTAATTATTTTTTTGTTGTTATTTTATCAATATTGATATCATCCAATAGTTTTCATCTTATGGTCACAGGTATGTGCTGAGTCTTCTAAATTTTAATATGTTTTATCGATTTTTCAAATAAAAAAGCACAAAAAACAATGATGTTTTTTAATGCAGAGAACTTGGGAGGACTTACAATTAATATTTAATTTTTTTAAATTAGAGTTGACCCTAGTTGCCCGAAGCACCTATTAGCCATACATCAACGGCGCCACTTTGTTTGTATAATAATAACTCCATTGTTTATAAAAAATATCCATTAAGGCCTGCGGCCACAGCAACGGGTATAAAATTAGGTGCGAATTTAACAATTTTTTTTCGTATGGAAAAGTGATTCACTTATAAAATTAACTACACATCTATTTAGTATAAATATCAGGCTGTTAGAATTTTTTTTTCGATCCACAAAATGGCCGACTCCTAATGTTTTCTTTTGTTATTTTTTATTTAGGAGGTCCGCGGCGTGACATTTAGCATCCACAATTTTTTACTTAGAACAAAAAACAAAAATTCTCGTCAATCTACATTAGAATCCCTAGAGAAGTACGTATGGAATTTAAAAAATATTGTTCTATCCAAAAGTTGTAGATATTTGAACTTAAAAATGAATTTTCAGTGAAAAATTTCGTTATATTATATTATAGCTTCCGTACGTACGTCTCTGCGAAATGCAATTAGGAACATAACTTTTAAATTTGAAGTAAGTCGAGTGAAAATTGTTGAAGTTATTTGTCACGCCATTTGGAAAAAAGCTGTTTCGAGAAGTTTCAAATAGTCGGCCATTTTGTACATCGAAGTATATATATATATATATTTTTTTTTTTCTAACAGCTTGATATTCATACGAAATAGATGTGTAATTATTTTTATGAGTGCATCACTTTTTCATAAGAAAAAAAAATTGTTAAATTTGCACATGATTTTATACCTCTTACTGTGGCCTTAGGCCTTTAAAAAAATCAAACTTAGCAAGACCATGCATGAATAGTGTGGAAAATCGTGTCGTTGTCATCCAACCATCCGCCTCAGAAATAAATCTTAAGGATGTTGAGTCCCAAATCGCAAATGATGATAAAATTCTGAAAATTTGGTATGTTTTTACATGAAGTATTCAGGAAGTCGTGTAAAAATTTCATGACGATTAAAAAGCTATTTATTGAACAATTAACATTAACATGTTTCATAGGGACTCAACATCCTTAAACATCGGCTGTACTTTGGGCCCCAAACTGACGTCGATCCGTTGATTATTTCACTCTGAGGCATGCGCAAAATCCATCGATCGCCAGGGAGCTGAGACTGCAAACGAGTCCGATCGTACATACGTATTCCGCGTGCTTCGTCACCCTGAGACTGTCCAACTTCGTTCGCCGCCACTCTGATGCACACAACTATCAAAGGGGGAATTCGAGAGGTAAACGAGCGCCTGCTCCGGCACCGGAAACGTTTCCAACGACTGGCACGGGTACGTGCACATTTTCTCTTGTGCCAAATTTCACACAGTCCTCGCCCAGATAATAACTCACGATTCCGGCTGATAAGCGTAATTCCACAACTCTACGTCGATCTGCTCCCAAATCGGCGAGCGGACAAAGGGAAACTGCGTGCAGATAACTCATGCACGTATTTGCGTTTTCAGAAATGAAGGAAAGTTTTGCACTCGCCAGGAATCTGATGAGCACCATTTATGAAAAACGTAGTTATTCGTTCAAGGCAAATATTCGCGACGGCGCCTTTCGGCACGATGGTTAAGAGGGAATGATACCTTATCGCGGTCGGTATGGTAGAACGATTATAGATTCCCACGAATATCTGAAACGGCTCTTCAGATCCCGTCGGAACTTTGCCAAACGACGTCAAATAGATAGATGAATGGCTCTCTTCTTCTCAAATTTTCTGATTTTGAGAAAAAGAATGTAGATTGGCTTATGATAACCCAATCTACATTTTTTTTCTCAAGTTCGGAAAATTTTAGGAGAACACAGCCGTTCGTCTATCTATTTGACGTCTTTTGGCAAAGTTTCGACGGGATCTGAAGAGCCGTTTCAGAGATTCGTGGGAATCTATAATCGTTCTACCATACCGACCGCGATAAGGTATCATTCCCTCTTAACGAGGTCGCGGGCGTCGTCACTTGACCCGCGTGCACAATAGTGGCCTCGTATCTTAATCTTGTGCATATACAGTATATACAGAGTGATTCACGACTATCAGGATTCACTTTGAGAACCTATAGGATATGTCATTGCGAGTAAAATGCTTTTTTCAATGTCGTGCAAAAATCATTGGCCGAGATATTCGCATTAAAAGTGCAAGTTGTAAAGAATGGCATATAGTAGATGCTCACGCGCGGAAGGTGTAAGCCGGATCGAGCGCGGGTCCAAGTCGAACTTCGAAAGAGAACACTTTTTTTTTTCGCTTAAAAATAAGGTACCCGGAGCCTCGCTGTGCAAATCGATAACCTGGTTCAATAGTTTTCGTTAATTATTTAATACTTGACCAAAGAAAAACTCGCGCGTGAGCGACTGTTGTGCCATTGTGTACTCAGCGCCGGACATTTATAAAAAAAAGTCTTTTGCTGGTAATGACATATAGAATCACCAAGGGATCCTTAATAGTTGTGAATCGCCCTGTGTATATGTATGTATATATATATATATATATATATATGAGATATTCCATGTCAATCCGGTGGACCTTTTCCCTGACCCCCGTCAATTTGATTAATCTTTTTTATCTGACTGACTAAAAGACACCCTGATATTTTTTGTACATTCTTCGAAACAACCCTTACTCAAAAAAATTTTTTTTCCGAAAAAAACTCCCCGATTTAAAAATCTGAAAAAATTCGTGATTATATGTAAAATATTTCAAGCTATCACCCGCAGTAGAAGTATGATTTTTTCGTTAGCAGTCAAAAAGTTCTGGTATTAATTTCAATTGAATTCGTCTTCGGTACAGAAAAAATCATACTTCCACTGCGGATAGCTTGAAATTTTTTACATATAATCACGCATTTTTGGGATTTTTTTCAGATTTTTAAAACTGGGCGTTGTATGCGGAAAAAAAAAGTTTAACTAAGGGTCGTTTCGAAAAATGTAAAAAAAATTCAGGGTATCTTTTAGAGTCGATGGAATCAGACAAAAAAAATAATATATATATATATATAAATAATATATCATATTATTTACATATATATAAACATGTATATAAACATGTTAACCAATTGATCCCCGTTCGTGAATTCCTGGCGGTGGAACCAGTTAACAGTACGTAGCAAGTAGTGGGATGGTGGGAGAATTAGGAAGTTGGTGGTGCCTCCGTATAAAGATGGGGTTCTTAGCCTTACGTGGCATGAAATAATAAACGGTAGAAAAGATGGAGTTACAGAAACGTTTTTAATAAGGATATATGAAAAGGGCAAAAAATGTAAATGTACAAGAATAAACTATACCAAGTGGAGATGAGACAATAAATTATTATCTAAAAATTAAGGTCAAGGAGTGAAAGAGAAAAAGCTTAGTTTTTACGGCCTGTAAACATTATCTGGACAGCACCATCCTGCGCGTTGCGAAAAGGATGAGTAGGAGTCACGGACTGTGAGCTCGTACGTGGGTGTCTGCTCACGGTCGATTAGCTGAGCAGCGATATCGAATGTACACATAGCGACTAAAGAACGGAGTTTTATACCCGTCTCACTCGCCAACACTTACGGGAAAAGATTTCGCCCGACGCCTACCATCGGCCAGCGCACGAACTAGTGCAAGGCAGGCCCGGGCCGGGTCGGTAAAGAAGGTAAGGTTTACCATATGGGTGATACAAATTTTAGTTCTACGGGACGCCGTGGACATTTTTTGGCGCGGCTATGACACTTCGGCGTACCTGCTTATGAGCGCGTGGGTTGTGTCGCGTAATTTCGCAGGTGGACGAAAGGTGAGTGACGGCGCGCGTATGAGTAATTTACGTGGTGGACGCGGGAGATAAAGGTAAGTATGAACATAATGTTAAATTAACCCAAAGACACACATGGAGTTAAAAAAAACTTTCAAATGCATAAAACAAAAAGTATAGTTTAAAAATACTAGAAATGAGGGTACAGGGAAGGAGGGCTGAGAAAGCCGGGTGTTAATTTCCTCCTTGACCCTTGAAGGTGCGGAGAGGTTTACCAGGAACCCGTTGCTGAAAGGATGTCCCGGTGGACCCGAACCGAGGATGCTGCGATGGTGACGGACCTCAGTGAGTGGCTGGCGGAGGGCATTGGCGACGGTGGAAAGGCCTGGTTAGCCACCGGCAAGGTCCCTCGACGAAGGAATGACTTGGCGATCCATTGGTGGAGAGACGTGGATGGTGAGGTGCCCCGCCCGAGTCGAAATTTAGACCCTCCTTTGAATGCTCGAGAACCTATTTCCTTTGTAACGCACAGACCGCCGCCCTCCTTTGACTCCCCTTGAGTCTATATGGAGAAATTTGCACCGTTGGCGACCCTCCTTTAGCCCTACTGAACCTTCTATTCAACCTCCTGAGCCTCCTTTAGGCCTATGGGCTCGGCTTGCGTGAACCTACACAACCTCGTTTTGGCCTAAAGTCCTATCTGTACCCTATAGAACCTAAGTGTTATTCAAGTTTACCATATTTCTATATTTGCACTATAGTATAGTACAAATATAGTATACGTTAGTAGTCCAGTAAAGTACGCTGGTACTACATTTGTTTGTGTGTTTTCAAGTTTATTTCATTATTATAAATAAATGATATATAGTTTATCTGAAAATATTTTTTAATTATAATTATCCCTTCTTTGGAATATCGGTGAACTGCGGATGGGAGAGAAGGGGGGAGTGGAGGGCAGCATATTGAAGGAGGCTTAAAGGAGGGTTAGTAGGGTCAGAAGAGGTTTAAAGGAGGGCTAGGAGGCTCTGCGAGCCACCGGTGAAAGGAGTCAAAGGAGAGTTAGTAGGGCGAAAGGAGGTTTAAAAGAGGGTCTGTAAGTTTGCGTAAGCATTAAATCAGGCTCACTAGGGTTTAAAGGAGGTTCAGATGAACCTACTAAACCTCCTTTGAGTGAAAAAGTCCAATTTCTGCCACTTTTGGAGGTTCAGTAGGTTCTGATATGCATGTTTTTGAGATTTCCATTTGAACACCTCTTGAACCTCCATTGAATGACAAATTGGGATCGAAAGGAGGTTTAAAGGAGGGCCTAAATTTCGTGTCGGGCGGGTTATCACCGACGATGGAGGTACGGTGATAAGGCAATACCTCGAGGGTAGACGACGAACAGGGTGGGTGAGTAACCATTTTGCCAGAGGGACCATTAAAGTCACAGTAATAATCCGTTTTATTATGTTTGCAGGTGGAGGAGCGGATCCGGGGAAAATTAGGGGAAACCATTGTCTATGCCAAAAGGTCCGGACAACACACACGTACGTGTAATCTCATGATTTATCCAGGCTGAGTCAATACAGCACGGGAGATTAAATCCGCATAAGGATAAGAACCGTAAGTCTATTTCAACAGAGTGCACCAGGGGAAGAGCTCTATTGATTATCCCGCGCCTGACGAAACAAAGCACAAGAGAGTATTCAGCCCGCCCCCCGCCCCCCCCGCCCTTGTTCGTAACAAATTCTGTTTTCTCACATCAATCATTTTATAATTAATCTTGCAGCTAATTAGGACTAGTTTTTTTTCCGGTTCTGCTTTCTTTTTTCGTCTCTATCCACAAAGCCAGTGCGCAGTGTAACAAATGATCGAAGAATGCTTGAGTTTAGCGACGAACCTGTTGCTTCACCGGTGGCTTCGCGTTCGAAGGTGTATTTATCGTCGAGGGAACCGGACGATAAGCTAATCAATCAAGCGAGAGAAGAAGGTAGATGTACCAATGAGAGGTACCGTTCGAAATGATCGATAGATCCTTGAACGATTAGTGGAAGCGATTTCAATATAGTATTAGTACTGTATAGTTGGACTACGTAATAGTATTTTCATTTTATTATAAAAATGTATTTTTTAAGTTCCGGGTGTTTGTGTGGGTATATATATATATATATATATATATATATCCACATATATAGGTGTGTACACACACACATACATATATGTATGTAATAATAATTATTAATTATTAATTATTAATTAATAATAAATATTAATTATTAATAAAAATTATGATTACTGATGTTATCAGCATCGTCATTACGTGATTACGATTAGTATAATATTCATTAATAACGAAAAAACAGTGATTATTTCAAGAATAGTCATTATTTATTTACTTGTCATTGCTATGTATATATATTTACTTGTCATTGCTATGTATATATATTTACATGTGATCTATGTGTAGATATACATAGTTATATATGTTTAATATTTATTTATTTATATTCTAGATTCCAACCCTTCCCAATTGAACCTTTTTCGATCGAGCCCTACCCGCACTTACAAGGAACACCTCTTAAGAAGGTACGATCACTTTTATGGGGTCAAAAGAGAGTCTGAATTTATTTTACCCACAGCTGCTCTGATTGATGTTTATTTATGTTGATTATTCGTATTATCGATTATAGTGTAACAAATGTTGTGGTAAATGATGAATTTATTGCACGTGAACAAATAAAAACTTAAAAATTGGATTGTCAACGACTCGGTAGTAATCTTCGTAATAATATTAATGCAATAAAATTCAAGCCTATTAAAATAGGCTTGAATTACCTCAGCTGAATTAACACGATGGGCAGAATATAATTATAGATATTATTGATACGTGATAAATGATAAAACTTCATAAGTTGTTGTTTGCATATTTTGTGGCGGCTTCTATTCAAATTAATTTCAAAACAAAGCTGGGTTATGTTCGCCAAACACATCAGCTGTCACTCGCAACATTGCTAAGTCAGTGGGTGCTAGTTCGTCGTTCTGACCATTTTCGACCGGAAATTGAAACTTTCTTGTCATATAGTGCTTTAGCTACACGGCGAAGATTGATTTTCTTATTTTTTTTACAATATCTATTATATCTAACCTATCGATTTTCAGTTTTCCAGCGGGTTTAGTTGGATACGTGAGCAGAAAAACTACGATCACCGCACTTCGGGTTGACCGTCTCCATAAGACGATCTGCTTCGGTAACTCAAAATGCTCGACTTTGCAGTTTTATTGCGAAAAAACTAAACGATCAAAATAGCTCAAATTTTGGCAATAGGCACAAAAAGTATTCGTCAAAATCATAGAAAAATTTCAAATCCGAAAGTTGGATTCGTAGTAATGATCCTGCCTCCTTAAGTGTCCGCCTTTGCTTTTATTGCAACTCATCGATGAGGAGCTGGCGAACAAAACCGAAATCGTCCCCACTACGTCAAATTGGAAAGATTTAAACATGTTTTTGTGCCTAAAAACTGCCTCTGCGCTCGAAAAGGCAGTTTTTGACAAATTTTCAGATGCTTAAGGCCGGATTTAGTCGAAAAATATAGCGGGGCCTAATGAAGTTGCGCTTAAAAAACACGAAAATGAAAATGAAAAAAATTTGACGCCGTGTGGACAAAGTGCGGTTTTAGTCGCTAGCGCCCGCATATGTGATAAAGCATTGAAATCTATCAGACACCAATTTTTTTATTGGCGGATAAACGGTTTTGAGGGGGGAAAGCATCCTCAAAGAAAGCCGTGTTGTCCCTTGCGTGAATTTTTTTTTCTCGATACTTCTATAGCGAATTCTTCATCGCTTTACACTAGACGAATTTTGGAATTTCCGTTCCATTCAGATCGGTGGACTGCTGTGGGTGACACTTCAAAATCACCCTTCGACACGACTTTCTTTCGGGGGGGGGGGGGGGCTTCAATAAAGCTTTCAATGCTTTATCACATATATGAGTTTCAACAAAATCGAAGGTGCCGATTTCACAACTATTGCAACCTTCGTTACACATATGAAGGCCTGCAAAAAAAGAGAAGATATCCGCAACGCTTATCGGTGGATCGTCCAACCCCCCCCCCCCCCCCCCCCCCCCCCCCACGAATAGAAGAGTAAAAGTAAATCGGAGTTTCGAACGTACGTGTGTGTGTGTGTGCTCTGGCGTCGAAAGCGCCAGCGAAAGTGCGGCATGCTACGAGAGTTCTTGCGGGATATCGCGACGCAGAGTTGCGGAAGCCACTTTTCTTCGTTTCGTGTTACGTCTCGCGCCACCGAAAAAGTTACTCTCAATCTGCCACTGTACAGGCTCCTGGACTTTTTACATATACAGGGTGGCCTCACAGGTGACGTCCAAAAAAAAGATCTAGGCGCCTTGCATCGATATCTTTACATTACAAAAAAGTACTCATACTTGTCTAACTGACTCACAATTGCTTTTAAGGATGTTGAGTCCCAAATCGCAAATGATGATAAAATTCTGAAAATTTAGTATGTTTTTGTATGAAGTATTTCAGAGGTCGTGTAAACATTTCACGACAATTAGGAAGCTCGTTATTGAACAATTAACATTCACAAATTAAATGTTGTTTTATGGAAACTGATGTAACTTTGCAATAAGTTTTTTTTTGACCTCTCAATTTTATAATATCTACAATATACTGAAAGCAATGGAAACAAAACGAAGTTTATTGATAAATTTTTTTTTATTTCTTTTAAAAATTGTTCTTAACAAAATGTTAATTTTTTAATAACGAGCTTCCCAATCGTCGTGAAATTTTAACACGACCTCTTAAATACTTCATACAAAACATACCAAATTTGCAGAATTTTCTTATCCTTTTTTATTTCAACCCTTAAGGAGGTTGAAGTAATGATGATAGAATTCTGAAAACTTTGTATGTTTTTACATGAAGTATTCAGGAGGTCGTATAAAAATTTCATGACGATTAAGAAGCTATTTATTGACCAATTAACATTAACATTTTCCATAGGGACTCAACATCGATAAAAAATCTAAGCGGAAAGTACATACATAAAACAGAAAAAAACTATGATACAGGAAAAATCGGAAAAAATGCATTTTTCTCGAAAAGTAGAAAAAGTCGTAGAACATACATGAGGGTGATTCGGGTAAGCATTGATACGAAGCATCCAGGTTTTTCTTTTGCTTGTCACTTTTCGGGCCACCCATTATATATATATATACATTTTTATATATAATACCCTTTAATATAATTAATATAATAAAACCCATTATATATATACATTATATATACACACACACACACACACACACATATATATATATATATATATATATATATATATATATATATGTACAGGAACGCGTGCGAAAGTCTCAATTTCGGTCTCCTCGCAACTTAACCGAGAGTGCATGTGCCATGGAGGTCGGACGTGTTTACCCAAATGCGAAAATCTATAGCACTGAGAGTTCCTCAGCCCTCCTGCCCGCCCCCCCCCCTCGCCCACTACACATATCTATGTGGGCTAGACATCCAGCGGAGACTTGGCGCAAGGTGGGGGGGGGGGGGGGGGGTTAGAAGAGGTAGGGGTTCGGAAAAGCAAACGTTGGCACTGGCACACAGGAAAAACTGAATTGGAAAGAAATGACCGGAAGAAACGAAACGGACGTGTACGCTGGCTCGCCTCTGTAGTATATACGACTCGATCGAGATTGAGGTCGCGCCACGGGGGATCGGCTCGACCCGGCTTTATAAATCTGCTATCGTACAACTATCGTACAGCTTTTCACCCCCACCCCCGGCTGTTGGAGTCATTTGATGTATTATTATTCCAGTGTTGGAGTTTTGTTTGCGTGTTTGTTTTTCTGTTGTGCGGAGATGATAATGATAATGATGACGTGTGGGTTGTAAAGTGAAAACGAGTAAGTGAGTATGTAAAATTGAGACTCGCAGCTTTGGAGTACAGTGAAAATGAAGTTTTTTTACTTTCTTAAATTTGTTGGCAGCATTACGATATCTAAGGTTCCTAATTCTGACGACGCAGTCTTCATATTTGACCCAAAATAAGACTTTTTTCAAGAGTGGTAAAAATCGACATTGTACCCTTAAGGAAGCGAAAGGGTTTTAAAGTCTAAATGAGACAACATATATTATGGTCAGATTTGTTTGAAACTAGGTATCAATGCACTCCAATACAAATAATTAAACATGTATTTGTTTGGTGCATTTATGCCGATCCAAACAAACACAGTTGAGGGGTTAAAAGTACTGCTTGACGGTCTACACGCATCGAACAGCGAAGAAAACATAGTGTTATATGTAAAATAAATTTGGCAAGTTTCAAGAAAATCTGGTAAAAAATATGTTTTCTCAAACAAAAGTTAACACTCCTGTTTAACCCCCCAAAAGGTGAAATTTTGGATATTGCTGAAATACATGTTCAGTTCTTTGTACTTTAGTGTACTTACGCAAGGTTTCAAGTAAATCTGACAAAATAAATAAGTTGTCTCATAAACACTTTAAAACCGCTGTTTCACCCCCTTAAAGGTCGAATTTCTATTTTTAACACTCTTGAAAAAGTCTTCTTTTGGGTCAAGTATGAAGGTTGCGAGACCAGAATTAGGGGCCACAAATATCGTAGTATCGCCCTTTTTTAGCAGATTTTAGCTCCGAGAATTGTTCTGCCATATTCTAAGATGGTCATTGGGAGATGTGCCATCGAACTCATGAAAATGTTTGGTCTAATCATAAAGATAAGGAGATGAAAATATTGTTAAAAATGTCGTTGCGTTTCACCGAAGGGCATGCTGTGTCGTTTGTTAGATAATTTTTATAATCGCAAATCTACGATAACGATTTTTTAAATGTGAATCTCTATAATAATTACTTTAAAGAAACCGCTGCATCATTTCAGCAGCCAAAATTCGGAAGGAAAAAAATGACGGCGTGGCCTAAAAAAGAATTGAGTCTCGCCCCAAAAAAAGTTGGAAGAAAAAATTATTTTATAATTCCGTACCAGTGATGCAAACTTCGGCATAATTGAAATTCTTTCGACTTAGGGAACGTTTGGGCTTAAACCATGCGTTTTCAGCATCATTGAAGTTTTTTCATTTTTGGGAAAATACATTTTTTTATTATTTAAAAAAACTCATCGTACTAAAATAACCATCATTTCCTTATTTGGGAAATAAAAAAACCTTTCGATTGTTTTCCCAAAATCCATTATATTAACATAATCACAATTTTTTCACTTTCGAAATGAAAAATTGCTTCGATCATTTTTCAAAAAACCGCCATACTGAAATAAAACGTAATTTACCGCCATACTGAAATAAACGAAATAAAGATTTTCAAAGTTAAAAACGTTGCAAATATTTTTCTTGAATTCATCGTACTAAAATAATAATTCTTTCCTCATTTTTGGAATAGAAAAAATCTTTCAATTATTTTTAATGAATTCGCCATACCGGAGCAATAATAACTTTCCCCTTTTCGAAACAAAAAATATTACACATACCTATTCAAGAATAAATTTCACGGTCACCCTTTTTTCCTCAATTTTACCTCCATGAAAAAAAAACACCTCGCATAATCGGAATACGCGTGGTTCCGCTCTTGTGGGACACATTCGACCGCGCCGGAAAAAGTCCGAGTTCATCGCTGTGAAAAAGTGGGAAAAGGATTACTGGACAGTTTCCTCGGGCATTCTCGATTGCGTTCTTTCGGGAATCCCCCGACGGGAAAATATCACAATCCCGCACGCGATGCGGCGCGGCGGCGCAATTGCCAACCTCTACGAAAAGTTTGGCGAAACTGAGAACTTTTCGATCCTCGCTTTCTCTCTCTCTCTCTCTCTCTCTCTCTCTCTCTTTCTCTCTCTCTCTCTCCCTCTCTCTCTCTCTCTCTGGCCCGCGCGCACGCTTTTCTCAATGAACTCGCCCAAGAGAGTATTGTCGTCACGTTTACACGGCCCAAAAAGTTTTTGCCTCAAGTGACCCTTGAGAAAAATAAAAATTGTAGATGCAAGCATATATATATATATATATATATATATATATATATAAATATATAAATATAAATATATTAATATATATATATATATATATATATATATATATATATATATATATATATATATATATATATATATATATATATATATATATATATATATATATATATATATATATATAGTGATTTTTTTTGCAATTTGCCAACAAATATACAGTATGGATAAAAATATATAAACAATGCAGCATATGATGTGTAATAATTATATAATTCTAGCTGTGCCCGCAACGTTGTCCGCGTGAACTTCACGATTAGCTTAGGTTCGGTTACGTATGACAACCAAAATGGCAAAGAAAAATCTCCAAGTCCAGAAGTATCGCAGTTTTTAATATTTTTAGACAACTCGAATGTACCATAGCCGATTAGTTGGGTGGGAGTCGGAAATTCGATCGACCAATATTGAGAAGAACCGAAATTTCGAATTCAGTAATGACGAATGTCCGTCCGAAAACGTCCGAAATATCTCGAAATTAATATAAGGTAGCGAAAATAAATATAAGATTAAAAAAATAATGAGGGTGAGTTATTTACGAAAGAATTCAAGTGCGAGCGTGCAGATGCTCTCTTTATAGTTTTAGATAAAACGAAAGCATAGTGCGATGTAAAATACATGTAGCGCTATGTAAAATGTAGCATCAATAAAATATTAGGGGGGGGGGGGTTCCTTCATAATGTAAAAAATACCTCATGGCCGGGGATGAACTCTTGAAATATCTAGAAACGTCTTGAAACATTAAACATATTTTCCTGAAAATTAATTTTTCGTGAACGTCGTACACGATATCTCAGAAACTATCTGATCGATCATTTAAAAATATTGCGTACGTTTAAATCACATAATTGCTGTCTATGTAGGCATAAAGTTCTTTAAAAGTTATTTTAAAAAACAACCTTCCCATTAACGCATACTGTAGTAAAAATTTCATGAACATTGTTCAAACACGGGCCATTTTTTGGATTTGTTAGGTTCACATAGAGCGTGTAGGTCCTAGAAATCTAAAACTGCTCGGCTGCGATGTTTCAGATTAATGTAACAGAATCTAGGTTCCACGCCGTGGGCAACTGTCTTATAGCCGTCATTTTTTAACATTAAAAAAGTTTTTTTCCAAAATTAAAATATCGAATAATATGTACATCAAATTTCAATTATGAAGTATAGATAGTTTGGACACAAAAAATCTTAAAAATTCGCTTATTTTCGGCTGCTTAAAGAAGGCACTACTACGACGGGCTGGAAAAAGTTTCTTCCGAACTTTCCTGTCAGCTAGATCGTTTTTTTTGAGGTTTGTAAGAAAAGTATGTTATTAAGCACAGATTGAACTTATGTTGTGGAAATTCTATCTTTTAAAAAATAAAAATCAATTACGTTGTTGAGGAATACGAAAGTCCCACGGACGGATCGATACCTTGACAATGGTTGGTCTCAAGAATAAAAATAAAAAGGTTCTATAATCAATATAAATGTAGTTCTCGTTGTGCGTAGCCGTTTTTACGAAAACAAAAAAATCGCGAAAAAGCGGGTGATAGAAGAAAGTGTAGTTTTGGATAAACTTTCGGGGGCTTAAAAAATACTAAATTTCAACAACAAACAAGAAAGCTACGTCTTACGACAGCTACTACAACTACGGAAACTTTACTTATTGTAAATTGAAAATCGAACATTGTAGCTAGAGTTATGATTCCGGCAATGTCGAAACAAGGCATTTCGAGAAAAAGGCAATTAGAAGTATATAGTATACATAAATCATTGCCCTATCTGCTCTCACTAAATCGTCTGCAACTTGGTCAATTTTCAATATTTCAACTTGACACTTTTTCACATATTCTTGAATATGTATACTTTCAAAAAAAGGGAAAAAAAAACTTTTTTTTATACGTCATAGTGGCGTCCCACCTTAAAGAGATTTCCTTCCTTAAAAAGTGCAAGTTTAGCGAAAATTCCCCAACGGACGCGAATCAAAAGTATCCTATACCTTAGTCCGGGCTATGAGCGATATCTATGCCAAGTTTTAATAAAATTCGTTGAGTAGTTTTCGCGAGATGCGTCCACATACCAAGAGACGTAGAAAAATTACAACAATTCCTGTCTCGGCTACTGTATCCTCAATAAACAGCAATCATTTTTACAAACAAATATTTCACGAACAGCCGCGACTTTTTACGATTTTATTTTAGGCACAGAAGTAACGATAAATTAATGATAATTAATCTGATAATTGCTCGCATTGTCTACCGTGCGTATGAAAGTCTTGCACTTTGAATCGGAAACGATAATTCTCTTGAAAACAAAAATTGCATTCCATGCGCTTTATCGGACGAATTGTACGCCAGTATCGTTCGCAATGTTCGAACGACAATGTTGATTGAATAAATAATATCACACGAGCACGGTTGAGAAGTGCAATCAAAGGCAGAGCCTCGCAACGCGATGTACCGGGGCTAATTATAATTTGTGATATCGTGTCAATTAGCATATATGGGCAATCGTAATCAGCATATCAACGTAATGTATTTGCGACGCTCGACGAAATTGTGCACGCGGCGATGGGTGCAATCAAAATTGCAACGTTTTTGGAAGTCAATTTGGCCAAATTGATGTAAACCTTTTGGCCATAATGGATTCTTCAGGTCGCCACGAGAACCGCCTCGCGACGACGGAAAACAATTACACGTTTCACCCAACCGGAAATGAGAATGTGAGGTGTTTGAAAAATGCAATATTGGTAAAACAAAAAGCACCCCTACGAAATCGAGCGCGCATGTGTTCACCTCCGCACGCGATAAACTTATCGTCACTCGCCTGATATCCGTGCCTCGGATTTGCATGGCAAACCTGTTTCGTATTTTATCGATCGAACGCAGCCCTCGAGCCCTTTCGTCGTCGCTTTTCTTTTCCTCAGCGACAACGTGAAAAAAGACATTTGGAACCGCGGAAAAAACGAAAAGTGGAAATAATCTCGTTTGTGATAACAAGATTTTTGGTCTTAGTGGAAATTTCTCGCTCGTTGAAAATTCATATCGCAGTGATAGGTTTTTTCAAAATAAAATAATGGAGAGAGAGCGAGAGGGAGGAATACATTTTTTTTCATTCATTTGTTGTGCCTCACACGAGGTGGACTTCTTTAATGTAGAAACTTTTTTCCGAAATTCGACCCTCGACATTTCACGAAATTCGACTTTGGGCAGGTGGCGAATAAATTTCATAAAAAGTCTCCAAATTAACGAAGTATACCTCGCATAAAGGGGAAAAAAGAAAAGAAAAAATCCTCCTTTTTATGGAAAAAATTACCACTCTTATCTGCAAAAAATATTATCATCGTAAACGAGCTTTTGTTCTCTTTTCGTTTTTAACATTTTTTTAACTTGTATTCTCTAATTAATTAAATCAAAATGTTGTACTTTTTCAGTTAAATCAAAATGTTGTACTTTTTCAGTCGCCATCAAAATACAATATGCAAACACATTCAATAACTGGAAATAATTCCTTTTTGTCCATACATTTTTTAAGCATCCCCTATTAAAATTTCGAAACGACTGATAAAATCAATAAAGCGTTCAAAGAAATAACGATTAGATATTAGATTTTGCCTCCTAGACAAAGAGGAAAAAAAGTGTCGTTCAAGCACGCGCAGATATTGCAAGAAAATAGAAGGAAAAAACGAAAGCAAAGGTTCACCGATTTATTTTATGGTCTTTCCGTAGCAAAACGAAAACCGTGAGGGTTGTCGTGAACGACGATATTTCGAGTTATCTACATTGGGGCGGGTGGAAATCAGGGCACTTGGCTGGACCACCGTTATCCCTCGGGGGTTCTCAGCTTGATGTGATATCGTCGGTTTGCGCCATGAGCCCGGGCTTACGGTTACGATTTATATATATATATATATATATATATATATATGCGTATTATTGAATTTATATATTAATCCGTGTAGACCCAAAATAAATGAGCATATTACCCTTCACAATATCGGAAAACTATACGTACATATACTCGTACATTAAGTAGATTTGAAAAATTGGCTTTTTTTCCAATTCCCCTATTCAGTAGCTGCAATAAGGTGAAACAAGACGCCTGTTTAAATGGAGGTTCCTCATTGCGATTTTCTATTCCCCATGCTGATGACTTTGAGGAAACTTTACTTGCTGGTTTTGAATTTTATAACTCGTCAGCGGTTAAACGAACAATGCCTAAGATATATTTTTGTAGGGTATTGAATGCTTATTGCTTGTAGAATAGGGTATTGAAGTCAAAATTGAATTTATATTAAAAATCAAGATTTTTTCAATTTTCCAGCGAAACCCTCAGACTTATCACAAAATGTCATAAAACTTTTTTTCCGAACCTTTTCATTTTCCATACAATCATGACGTTGAATCATGTTCATCATGAATCATTTCATATTTATCAGAAATTATTTCATAGTTCAATAGTTAATGGCTCTACCCAATTAATGTTTTCGGAGAAAAGTTGATATTTTAGTGAAATGAATCGTCATATTAACCGAAAATATAAATAAAGAGACGCAAATTTTTATAAAGTTACATTTTATTGAGGGCTCATATTTCAACAGGCGTCTTGATTCTCGTTACTGCAAGTATTGAATAGGGGACATTGAAAAAAAAATTGTCGATTTTTTGTTATCAACCTTATATAAATATATTTATTATTATCATAGAGCTAATACAATATGTACAATTTGCATGTGTGAGTGTACTAGGTGGTTGCATTTGAAACCGTCTTCTGGCGGAGAAGTGCAATACAGGTGATGACAGGTCCAGAGTCCCGCTAAAATGCCATAGGTGACATTTGTGTGACGCGTTAACATTATCCATTTTGAGACGTCTTCGCACTGTACAATTTTCAAAAATCGATTTTTTTTATAACACTTTTCGAAAGTGTGCATATCCAAAAGTATCATACTAACATTTTATGAAGATCGGAGGAGACTAACTGTATTTTTGGGTGACTCCGCTCAAACTTCAAACGCGTTTTTCTCGAAACAACGTTTTTCGACGGCATGTTGATAAAATCTTCGAAACTACTAAACCGGTCCTTACGGAATTACAACCACATATTCTTTACAACTATAGCTATAGTGCATGGATTTTTTCAAAATTTGATATTTTTTTCTCCAAAAAACGGTAAAAAACACGTTTTTTTTCGTTGCTAAAGTTGATTGTAATGTTGCTCAAGTTGATTGTGATCTAAATGACAATCATAAGACTCATTGAGTGCATATAATTGTACTCCAGGTACTTGATATTTTTATGTAAAATGTTTCCTTAAGGGAGAGCACCGCCGTAACGGCCCATTTTCAACCGATTTCTTTGGAATTTCTTTCAAAGAAAGGAATGAAATGCATCGTCAAAAGAACTTTTAGGTTTTATAAGGTATATATTGAAGTATGTAAAAAAAATTATTTGTCAAAAGAATACAAAATGGTGGCTCACGAGTCGCTATAGCACTACTGGTTTTCAGTCAAACTTCTCCACGCCACGCAGTAGAACTGCCGTAAAGTTAGTCCCGCAACTAAGAGTGAAACATTTTCGTTAATTATATTACTTTTAGCAGTCAAGTGCAGGTGGAAATTAAAAAGTAATTTCAAATAGAGACGAGTTTGAAAACACGTTCGTTTTTTCGACCACAATTTTCATATTAAAAGTGATATATTTTTTACAATTTTCAATTAATCTAAAAAAAGCGCTGGCACTTGACTGTTGAAGTAATCTAAGAAGCTACAGTAAACATTTCAAGTCAATTGGACGAAAATGGTTCGAGTTCTGCTGCGTGCCGATTTTAAGAATATGGTTCTGACAAAACGATTTTTTATTTTCGTGTAAATTAAAAAAAAAATACATGAAATAAGTTAAATGTATACTTAATAACATATCCTTTTTCCAAGTCCCAAATAAATAATCCAGTAGAGAAAAACAATCGGTAAAAAAAACCCAAACAAACCCACAGTCGTCGCCACACTTAAAAACAATGACAATTTGGTTGCAAAAAATCGTTATTTTTTATTTAATTCCATAAATGCATTTTATGGAACTGCATAATTCCATAAATGCATTTTATGGAACTGCATAATTCCATAAATGCATTTTATGGAACTGCATAATTCCATAAATGCATTTTATGGAACTGCATAATTCCATAAATGCATTTTATGGAACTGCATAATTCCATAAATGCATTTTATGGAACTGCATAATTCCATAAATGCATTTCATGGAATTGCATAATTCCATAAATGCATTTTATGGAATTGCATAATTCCATAAATGCATTTTATGGAATGAAATTTATTGAATTATGCAAATTCCATAATTCCGTAAATGCATTTAATTCATTCAATTCCATAATGCACAAACTATTACACATTTTATCAAAATGATGTCAAAGTAACCCTTAATCGTTGACATAAGTTGTATTTCAATGTCCTTCCAAAGTAACCCCATACTCGGGGCTACGTTGACACGTTTAAATATGTACATATCAAATCGCGGTGGGGTAGTGGGGCTTGACTCGCTTATACATTTGATAGTCAAAGGACACATTGTTCTATCGAAGCATGAAAAGTTGGAATTTAGGATGTAAAAAAAAGTTACCTACAAAAAACTTCCAAAACCTGTTCAAAGTAGCCCCGTTTTATGGTACCATTTTCGTCTATAAATAGCGGCTCAAAGAAATATTTAAAAAAATGTATTTCGAAAGTGTATTTATTAAGTGTTACAACGTTTATATCAATATCTATTATATAAACATATCAAAGAAAATCATGAAAATGGCCTTTCTTGGCGTCTAAAGTGAGAAGAAAACCAATGCTGTTCGCAAATCGTAGTTCGTGGGCACAAAAGCTTGACCTTTTTTTTGGTCGTTCCAGGTTAAAATTATTTCATATTCCGGAGTGAGGCCATATTATATTACCTAAATAGTTATTTCCTGATAAAGATAGCATTTTGCAGCATTTCGGAGGCTCGAGGTGAAGAGCGATCTCTCTCTCTCTCTCTCTCTCTCTCACACACACACACACACACGCTTTTGCCATGATAAAGTGAAAAATTGGTGACACTGTGCCGTGTGTCTTGCGCCGACCGAACCGTGCGCCGCTCTAGCGCAAGCACCGCACCGTTATTTTTCATCCCCGAGTCTTTCCTTATCTTCCTCGTGGCTGTATGGTAAATTGATGCTGTACGTTTGCACCGAATATTTCACCTCCTATATACGCGGGTACGCGAGCGATTTTTCTGCCGGAAGGAGAGAAGAAAAAACGGGCAATCGGTCGGCAAAGTGCACGCGTTGGATTGGATCGGACGACCTTGTAGTTCATCGTTTAACATTGCAGGCCACTGACGTACCGCAATTATTTTTTTGATAATCATTATTTATCGATATTGTTTGGAATTCGTCGAACTCCGATTTTTGCAAATGAAAATAGTTTTGTTTTTTTTCGTAACGCGTGTACTTATGTGCGTAACAATTACGAGCGATGTGCAAGCAATTAGGAGGGAAAGAGAAGAGGGGAGGGGGGGCGTTGATCAATGATGTTGTTAATTAGCTCACTTTGTATACAAATTTCCGCGTCCCTGCGCACACCTTTGGCTACACGGCGACCAACATTAATAAATTCGGAAAGCCCGATACGGCGAGGGGTGCGCGGTTGGGCACAGAGGGCGCAAATGAGGACGTGCAATTAGCAGTTAATATCGTTGGAGTTTGACGGGACGGCGAATGAGCCGATTGCTGTTTGCGATTGCACAACGTTTGAATCAGGTTCGAACTCGAGGCGTCGTTCGAACGCGGTGAGAATTCTTTTCGGTAAATATTTAGAAGTCGGGCTCCAGCTAGAAGAGGGGCTTAGAAACTTGTACCGAGTCGATGTATTTCAGGGCACTTTGTTTATAATATTTAAGTCGGGGGAAGATAATTTCTACCCTTATTTCAACCCCCAGACGCTTTTGTTACTTTTTCAAAGGTATGGAGGAAACGGGTTTGGTGACATCAAGTGGGTCAAATGACATGGGTTTGTTTGGGTTTGTTAGGGTATTTTTTTTAAATTTAGTAAATGTTTTTTATTCTTAATAAAATACATTATTAAATATATTTGTTTTCTTAATAAAATATCCGTCCCCCATTAAAAACATATTTTTATACTGCAGAATAGCTCCGAACTCGTGAAAAATATTTTGGAGCCGATTAGGGCTGGAGCTCTAGTTGTAAATATTTATCTTCTTTCCTTCTTTTTCTGTGGTTCTTTTCTTCAAGTGGTCTGCATAAGCTTGATTTTTCTAAAATACGTTTGTTTTGCATAGCTTTTGAGGCTGGGACTTGACTTTAATTCGGAACGAAGATTTTCTAGAAATTCCAATAACTGGAAGAGTTATGACGACTTTTGGGAAGGGTCCAGTCGCCCTTTTTCTTTCGCGTTTTTCTCGAAAATTATGTTTTGGGAAACGGTGCAAGCTGTATCTCAAAATCGATCCTCCTGATTCACTTACAATTCGTATGGAACATACTTTATATTTTCTATCATGTGACTGGGTGATTTTTTCATATGATTATCCATTTGCTAATGACAACTTATGAAAGTTGTTGTTTTCGTCGAAAAACGAACTTTTTTTTCTTCAGCTTGCCATTTTTGTCGTTGGCAAAATTTCTGTAAGTATTCGGTCATCCGAAAGTTTCATTGTTATACTAAAAGTACGTTTTTTGTTGTTCATTTCGGATGAGCCTTATTGCCAGACGCACCTGCACCGATTGGCCACGCAGCAAAAGCGGTACTCTCTTCGAATAACTTTGTTGTTTATCAATATTGTTCAATGAAATCATGCAAGCCTATTTATTAATTGTGTGTACAATCCCGACCTCACTATCCCATTTTGAATTGATTATAAATTTAGTGTTACTTGTGGTCCTGCTTGAATTTTTCATTATCATTTGTTTATAGATTATTGTAGTGTTTTATCGATTCATTGTTATTTTTGTTTTTCTGTTGTTTATTATTATTATTATTCCTAATACTGCTACTACTATTACTATTATTATTATTATTGTAGATATAGATATAAGCTGAAGAAATCCAAACTGAAAGGCTTTTTATTTAAAGTTTTGAAGTGTTCTTATTGATTTTTATTGCCATTTAAAATAATTCCTTACACATTTATGCTGAAAATTGCTGATAAGAATCTTAATGAAGACGTACGAGTGATTTTCGTGATAAAAAATTTGGCGTAAAAATGTGGCCACTTAAAAACAATGAATTTTCGTTGCGTTCCGACGAAGCAAACTTCAATATCGTGCGTTTATCAGAAATTTATTGTTACTCCTGGTCCTTTATTAGAGTTTTGGATTATTTTTTTTCCACACATCACAGCGTTTTACTAATGAATTTTTATCTCGTTTCACGTATGGTAAATTGCGGCTATTATTGTAATGATTATAGTAATCGTGATAGGAATTATTTTTAATATTATTATTTGGTTAATATCGTTATCATCATCAATTATTTCTATCTTACGAGGTATGTGCTCTCACTCTTAAACTTACTCTTAAATTTTGATATCTTTTCTTCGAATTTTCGAATCAAAAAGCAAAAAACTTATTGCTTTTTTGAAAGGCGGAGAACTTGGTACTAGTACATTTTTATTTTTTATCATTCATTCCAAATGTGCCTAGTTGTCAGAAGCACCTACACCGATTGGCGAGGCAGCATCGGCGGCACTTTCTTTAAATAATAATACCCTCAATGTTTATTAATATTTGTCAGTCTGTCAAAAACTCAAACTTGGCACGACTATATATCAATTATGTGTAAAACCCCGGCCACGTCATCCCAATACTTCCATCAGAAAAGAAGGTTGAAAATCAACCTTTTTTTTCGGGCCCCAAGCTTATGCAGGCCCGTTGATCGCACACGTTCAATTCCAAGCGTACTTACATCGTTTTGGGCGAAAGTTGGTGTGATCGGTCCGTCGCTCGCTTCCCACTTATCCGCGATGCGAATCGTCTCCACGGTTTTTTGCTGAACCGATTTCGACTCGTCCAGCAGCGTCAGCTCGTAGAACTCCTGAATGTCTGTAACGCAGGGTGGAAACAAAATCCATTATTTCGGTTGCGATAATGCTGTATACATTCATATATATATGAATGTATATTAACTATGAATTTTATCAAATTATTTTTATATGTAAATATACATGCCTGTATATGTATATATTATGTATTCAAGAGTGATCTGTAAACGGCTATATCCTGGCAATGGCCTCACATTCATATAGGATTCTCTTAGCGACTCGAATGATTTAACGCCAATGAAAAAGATGATATCTTTGCGATCGGAGCGAAAAAAAATCCGTCTTACACCCCTTGGCAAGGGTGGGTTGCGGAATTTTTGAATTATTGCATTTATGTGTCACGCCTCTTAGGGACTCTAAATTTATGTCGTCAATAAAAAATATGGGAATATTCTCACTACCGGAGATGTAATTTCTTTTTTTTTTTTTAATTCATTTCCCCCCCGCCCTCTCGAATAAAGGTGGGTTCCGGCAATCTGATTTTTTTACGTTTTGTAACGTCTGCAGTGGTGGCCTGGAGTCGAAATATCCAAGGAAAGGATCAGCAATAAATAAGAAAAATAAAAATAAAAGTTTGCTGCAATTCAGCGTTGCAAACTTCAGACCATACAAGATGTGATATCTCTGTACATGTTTACATTTGCATACAGAAAGTATATCTTCTCTTCTTCTTTTCTATATATCTATAAATGAAAGTCTGTTTTCTGTCTGTCCACGATAAACTTCCGAACCAATGGTCCGATCTTCATGCGGTTTTCACCAGTATGTGGCGTAGTTTTCGGTGCAGGTTATGAGCTATGTACCATCACGGTAGGTTCTCGGGGGACTGAGGGGTCACGAAAAATGTCGAACAAAAATGTCAGACTCGTCGTAAAAAACATTGTCAGCTAAAAGATCCGTGCGCTCCTCACGACACGTCGAGTGTACTGTTTCTGTTTTTGTGATCAGATGAGCTTACTTTTGTACTTCAAGGAGGTTGGAGCGATCCAGTTGCGTCAAATGAACCGCAAAGAAGAGCATACGAAATATAAATTTGTTCTGTAGATCTAATTAATATTTCATGACATATACAGGGTGGACCGTTTAACGTGACCACCCCCAAACATCTCCGTTGCCTTTATAACGACGAAAAAAATGTCAAGACGTAATTTGATTGATTTCGAAGGGCTGATACAGTGGTTAAAAATTCATTTTTATCAAAGTCATAGTTCTTGTGTTCCCAAGGTCATCAATGGTTTTTAAATTGGGAACATGTTTTTTTTTTAATTAAGACGTTGTAGCTGATATTCAAATGAATCCAACGACCTATGATATGATGACTGAAATGATTTTTCACCAAAATACCCGTGTATAAACGGTTAATCGTGATGTTATTGACAGTAAGAACATCCGAATAATGTAATTGAATTTTTTGTGCAGAAAGTCTATTGTAACAAATGTTCAAAGTGACGGCCATTACCTCGACATATTTTTTAACACGCCCGATGAATGATTCTCGTGACCTTCGAATGGTTTCTGGTGTGACAGCGGCGCAGGTTATCCAACGGGTAAAATAATGTCAATAGTCGTGTTACCGCGATGTTCCGACGACGCCGGCGAACATTCGAGAACGAATTACAAGAGCCTGCGCCGCTATCATACCGGAAACTATGAAGTTTCAAAATAATTTTTTTTTTACATTTCATGAGCAGAGAATGCGAAATTGTAAGAAGAACGATTTTTTTTTCGTTTCAATCTTCATTACCTGCCGTTTAAGGAGCAATAAAAGTGCTCCTTTAATTTTTGACAAAACTCTGACGATTCGAGTTAAAAAAACGGGTTAATCCATGTGAAAATTTTCAATGTCTTCGGGCATGTATTGAGCAACAAAACCCTAGAAAAATTGGTCATTTTCGCAATATTTGCAAAGTGGCACTGGATTTTCCAAAACGGCAGGAGGTCACAGGTTTTTTGTACTTTGCCAAATCAATATTAAGCTCACAAAAAAGTGTTCTTCTAAAATCAGAAAAGGCACTTATAAAGGATTCATTCAAGTTTCCGAAACCCACATTCTGCTCGCTGTACGATTATCACTTCATGAGATATCGATGATCAAAGAAAAAAGCTGAGTTTTCATTCAATCGGCAATACCTCAGCAACAAACGGTCGTACGGAGAGCCGAAAAATCCAAATTGAAGCTGAAGAACCACGCTACATGAATCCAGCATTGATTAAGCCAGGAACATTTTTTTGCGCCCATGCTGCACATATATATATATATATATATATATATATATATATATATATATATATATATATATATATATATATATATATATAAATATATATATGTATATATATATATAAGCCAACTGTCTACCACAGGTCATGACTGTAGGTCGTAGAGACCCGTAATTCCCTAGCACTCGGGCTCTTCCTGTTCCTATCAGTATCTTCCTCCTTTCTCGCTCCCTCGCTCTCTCTTTCTCTCTCTCGCTCTCTCTCTCTTGCACTTTCTGAACTCATTCTGCGGATGCAGCAGTTCGTGACAATACAGAGATCGAGTAGAAAATACATCCTTCAGCTTGTGGCGCAACCCTCATCGTCGAGCAGCGGCGATTCTTCAAAATATGAGAGAAAAAGCTCGGGATCATACTTGCGCGGTTTCGCGCATTTCATTTTCATAGACGGCGCCACTAACGGATGATCGATGGTATATAACACGAGCGAAAAATTTGCAGCGTCATTTTTTTAGCCTTCTTGAGCTTATATATATGTATATCATTGATATATATATATATATCAATTTTTTCATATTTATGTACATATGTAGGCGTGTATAAAAAAATATATAAGCCGAGCGAATGGGTCTTGAAAAAAAAACAGAAGTGAAAAAGATCCTGGTAAACTGGGGGATACACTGAGCAGGCAGGAATAATTTAGGTGGGTGTCTTTTGTTATGGAGAAGACGACTCGATACTGTGTAGACATTTCTATATCGCGGATACATATCTTTGTAATAAAATCGTAACAAAATCGTCCTTGTACATGGAATATTTTTTTTGTAAGAGTAATTGTTGCGTTGTTCACTGAGAACACGGGGGCAAGGTCAGGCACTTTTGGAAATTTAGTGGCTGCTTGCCTGTTTGTACGTGCAAAAAGCACTCAACGAATTTTATTCAAATTTGGCAAAGATATTGTTCGTAGCCAGGACTGTCGCAATGGATACTTGTTATATCGACGCGTTACGATATTTTAGCGCAACATGCACTTCTTAAGGGAGGACACCACTGTGACGAGCTGAAAAAAGGTCGTTTTTGCCGAATTTTTTTGTTTACTAGATTATTCATTTGGTGTTTGGAGAAGAGGTGAGTTATTCAGCATCCATTGACTTTATTTCGTGTAAATATGTTTGAAAAAAAAATAATCAAAATTATTCAGGTATGGAGCCTCTGTATTAAGAATGTGGTCGAAAGATTGGTTCGATAATTTGACATGATTGATCTGAAAGTTAAACGTGAAAAGTAATCTATATAAATGTAGTTCTCGTGGCACGTAGCCATGTTTCGAAAAAAAGCTAATAATTTCCCTAAATGGCGGGTGTTAAAAAAGTGTAACATTGGCGAAATGTTTACTCATGTTTGGGGGCTGAGAAAATACTAAAATAAAAAAGCCTATCTCCAACCATAGTTACTGCAGCTACGAGAAATTTGGTTCTGTCAAATTGAAAATTGGGTCATTATAGCTAGCCTAATGATTCTAGCCAGGTGGAGAAAAGTCGTTTCGAGAAAGATGCGATTAGAAGTTTCAGAATACGTAAATCGTTGCGTTACCTGGTCTTACTAAATCGTCCTAAATTGGTCAATTTTCGAAATCTTGACATTTTTTTCCCATATTCTTGAATAAGTATCCTTTGAGAAAGTGCAAAAAAATCAATTTTTTAACCCGTTCCAGTGGTATCCTGCCGTAACGTTTCATAGAGTCTTATTGTATAGTACAATAATTCGACGATAGAAAGCGCTACGTACGTCGCGTTATGCTTTCGTTTTATTAAAAACTATAAAAGTAGCGTCCACATGCTGGCAATTGTATTCTTTCGTAAATGATTAGGGTACCGTACGTTTGAGGTGTGTCAAAAATATTGAAGACTGCGATTATTCTAGACTTGGAGATTTTGTTTTACGATATTGGTTGCAATACGAAACCTAACCTAATACGGAAGTCCACCCGGATGAAGTTACGGGCAGAGCTAGTATTTACATACATACATACATACATACATACATACATACATATATATATATATATATATATATATATATATATATATATATATATATATATATATATATATACAGCTTATTCCTCCTCCTCCTGCTGCTTGAATCGTTTCGACGACGCGCGTGGAAAATCGGCCTGATATATGGCCGTCGAAAAAACTCGCTCTGGATATCCGCCCTGTTTTTTGAGAATTTACGAGGCAATAATGCGAATCGAGGCGACTTGTTCGAGATTTCGTTATACACACACATACGAGTGGACGAAGGACGACGGACCCTGTCGGAAGGGAGGACGAGGAAAAAGAACGAGAAATTGTGGATTCGAAACATTTTTCATACGTGAAATTGTGACGATGATAAAGTTCGTAATGGAATCCGATCATTTTTCTTCTTCGTTTTGAATTTTTTTTTGACTGCCAGTATTATTGTTGAAAATAAGTGAGCGGAGCTAAGCTCGGGTAAGGCTTTTTTCCGAGCAAATAATTCGCGTCGCGAGCGACTGCAGGTGGCAGGAGACAATGGGGGAAGAACGGCAAAGAAACGAGAAGGAAGTGACGTCGCCCCAGGTGCACATGTGAATGCAGGTACGACGGAGGGTAGAATTCGTTTGGCTTTGTCGCTGGCTGCGTCCAACCGACTCCAATTAGAGGTTGCGTTACATACGCACGTTCAACGAGATGCTTTTCTTCCGTCTCGAGGTTTGTAGCGGCGCACCGGGATTTTTTTCTTACTTGTTTTACGATTTTTTTTGCATTAGGTAATTATAATTCTTTAGGTTGTTAGTTGTACGCCGTAGATGTATAATATTATACTCAAGAGGTCTGTGTGTGCTTGGAATTAAAAAAAAAAGTGATTTTTCGATTGCTCAGCTTTATAGCCGAGGGTCGTAACTTCAAGGGGCGAAAAAAGTCGTTTTTTAAACATTATTTTGTACCCTAGATTCTTTATTTCCGATTTGGAAAATAGTTTGTTATTGAGCATGCATTTAACTTATTTTGCGTAGGTTTTTTATTTTATTCAAAACGTGTCAATGTTATCGAGGTATAGTAGAGCCTCTGATAGGCTGAAAAATAAACATTTTTATAATCCATATAAACTTGTTTGAAAAAAAATCATACAATGGCGGATGTTCAAAGACGTAAGTGTAATTTTGGTGAAATTTTTACTGATATTCGGATGCTTAAAAATACTAACTTGCAAAAACAAAAAATGGCTATGTAAAACAATAGCTGCTGCAATGCTTTTAAAAAAATCAAATTTCCTTGTTTTTCGTTGAATGACGGGCAAATATAGCTGGAGTTATAATTCCAACCAAGTCGAGAAAAAGGCGATTGAAAGTTTTAGTTCACGTTAATCGTTGCGCTACATGCTCGCGCTAAATCGTCTGTAATCAATTATAAATATTTCAACTTGACCGTTTTGTCACATATTCTTGAATACGTATACGTAATTCGAAAAAAGGCATCGAGATATGAAAAAAATTGAAATTGCAACAATGTTTTTTTTTCGTGTACTATAACATTAAAGACGAGACCGATAACGTTATCGACGAAAAACGAAAAACACCCCTATTTTCGAGGGTGCGTTTCAGCCCTTAAAAATCGGATTCCGCAGATATAAAAAAGCACGTGTCGTCTGTTTTTACTCATTTTACAAGCATGCCAGATTTCATCGAAATCGGAGAGATCGACTTTGCAACCTTTTCTTGCAGGTATTAATTGTATGTAAAAACCCAACCTCCGCATCCTAATACTCCCATCGACAAAAAATATTGCAAATCGTGTTGATTTTTGGACCTCAGGGACCTCCAACGATTGACAAATTAACATTATTTTCAGTACCTGATTTAGTATTATAATTCACTATCAATGTATATAATAATAATAACAATGATAAAATAAAATAACAAAATAATACAACAACAACAACAACAACAACAACAACAACAACAACAACAACAACAACAACAATAATAATAATAATTATGAATTATTAAAATTCGTTTCAGTTTTTTTGACCAAACCGTGAATAAATTTTCCGAAAATAACAAAAAGTTTCTCATTATTATACCCCTACCACGTGTACAATATTCCCCGCAAATTTCCCGCAACATACGCCAGAATGCAACAATATAAGAATAAGAAAAAGAACCACAAATCCCTTAGGAATCCAATCATCCAACGATTCACGGATGGCACGCCCGACAATTAATCGAAATACCCCGCGACTAAACGTTCGTCCACATACCTCGACGACCGCGGCACAGATTCCAAGCGTGAGACTCTTGGATCCTCCGCGTCGAGTCTACTCGCACACGTAACCGTAGTCCGAGTGGACGCTGAGTACCGTAATATGTCGGAGCCGCCATAAAAAACGAGCGACGAGACCAGGGGTAAAAAATATGAACAAAAGAGAAAAAACACCACCCTGCAGCATGGAAGGATGAAAGGGCTTGAAAGGGGGATAAAACGGCAGCGGGGCTAGGAGTGAGCGAAAGGGGGGGGGGGATAGAAAGAAGAGAAAAACGGGGAAAAAACCTTAAACGATTGGACGTTACAGTAATATCATGGCCAACGTTGCCAAGTTCCGTTAATTTTCCTCGAGTACAAGTGTATCTTGCCGAGTCGCGTGTTGGACTCTGACGTAGTGCTTAGTGGGGTGGAATGTTTTTCAGTCTTGATGTCTCTCTCGTTTTTCGTCTCTCTCCCTTTCTCTATATGGTGGAGAGAAGACGACTTATCGTTTTTCCGTCTGGCTAGAAGAGGACCATTACCCACTTCGATCCGTTCTTTCGTACTAACTCGACGCTTTTCCCCGGAAGTGCGATCTTACTCAAGCTTGTATTTCTCCTATAGATATATCTATATGTATATATACATATATATATATATATATATGTGTATATATATATATATATATATATATATATATATATATATATATATATATATATATATATATATATAGTATATATACACTATATATATATAGTGCAACAAATCATGCGAATGTCGGAAATACACCCGGCCACAATATGTATGTATCTCTCGTCGTTCTCTTTTTTCGTCATCGTAAAAAAAAACTTTACGAACATCGAGAAAAAGCTTCTCACCGCGTTTTTCATGCCCGGACCGGGGTCGACCTGCAGTGCGTCGTCAGTGTCGACGTTTTGGGGGGTTCGTTCGCTATAACGAACTTCATGGCAACGTTTTGAAGCTATATTATTATAACTAGCGATTATAATTAGGGAGAACGATTTTTTTTTGGCGATATCCTGTTATCGAATCATTCACCGTTTGTGATTGAGATTTGTTTGGGTTTGATGGGGACTTTGAAGTTGAAATGGCGTTAGAGGGGAAGGAAAGTCCAATTGGACATAAATCGGATTTCCGAATATCGATTTATATTGGTGGGGCAGGTTTGGGTTTGTTTGGGATTAGAAGGTATTGTGGCGATGATTAGGATTCCGAAAAAAAGGAAGTGTAAATTTAGTTCTTTCGGATATGCCAGTATTGAATTATGCGCAAATTGAAATTATCTTTGGGTTCGTTTCGGGTTATGTGGGATTGAGAGGTTAAATGGGAAATGAAAACAAAAAACTCAAATAAAGTTGTTTCAGGTCTGCTCGCATCGAGTCATTGATGAATCGGAATTATGTTCGAATTCGTTTCGGATTACATGGGATTGAGAAGTTAAATGGGAATCACAAAAAAATAGAAAGCTAAATAAAATTGGTTCGGATATGCTACTATCGAGTTATGCGCGAATTGGAATCATCTTTGGGGTTTAAGAGATTCGGAGACCGCATGGAAATTGCAAAAAACAAAAATGCACATGAAAATGTTTCGTATGTGCTACCATCGAATTAATGGCGAATTGGAATTATGTTTGGGTTCGTTTGGATTTGATGGAGATTGAAAAATCGAATAGAAATTTAAAAAAACGAAAATGCACATGAAAATGTTTCGTATGTGCTACCATCGAATTACTGGTGAATTGGAATTATGTTTAGGTTCGTTTGGGTTTGATGGTGACTCAGAAATCGAATGGAAATTCCAAAAAACACCGCGAAAAATAACATTTTCGGGTATGCTACTATCAAATTACCAGCGAATCGGAATTATGTTTGAGTTTGCTGAAGATTCATAAAACGAAAGGAGATCACGAACTAACAAAAAACCCAACCAAACCGTTCAAAACGTCTGTCGAAGTTATTCGCGAATTGAAATTATGTTTCGGTATGTTCGGGTTATTTTTAGTTCTGTCCGTTGAGGTTGGTTCACCGTTGCACTGTCCATTATCGATGTTTCTGAGCGTTATAATCGAGCTCGCGTCATTTTCTGTTGCGCTTAATTTACGAACGCAATGTTAAAACGGAGCTTAAGAAAAAATTAATAAAAAAAAAAAATATTGCAGTAACCGATAATCCAATTATTCGCGAATTGGAATTTTATTGGATTTACATCGAGACCGTATAATTTCAGCGTAATGGCGATATTCGAAAATTGCGTAATATTCCGAGCGATTTTTCCGCGTCAATTTACGATTGCGATATTCGCAGTGAAAACGATGTGCAGTCGCTCGCGGTGTGGCTCTGGGCGGACAATGAAGCGCGTGCAGCGAGAGCATGGGAGAGTGCAGGGCAACGAGGATGTTGAGAGCTTTGTTGTGTAAGCTGCATATGACCATAAAGACGGAAGTACACTGGTTGAAGCAGGAACACACGCGAGGTGGGCGCCCACGTACTTAACCCATTTCCGATGACAAGCTACACCGGTTCTTCGCTATGTACGTGCTGCCGTTGGAATGCTCCTTACGAGACTCCGCTCCTCGTGTCATCTCGTACGGTGGCCTTGCCTGAATCGGATACCCTAACCACTTGCTATTCGCGACACCTTCGATAGACGACAAAAACGATTAGTGTCATCGGTCAATGTATTTATTTTCCTCGCGTAGCAGGAATATCGTACTATGCACACTTAAGGATGTTGAGTCCCAAATCGCAAATGATGCTAAAATTCTGAAAATTTGTCATGTTTTTGTATGAAGTATTTCAGAGGTCGTGTAAAAATTTCACGACAATTAGGAAGCTCGTTATTGAACAATTAACATTCACAAATTAAATGTTGTTTTATGAAAACTGATGTAACTTTGCAATAAGTTTTTTTTTGACCTCTCAATTTTATAATATCTACGATATACTGAAAGCAACGGAAACAAAACGAAGTTTATTGATACATTTTTTTTTATTTCTTTTAAAAATTGTTCTTAACAAAATGTTAATTTTTTAATAACGAGCTTCCTAATCGTCGTGAAATTTTAACACGACCTCTTAAATACTTCATACAAAAACATACCAAATTTTCAGAATTTTCTTATCATTTTATTTTCATCCCTTAAGGAGGTTGAAGTAATGATGATAGAATTCTGAAAATTTGGTATGTGTTTACACGAAGTATTCAGGAGGTCGTGTAAAAATTCCATGACGATTAAGAAGCTATTTATTGAACAATTAACATTAACATGTTTCATAGGGACTCAACATCCTTAAGACAATGATTCAAAGGGGTATATAGCAACATCATTCTCCATTCCTCCCTCCCCCCTTACATGAATTGACAAACATTTTCGTGAAAACAATGTTCAAACATATTTGATTCCACTATTGCATATATTCATTTCAAATATATTGATTTAAACCAACATCTGTTAATCAGTTTGGAGTAATAAAAAAGGTATATGATTCTAATAGTTTTTGTAGTCGGTACTGACAAAACATTTAGTCGTATAGACTGGGTGGGTCTAATTCCATTAAAAAAAAATTAAGTGTATTTGAATCAAGTAGAAAATGCATAGACGTAGTAGTAAGCTCTGTGGCCGCAGTGTGGCGCAGGGCCCAGGCTTCTCCTGCAAGCCATCTGTACTCCGAGCGAGCAGATAAACGAGGCCGCAAAGCGTATCGTCGCGCCCCGAAATTCGGCACATTGTTGCTCGTGGTCGGCCGAGTAAATTCCGAAAGAATTGTGATTGCCGCACAAGAGGAAAATCCAGAAACGAAATGGTAGTAATAAAAAATATTTTTTATCATTTTTGCACCATTGAGGATCATTAACTATGCGGATAAATATGTATTGTGTATTTATTCGTGCGAGATAACGATATTTTTTAATTTAAGAAATAAATATTTTTGAATTTTTGAAATAATGTATGTTTTTTTTTCAATAAGATCTTCTACATGTTCGAATCAACAATGGATTTTTATCAAATACGTATTTATTGAATGACGTTGGAATTTTTTTCGTTGCAATGCAACAAAATTTTTTTTTTTCTAATTGCACCCATTTTATTTTGCCGATTAAGACTTTCAAGTCTTATAACTGGAAGAGTACTCGATAGAAAAATACTTGCCTACAGTATTTTGGAAAGCTCTCGAAGCTAAGCTGCAAGAATAAACAATAAAAAAATAAGGGTTCTTATTTCAAAAATCGAAGTTTACCTTATGACCTTGGCACTTATACCCAAGGTCAAATTGGCATTTCTACATTTTCCTCTCTTAAAACTGAACAACTCTTATTCGAAACATTTTTTGTGGAAATTCATATTTTCTGAGATAAAAGCTTGTGGCACTTCATCGAAGGCACCCTGTGTAAATGCACCGAGTATGAAGAAACGGCTGATTCGATTTATATACACCGCGCGCTTTTTGTTCAACGTATCGTATTGAATTAATCAACGTCCGAATGGTTGTCGAACGCTTTACGCGCGGTTTCGCACGATAAAAAAAATTGTTACTCAACTCCACCGATCGTCGACAATCATGTTCACGTTTCCGCGACTATCACGCCGAAGTAAACACGAAGTGCATATTTTTCGATTATTTTTTATCCACCGACATTTCTCATGTGGAGGTAAATACTCATGTGAAGCGAATATCATATATTCCGATTGAATTTCAACAAATAAGCCGAGTGCCCGAATGGAAATCAACGTATCAATTGTCCTGGCCAATTGTCGTGTCATTAGTCGTTGGGGCTCGGATTCCAAACGAGCAAGAGGGGGAGAGGCGGGGATAAATAGAGAAGCAAAACGATGTAGTTAATTAAACCTCGTAAATCCGATGCACTTGCAGTTACAGGGATGGTGGTTAGCCCGCTTTGAAACCTTTTGCACGATTATCCCCAAGTTGATATAATAATATTCGTAGCATATGCATAGAAGTGGAGGAGATAGCGTCATACACATTTCCTATGTGCACGTTAAAAAAAAATATATATTTATTGCAACTAACGTTTGGAAAAAATATTCCTCGTCAATATTGATAAATATTTTCAAAAACATTCTGCTCAAAGGTTGATAACATTTCTCAAAGGTTGATAACAATAATTTAAGGTCTCAAAGGATGATTCTACTCAAAGGTTGATAACAATAATTCAAAAATCTTCAAATTCGATAAAGACGTTAATGAATATCCTATTGGAAAATGGATAAATTTTCAGATAAAAAATCTCCCTGAATATGATTGAAACATATTCTTTTTCAGTATAGATATTTTTTTGGAAAGTATTATACTTAAATATCGACAAATGTTTCTATCCATATTCTACTTAATCATTCACAAATAGTTTGAAAATATATTGTTTCCAAATATCAATATTCACCAAAATATTTTTTCTAAATATTGTCGAATCCTAAAAATCTGCCCAAGCATTGCTAAATGTGAAAAAAAACATTCTTCCCGTATGTTAATGACTACCCAAAAAAATATTACCCACTATTCCTCCTGGAATAATTAATCCTGCTACACAGAAATGGAATAATAAATTAAGAGAACGGTTTAAACTCGAACATTTTAAAAAGTCGTCCTTTTTATCACGTTTTTTAAAGGCAACGTTTTCTGCTATCATTTCGGTACAACAAAAAAAATGTATCCGAAAATATTTCGACCTATTCATCACAGAACAACTATTGCAGCTATTTAGATTTGGCAGTTCAAATTCACTTAGTGTAAACGCACTTACCCTTCATCCTCAATCAGCTAAACACTCGGAAAGGATTGATTTTCTAAAGCTGTGCATTCTATTTGAATTGAAGCAAAAGTTTAATTTCCCGGGCGGGAGAATCTGATGCGATGGTACGTAGAAAATATTTGGATATCTACGCTAAGCTAATGTTGACCTAGTTGTAGCCTGAGCTCGTGTACCGTGTACGTGGGAGGGCTTAAACACTCGCTCATTAATTATTATTCCACTTGGGGATAACGTTTATTTTGCGTCGGAGCACCGCTTCGCTCTCGCATTATTTCCTGTCGGGATTCTCTCTAGGAACCAATTCCACCGTGAAAGACACGTTGCGTCGATGGGTCAAGGTAATTTCGATTGAAAACATCAATTTACTTGAAATAGTAATAAAAATAATTTTAAAAACTCTGCGAAAGTACTGCCGGGGTGTGCGAATTTCACATGAAGAGGGAAATCAAAGCGTCAAATGAAGAGAGGGAAGTGAGATCGATTAAGGGAGCTTTCCAGTGTGAAATTTTCAAAAAATCGATTTTTTTTTTGCTCTATCGAATAGTATACACTCTTCCGAATATTCCCTGAAATTTTCATGCCGAAATTCAGATTATTTCGGTTACTGTACAGCATTTCTTGGAAGAAGGCAACGGAGCGCTACAGCTACAGCGAAACTTTGAACACGTTTTTCTCGAAACAGCATTTTTCAAAACGGTGTCCAACTTGGAGGGCAGAGTTTTAAAGCTATCGAGTTGAATTTTTTACACAATATTCTTAACGTCATTGTTTATCGTGCTATGGAAGCTTTTTTTTTTTTTGACATCTTCCTATTTTTTTGTAAAAAAAACTGCCAAAAAAAATGCTAAAATCGATACTTTTTGTTCAAACCGGCGCCATTTTTGCAAAAAAAAAAAAACCCTCCATAGCACGAAAGCCAATTATATACCGATCAATAATCTTTTTGTGTTTTTTTTTTCAGATCAAAATTGTGACCCCCAACGTGGACACCACATCCAAGTGCATTTTCTGCAAAAATTGTTTCATCATTTTTATAGATATTAATTAATAAATAAATCGATCTTTAAAAAATTGTTTTGTATTCTTTAATACCCAATTAATATACAAAAAAAAAAACAGACCGATTAGATTATTTTTTCTTTAAAAAAAAAAATCGCGAAAAACAGCGATTTTTCGGGCTGTCACACTGGAAAGCTTCCTTAATTGGTTGCAAATTTATTACGCCTTCGAAAATTGTGAAATAAATATAATATAAGCATTGAACACGAGATAAAAGTAATGAAACGATCACAGTGTTCACAATAATAAATGAAATAATAATATCAATAATAATAATAATAATAATAAATGAAACGACAGGGAAATAAAAATAATAATAGTTGCAATACTCATAATCATCGTACAGATGAAAAGAACAATCAATTGCAAGACTCAATTAAACACAGTGATGGAATATCAAGGGGTTAATAAGAATTTATTTTTGTGCAAGATATCGATTCATTATTAGATAATCGAAAGACAAGATGATAGGGTTGATGATATGATAAGAATGGAATTTAGAAACATACTAATTACGTCAATGATTGCACTCATCATGATAATATTAAAAAAGATAAGAAACAATAAAAATAACAACAAATCGGTAAATTACTTCAATAACCCGATAGGTAAATTACTCCAATTAGTAATTTACTCCAATACTCCAAATGCAAAATTACGCCAATTTCTCCAATTGATAAATTACTCGGATTACTCCAATTATTATATTACTACATCAGAAATAATAATTTTAAAAACTACCCCAGAGGACTAAACATGCATTGCGAAACAAAGCAATTGAAAATCTCTTCTGTTCGCTAATATCTTCTTTGTCTTTAAAATAAAATGATAATCTATTGAAAACATTCTATATAAAATCTGTAGGTGTATGAATGAAATAATTAAGCGATTGCTACGATATTTTTTATTACGTACAAAAATATAACCAATAGAATGGATTATTTCATTAGTACATCGAAACGAATATGCCATTAGACGTAACATTTTCGTACTCCGCATCATATCAAAAGTGTAATATCTTGCACCTAGCATGAGAAAGAGACAAGTATATTTAACGATTGAAAACTTAACAATATGGATTTGAAATAATGGTATTTTTTTACCAAAAAGTACAAGTATCATCTGTAGCAACGCATTTAGTCTCTATAAGAAAAAAATATAATATGCGATGAAGTAAATGTTCATTGTAATAAAAAGAATATACTTGTGAATTCAAGAAGTCATGTTTTTCATATGATTCCATGTGCACTTACAAACATTTCTTGATTGTTGGCTCGAATAAATATACACTCACGAGAATTGCTGAAGATATTTGAAGGAAGTTCGCATGCCGTTCTTTGAAATAAGATACGATTGTCACATAAAATGTTTAAAAATTGAAAGTTAACAAATTTTCAATTCAATAAAAAGTGAGCGTTAGGACGATCGTCCGCGATAATTGGCCAAACTTATTGTAATTAGGATTATCGATGCAAATCACCATAGAGAACATATCAGATATTTGACTGATAATAGATACTACACTTTGATTAAAGCCACGCATGCGGCCTCTAATGGTTACTCCGAGAACTACGGGTTTGCTCACACCTATATGATTATTTGGTTGAATTTTTTCAACCAAAGATAAAAAGTATTGAATCTATTGCTGTAATGTATTCAGTTCAATTATACACGTGTCAGATTAATAGCATATTCTTTCACCTCAAATATATATAATTTTAATGAACATAGATGTATTTTAGTCAGATATTTAATCAAAACAAGTACATATAGTTTTCATTTAATGCGATTGTATAAAAAAAAAATTAAATAAAAATGACTAGGATTTAATCGCTTCGTGTACGCGCAAGAATCACATTTTATTTTCGCATAATTTTTTAACCAATTCAGATCTTCGTCAATATTTTTTAATCAAAATAAAATACTAATATTTTAACGAATAATGTACTTGAACATCAATATCGGATATGGTGAAGACAATAAAATAATATATATATTCAATAGAAATTTTATCTGAATCGAACGAGGGAAATTCAATTTTTCTTGCTTACTCGAATCAACAATATTCATGTTATGAATTGAAATGCTTTTTTTCGTCCGTTGCAGAAAATGCATTCAAAAAGATGCATTCAAATAGATTCAATGAAATGTTGTCCTCGGCTAACAAAATATCTTTATAATGAAAAAACAACTTTTAATTTTATCATGTTATTAAAGTCAATAGCGTTTTGTGTGGATGACTAATAATTCCGATTATTTACACCGACGATTGCACAATTCAATCAACGAAACTTCATTCAATAACACCAATGATATTGGATGAATCATTTTTTTCCCCAGTGTAATGAATTGATAGCACACCATGACCGGCAGAGAGGCACAAAGCGTCAGGGAGAGGCAGAAAAATAAATGGACCACGGAGACTATTCCCACATCAAAGAGTATTTCGCGCAGTATCCAGACGAACCGAAACGAAGCGAGACTCGAATCAGCGGAGTCGAAAGAAGAAAAAGAATAGCAACCCCGGAAGACCCGAGTACCGGAACAAGCGAAACAAAAGAGGAACAATAGAAAAAAATAAAAACAATTCTGTAGGAGGATCCGAATAGTTAAGAAAGACGGTGGACTACGCTTCCGTAGAAAGATAGTTGGACACATAAACTCGTACGTGCTTTTTCCGCCCTGGTGAATGAGGGCTGTCGCTTGTGCCAGCCAGTATACTAACACGCGAATCCTCGCGTGGAGAAACGTGTACCTCGTATCCAGAAGTGTACGTACGTAGTGCCGAGTTTATTGTTATCGAGCCACATAAAAAGAGTCGCTGTACCCACATGCACGAGTACTGACAACAAATTCTGGAGTAGATAAATATATTCATATGTATACGTATGAATGCACAGGGTGGCCCGAAAAGTGACGTCGAAAGGAAAATCTAGATGCCTCGCATCAATACCAATTATAATCACCCCCATCTACGTTCTATGATTTTTTCACTTTTCGCGAAAAAAAACACGTTTTTCCGAGTTTTTCTGTAGCATAGTTTGTTTTTCTTCTTTGGTGTATTTACTTTTCTCTCAGAAGTTTTAAAAAACAATTGAAAGTGATTTAGACTAGTATACTGCGACCTCTATTATCGGGACCTCCACAAATGCAACAGCCCCCCCTCCACTATGACCATAATAGAGGGCGCAGTATACAAGTATTTTTTGATCATCTTACCTTTAGTGACTGATTCTCTCTAACATATTTTTTGAACTTTATAACGATCGATTAGAACTGCACTTCATAACGATAACACAAGTACAAAATATCGCGAGGCAAGTACTTGCACAGAAGAGAAAAGAAAATGTTTTTTTTTTCTGGAAAAGGAAAAAAGATCTAAGCTTTCCTTTTGGACGTTACTTGTCGGGCCACCCTGTATACGGGGAGAGGTGATTTTAGACTTCGAGGACTGTAATCAAAACAGACAGATGCGCTGTCCATAGACATTAAAAAAATATAATGAATTCAAAGTAAACTTCTCTATATACAGGGTGTGTGAGATAGAGTGTTATATACATCTCGGAATGTACGGATTATAATGAAAAATGTTTCACATAAAAATTATTTGATTCAAGGAGATGAAAAAGATAGCAATGTCAATTCCACCTTGAGCATAACCGCCAATTTCATACGGAGTTTAACGTCGAAATTGTTTATTTGAACCGTTACTTACTTTTTTGTGTATTTTCTTATAGTTTACCTCGAGATCTTTCTAAAACACTATGGATAAGTCATTTTTTATCGAGTATCTTTTCAGTGATAAAACTTAAACTTTATGATAATGCCGGCACCGGCTATGCCCCGGGCATGTCGTGGTAATGTTCGTACCAGCACTGTTGTAACTTTGTTGGAACGAAACAACTTTTACCTGATATATTTTTCCCTATAATCCGTACCTTCCTAGATATAAGCTTGTAACACTATCGGAGAAAATATCTACATATATATATATCGACAAAACATTCTCTACATGACTAATGTATGCATGTATGTGAGGCTCAGTCTCTTTCGTGATGGCCTGTGTATATGAACCGATTTACAAACTTTGAAAAAGTTCATAAGAGTCCCCAGTGGTAAGAAGTCCTCCCGAAAACATTATTGTTTATACTACATTATGAGAAAATTACTGGTTCGCGTTGAAACGATTAACTTGTTGTTTTAATTCGAACAGTGGCTTAGTTATATTTTTTGTATTAATCTAATACACAATAATTAACTGACTTAAAATTAGCCATACGTATGAGACACATATACTACTACACCATACTGTTGAGCCGCCGAAATATTTTCCATGATGGCCTGTGTTTATTGGTCACAATGGGGTGGTAACCAATAACCAATATCCCGTGAACGGGGTGTAGGGCATGTTTTCCGCTATCCAATAACCCATTAATGCTTCATGCAAAAGTGAGTCATTTTCAAGGTATGGTTATTTTTATGATTTTTCAAAACTGAGGGCTGGACAAATTGAAAAATATGTTTAAAAAACCTGTCGGATGGAATCAAACCTTTATAAAATTATTTGTAGTTTGAGGAAACAGTAACAAAGAATTATCAACCATGAACTAAGAATAATCTGTAAACAGTTCGAAATTAGGGGTCCAAACCTCTGCAAGTCTAATAATTATTCTTATTTTATTGTTGATAATTCTTCATTATTGTGTCCTGCAACTACAAATAATTAGAAAAAGTTTCATTCTAAACAGCAGTATTCTTTTAATTCAATTTTGAAGTTGCCTATCCCTCTCTTAAAACAATCATAATAGCTCGAAAAGGGTTTACTTTTGCATAAAACATTACTCTGTTATTTGATAGCAGAAAACATCGCCTACGACCCTTTCACGGGTTCACCAATAACCAGTAGCCTTGTAGATACATACATACATACATATATACATACATACACACATATATATATATATATATATATATATATATATATATATATATATATATATATATATATAATACTTATACTTATACTTTATGTATACTTTTCTATATATAAAGGGCTTAATTGGGAGGGGTAATACGTGAAAACCCGCAAGGGTATACGTTGGAAGTCAGAAAATAAATAAATATATACGTATATCCTCAAGGAAGTGACTCGGTCATTGAGTTTGTTCCAAGCGGGGTGATCATTAGCTTTACGACTTAATTTGTTTTTACGATAAAGGGACAGGCGCCTTTGGAAGCCGAAAGATCGAGGAAAAGAGAGGAACAAACGGAGTGAGAGAGGACGCGTCCACGTCGAGTGCGCCTCGAGTGTATTGAATCGCGAGGAAAAAATTGCCTTTGGCTAGTAGGTACATCCGTACACCCGTGTATGAGTCAAGCAGGAGTGCAAATAAAGAGGGCTCAGCCCACGAGATTTAGCATGTAAAGTAATGTGGCTTTCGACGCAAGTTTACAAGCCGGAATAACGTTTACCGGATTCCACCTATTTGCCTAAAGTCGCCTTGTGGGGATTTGGACTTTTGGTTTTTTGTTTCTTTCTATAATGTATGAAGCTCAAAGTCGCCTCTCGTATACTTTCTGTGTACATATATTGTGTAAGAGATACATATTCTAGAGAGAGAGAGATAGAGAGAGGAGGGAGAGGGAGAGAGAGAGAGGGAGAGAGAGAGAGAGAGAGAGAGAGAGAGAGAGAGAGAGAGAGAGAGAAGGAAAGAACGTTCGTTTATTTCGTGCCCTGGAGCTTGAGGGGATTTCTCACTTTAGACGCTAAAAAAGGCTATTTTCATGAATTTTTTGTTAGGGTTATATTATAGATATTGATATAAAAGTTGTTACCCTTAATAAATACACTTTCGAAATACATAAAAATGCCTTATTTATTTATTTATGTAACCCAAACAAGCTTTAAATGCGTTTTTCTCGAAACAACGTTTTTCGACGGCTTGCTGATAAAATCTTCGAAACTACTGAACCGATCCTTATGAAATTTTAACGACATTCGTTACAACTATAGCTATAGCTAATATTAAGGATTTTTTTTAAATTTTGATATTTACTACTTGTTTGCCAAAAACGGTGAAAAAACACGTTTTTTTTGTTTTTACGAAAAATGTCCGCCATTTTGTTATTTTCGCATATATAAAAAATTGTAAGATATGCACTATAGCCATTAACATACTGAATCTAAAACCGTTCGATTTTTTGTTTCGGATGATCCATTTATTTCTGAGATTTCATCAACAGCGCTACAATGTTTTTAAATAACTATCATTTTCGTCTACAAATAGTGACGTAAATAAATAACTTTTAAAAAATGTATTTCGAAAGTGTATTTATTGAGTCTAACAACTTTGATATCAATATTTATAATTTAAAAAAAACCTATAAAAAATATTCCTTATAAATAGTCCTTATAAATATTCCTTGCTCTTATTTTTCGCAGCTACATTTATGGCATGCTCACACCACGAAATCGTACGCTCGATACCTAGACAGATGACAGAGTCAGACTGTGGTATGACATCTGATCCCACACAGATCTGGGGAAAAGGGGTAGCATCAAGTTGCGCTAAATAACGAGCTGAGCCGATTATCATCGCTCTGGTTTTCTTACAGTTAAATCTCAAGCCTGACATTGATGCCCACCCACAAGTCGCCTCAATGTGGCGGTTCATGCTGGTAATTTCGTTCGCAATTTTCGATGGTGGCCAATGCAGGTATATTTGCAGGTCGTCTGCGTACATGCTGTACTATGACATTCCCGTCCAACAGTATGAAGATGGCTGACATACACAGAAAAAAGTAGTGGACCAAGCACGGAATCCTGCGGCACACCGGAATGCAGGCATCCCCATTCCGACTCATTTCCTCAACTGTCATATACTGTTTGGCAGCGACCATACACATATGCACGAAACCCCGCCATTGCACTTTCAAAAAATCGCAGATTATCGAGCTTTTCAAGAAGCAGGCAATGTGGAACGCAATCAAATGGTTTTAAAAAATCAAACGGAACAAAGATAGTTACCATTCGCTTTTCTGTTGCAAGTCGCGCATCGTCTGTTATACGCAACAATGCAGACTGACAAGGAACATCCCTCAGGTGTCCGCCTCCGATTTTGTTGAAACTCATATATGTGATAGAGCATCAAAAATTTTGAGACACGTATTTTTTTTTATCGGCGGAAAAACGGTTTTGAGGGGTGAAACGCACCCTCGAAAATGGGGATGTTTTTTCGTTTTTCGTCGATAACGTTTTAACGGTATGAGATATAAAAAAAATTCAAATTGCAACAATGTTTATTTTTTCATGTACTATACATTGGAGATGAGAACGATACCATTATCGACGAAAAACGAAAAACACTCCTATTTTCGAGGGCGCGTTTCACCCCTTAAAACCGTTTTTCCGTCGATAAAAAATAATACGTATCGCTTACTTTTCGGTGCTTTATAACATATCCAAATTTCAACAAAATCGAAGGGTGTCACCTGAGGGATGTTCCTTGTGAGTGCTATGGTGTTTTTTAAATGTAGATTGATATGTGCCATTTAAGCTGTATTCCGCTAAGTAATGCATCACTTGTTCCGCTACAATTCGTTCCATGATTTTCGAGAAATTACAGAGAATCGAGATAGGAAGATAGTTTTCAACAGTCGCCGGTGCGTTCTTTTTAGGGACTGGGCACACCGGCGCCCCCTTTTCGATATCAGCGGAAAATCTGGATGCATTAGCGCATGCTTAATAAGGTGCAGGACCTGCCCGCAGGTTTATAGCTATAAGAGAGAAAGAGAGAGAGAGAGAGAGAGAAACGGAAAACACCTTCGAGCACCATCTACCAGCAAGCTTTCCAACCGTATGGAAAAATGGTGTAAAATGGGTAAAATTAATTGCGGAAAAGTGTCAATCGCGTATGAGATTGACGCAATCATTTTCCCGCTGTAATGAACATTCTATTTTCCACGCCGCACTTCGGTAATGAAATTGAAAAAAAAAAACAATGTCGGTGCAACATTCCCTCACTTCGTTGAAAGTAATTATATAAAATTCGGTTTTTAACATCCTTTATTAGAAAACAGAAAAAAACGAGTCGGCGTAGACGTATTTATTTTTTGTGTGATATATTTATATATTAGACTGATTAAAAAAAAAAAAATTCTCCTTCTGGATTCTTGTGCTACTGTTGGGCACCAATGAATGAAAATTTCCCTAAAAAAATGGGCGCGGTCACTCAATTTTTAGAGGTGGCTATCTCGACCTTTTGTTATTTTTTAAAATGATTTTTCTCAATAATTATGATCATGGTATTCGATTATACCGGAAATAGAATAAATAAAGGAAATAGTATGTTTCACAGCTGTTTTGCGACGAAGAAAAGTATATCGTACACACATTGAATCCCTAGAAAACAAAATCGAAAATATTATTATGAATCGGTAAATAAATTGAGCCCAAACAATATTTCAAACGCTGTTTAATAAAACATAATAACTTATTATTATGACCACTTGTTTTATCATCGATAATTTAATAAAAACTGATAATAATAATGAACTAAATAATGAATGTATATTTAGTAGTATAGAATCTTTTATTTCATGTACACCCTGCGGGCATTTTACATTTGCTCCTTTCTTGCTTTTCTTCTTTCTTTACAAGGCTTCTTATTATTAATCATCAAACCTTAATCCTATTATCGTAGCGCATCTTGCGTTCATACAAATCCCTTTCCCGCTTTCGTGCCTTCTTTCGGTTTCCTTCTCTCGGCTCCCCTGGTCCCTTTTTCCTCGCTATATTCTCAAAATGCCCCGCAACCTCACACATCTCTTCTACTAAATCCTTTCCCTCTAGTGCCTTTCTCCATCCTCTAATGAACTAAATAATAAAAATATTATATAAGTGTAACATTTTGAAAATGTACATACATGATTTATGAATAAAAGCTTATAATTTAATTTTTCGTAAAAAGTGCGAAATGTTAATGCGTATAAATAAATCTACATGAATAACGAGAGTAGTATAGACGCCATCATTGATCTACCTGGATTTGAATTGTGAATATTGCAATCTTTTCAAATTGTTAGAGTTTATTTTTGTTACGAAATAGCTGCTGGATGTGATTTTTATCCGTAATCCGAAGCCATGACTAGCTTAAATGCAATACATTCATTAAGAAAAATTGAAATACAAAAAAGTCGAGATAGCGACCTCTAAAAATTCACTGACCGCGCCCATTCTTTTAGAGAAATTTTCTTTCATTAGTGCCCAACAATAGCACGAGAATCGAGAAGGAAAATTTTTTTTTTTTTTATCAGTCTAATATATATATTACATATATATACTATATACAGTTATATATATAAACTGAAGCTTTCAGTTGAATTACTAGGGATATTGCGGGGTGGGCTCATTCGACATGAATACGGGTTATGCCTGTTTTCTCATTGATAAGAGGAGAGAGATGTGAAGAATGTGATGTGGATTGTCGCTGTGACCTATATGCGGAGACAGTTCTTTTATTCTTCATACAGCGCCCCTCTCTCTTTCTCCCTCTCCATCACTGTTCCATCTTTATACATTTGCACGCTATACAAGGGCTGCGCTGCACAAACCAGGCGCGCACGACTGCCTCAAAGCAAAATTGAAATCTCGAGTACATATGCGACCCACGTATGGTCGAGACGAGGGTAAAGAAGTTTCCCGTCACCCGTACGTGTTGTGTGTGTGTTTGTGTGTGTGAGTGAGTGAGTGAGTGAGCGCGCGCGCGTGTTGCACCGCATTAATGTATTCCTTTATACCGGATATCATTTGCCGCGATCCCAAGGCTACATCATTTACTTGCACGAGCTTCTATTCGTTAGTATCGGGACTTACGCCCTCTCAAGGCTACATTATCATGCCGAGTTGTCAAAGAAAAAGCAGAGAAAATACCTACCGCGATGTAAATGCCTGTGCGTGGGTTGAATAGATATGTGGAAATGTGATTTTGGAGACGTTCGAATTTGGTGACCGTGCTCGCGGTGGAACATTTCCCCCGTGCTCGACACCACGTGTACCTCGATGTCTTCAAAATCATCCTTGGATGGAAATAAGCGTATTCGTGGGAAAATCATTTAAAATAAGGTTTCGTCCTCAAAGACGAAGATCCGTTGGAAAAATCATTGGAGGCTGTTCTCGAAACAACTAGGTGTTAATGGCCAACATTGTATAGATATAGTGAGACAAAAATTTTCTACATGTACACACACGTACATACACGACATTGAGTGTATGAGAACTAGCAAGATAAATTGATGGACCTGTTCCGCATATCACAGGTCTCTTCGCATAGTGATAAATAGAGAGAGGGTGAGAGAGAGAGAGAGAAAGAGAGATAGAGAGAGGGGACTACCGCGGGACGAACAATTTATCACCTCCTTTAATATTTATTATCAGCCGCCCGTTTGGTCTTACTGTCGACCAAACACACGCACGCGTATGCACGCTGTGAAAGTATTTACCATCGTGTCACCTTACAGAGAGAGTCCTGATAAATATGTAGCTAACGCGGCAAATCCTCATTGGATTCGCCCCATCATTCATACCCCGATACATATTTTTTACGAGCTACTTTCAGAAAAACGCGAAGAGTTAATTATTGATTTGCCATACGGGGCCGAGATCCGTGGCGAGTGGATAGTCAGGAAGTGACAGAAACTTAATGGTACCGTTCAAACGTCATAAGATAGGGAGAGTATCTTATTGACTTCATGCAAAAGGTTTCTGTCATTTGTTACTTGATTTCTGTTTGCGTTTATGGTCGAAATAATTGTTTGCGGTATGGTCTGGTCGAACGAGGTGGGATTTTCGGATTTTGTTATCAAAAAATTAGGAGGACCGAATTGTGGAAGGAGCTGCCTAAGAGATTCGAAGGATGTTGGCTTGGTTTTCGCTCGGTGAGGCTTAGCATGTTGACATCACTTATTCGGATAACAAATTGTGTAAGAGCTGTGTATTTGAACGAAGTGTAAGAGCAACCAACAAAGTATGTTGGCTTGATTTGGGTTCGTTTGTGCGTATTCATTATTCCGAGCATAGTTAGCACGATGGGATGAATAACTCTTGAAATACCTTAACCTTCCATTTTTTTAAAATTGATCATTGATTGGTATCCCCTAATGACGGATTTGGTCAGCCGAAGTGAAATTCATCGGCGAAAAGCTGTATATCTATTTGCACTTTTCGCAGTACTCCAGCAAATCACATTTTGATGGAATTCTAGCTCGAATATATGTACCTCGTATGGGTAGATGAAACGTTGAAGGGGACTGGTCGATGAAGAGAGAAAAGAAAAACGTGAAAGATCCTGGCGACGTACCTCGTTGGAGCATCATGAGCGAAAAGGAATTGCGAGGAGGAGAAACGGAAGAGGATGAGTTGTACACTTTTTCTTGGCCGCATCGTGAGGTCGATCGAGCGTGGACGGGCGGGAGCGAGCACCGGGTGCAGTCGACGGATAGGCTCGTGGATTTACTTCCATCAGCCACCACCACCCTCCACATATTCTTGGTGTACGATGGTCGAGCGAGGAACGAGCTCAAATGGATTGGAAAGAATCCTCGATCATTTAACGTCCGACCGACCAGCCAACCCATATCTTCCGTCTTCCTTTGCAAGTAACGCTGGTTCACTTTGTTCTACTTATACATCAAATCGACCGATAAAATGAAACTAGGGTCAATTGAATCCCGCGGAAGAATGGTGGAAAAATCGTCTGACGTAGTTGTAAAGGGCAGAGACAGTGGCGCGTCCGAAAAAAGAAACTGCTACCTCTTCGAGAGGGGAACAGTGGCCGAAAAGTTCGACTGCAGATGTGTATGATGAGTGATCGACGTTTGTTGGCTGTCGATGTCAATTTGCCCAACGTATCTCGGCGAATGTGGAGTACAGAGGATAGATGCCTAAGATACGGTAAAAAGCATAAAATATCTTAGGAATCTCACGGTAACTTAGATCCTAAAGCGTAGGTTGTTAGACTACAAAATCGTCATTCCCCAGAACTAAAGAACTTCCTCAGTACTTCCGCAAAATCAGAAATGCAATGTTCCCAAAAAGTCACTGTGTGTAAAATCGCAGCGTATTAACGTCTAAACAGACGTTGCAATTAACTGATAACACCAATAACGTCTTCCAACCGAATGAAGAACGTCATTAGCCAAACGTCTATTCAATCCCGAATATACAATACTTTGTTCCTCCACATCCAGGCAGTTCTTCATATGTCAATCACATAGTTTATAATGCGTGGAGGGTCTCTTGGTGATGATGTCCAAAGATATCTATTCTCAGCCGTTTCTTGCCAGCTGGAAGTTTCTTGCCAGTGCTTTCGTTACCCTCATGACCGCAATGACAAATCATTCTAAGGGAACAGCAAAGTCTGAAATCTTTAGATATATAGGCTAGTGGATGTTTGGGCTACAGTCTTCCCTGTTGAAGTTGGGCTGATCAACAGCCCTGTTGCACCGAACTGCTGGATACTTTCAGGCTGGCTACAGCTAAGGGGACCATTCACAGTACTTTCTGGATTATCTATCGTGTTCAGTGTTGCTCGCCAGTTCGAGGACATTTTGGACTTTGTGGTTCCTGCGCGCTAAAGCTGTCCGTCTTTGTTCGGAAGTGCAGCTAGTGAATGTCTGTGGAACGACATAACGTCCTTTTGATCTGGAATTCCCTCTGGCCCTCGAACTAGTCAGCTTGTCATTGTACTAAATGCGACAGACCGAGCGATAGAGAGATAGAGGGATGTTCGGGTAGCCATGAGCGAACTACATCAGCCCAAAGAATAGCCGCGGTTCAACTCGACTGGAGGATCAATGAACAGTAACATTTTGGCCATTCGTGCATGTATGTGTATACGGTACATACAGAGAACAAGCGCGTCCAAGCAGAGAACGCATCTCTTCGAGGACCCAATAAGCCGCCAGGGTGCCTGCGGTAGCTTCCCAATGTGGCATTAGCGAACCCATTGTCGTTCAATAAACCTTCTCACCTCTACACATATACGGGCGAGCAACTTCCTACCGCACCGAGTTCTGCCATTGATCCTACCGTCATGATCTGTTGTCGACCTGAATAATACGACCCTCTCTAGGTCCGATGCGTATTACCGTTCTTGCATAATTTGTCTTGGATTGTGGCTTCATAGAAGTCCCATTAAGTATGTACATCGCGGAACCATATAATGATCTATCAAAAGGAATTTTCATGAATCCGCTGATGACCTTGCAAGAAGTTTAAGGTTTTGACGTCAATTATTCGCATAGCAAATTTTGGAACGAGCTGTCTCGCCAGCACAGGGAATGTTTTATTGATTTGGCTTAGGGTGGGCTTAAGAGTTGACATCAATTATCCGAATACCAAATTGTGGAAGGAGCTGCCGCGGCAATACAAAGAATGTTGGCTTTATTTGGGTTTGACGAGTAATCGTAAATTATTGGAATAGTAAATTGTGAGAGGAGCTGCCTCTGCAACCCAAAGAATGTTGGCTCAGTTTGCGTTCGTCTCGGTTTGACGAGTTGTCATCAATTATTCAAATAGCAAATTCGGATTTGGAAGAAGCTGGAAAAAGCTACCTCAGCAACACAACGGATACTGGCTGGTTTGGGTTTCAATCTATTTGATTATTCAAGTGTTCCATTTCGATAATTTAATGTTCTATTTTTGCAATCAACCAACTGTTGGCATCCTCCAATGATGGATTCACTCAGCCCCAGTCCTTATTGTTTTCAGTCTAATACTTGTGCGAGAAACTGTGCCGATGTTCGATCAGTGGCCCGTGGTATCGCCATCGAAGTCAGCTTCAGCCAGATTCATCCGGAAGCTTTCCATCGGGCATCACGTTGGTCGAGATGAATTACGCAGGTAAAATCTTGATTTCCCGTGTCGCTTTCATTGGCTCAACGGGAGAGTAAGGGTAAAAGAATAATTTGGTTTGAATTACGGTGGAATAACCCAGGGGTAGTGAGGCTAAATTGCCGTCTGGGGAGATTCGCGAGGGCGCTTCGGAATAATTTATCTCACGGGCAGGGTGTGAGATCATTGCCGCTGGTGTGGTCCTGTCGGTTGTGGCGGAAGCTCCACGGAGTGCCTATGTATGCCTGTGTGCAGCTGAATATGGGTAATTATCACGACTACCGTGTCGCCGCGATAGCAGCAGGACGTTCGTACAATTGCCAGCCTTTTCCTCTACTCCCTCAATTTCCGGGCTCTCACATTTGTAATACCCGCTAAGCTATGAAGCCTGGAATGAAGGCCCCCCGCAGACAAAAAAAAGCAGTGGCAAGGGCCAGAAGAGAAATGTGCCTACTTCACTGCCGGACCGTGTGTGCATGTGTGTGTGTGCTGGTGAGCGAAAGCAAAAAGAAAACCGAAGAAGGCCAATGTAATGACGGGATTTCTTGGTGGAACTCGTTTATTAAAAGGTACGTCCTTCCTCTCTCTCTCTCTGAGTATGGTTGAGTACTGCTGAGCGACGTGAGCTTCTACTTGTGTCCTTCATTCGCGCAATGTTCGAGTGTGAAAAACCCTACTACCTGTTTCGACGTTTTGCGCATTTTTTCGAAGCACCCTCCCTTACAATTAGTTTGGTCAGCCACTGAGGGGTAGCGGCTTTATTATACCCAACTACTGGACCAACTATTATTTCAAGTCTTTCTGCACCAGCTCAAGCTATTTATGGAATGTGTGAGACCGTCGTGTGAGGGCTAGCAAAAACCGCCCTGCTTTGAAGGGTGCCTCAGCCCGGAAACTGCTAGACAAACTATATGACCAAACGCGCCTGTGAGAAAATTGTTATTATTATTATTTTATTACTATTACTAGTATTATTTTTTATTAGTGTTGGAGTTATTATTATTATATGGTTTATCTAGTTAATAGTTCGAGTTGAATTACGGTTAGGTTTACTTTTATTACATTTACATTAAGAGCTTCTACCTAGCTGAATTTTCTTTAATATGGATGTTTGTTTTCGACGGCTTCCCAAAATATATTGTAACATTGTCTGCAAATTTCAAGTCGATCCGCTTAAGATTTAGGGCGCTATTAGGGTTTATAGGTAGGTTCCCCGAACCAGCCAACCTTAAATGTAAGCGTTTTTTTTAATTACCTTTTTAAGATTGGTAACAACGATATCTTAAAAATCACTGCACTGATCAACTTCAACCTTTACAAGCTTTTCCTACATGGCAAAAAAGCAGTGCTCGAACGAGAGATTTTTTTTCGATGAGATACTTTGGACTGCAACAATTTTGTCAAAAATCCATATTTTATCAAATCCTTCGATTTAGTGCTAGATAATTTCATACAAAAACTAAGTGCGTTTGATTTATTTGTTTCGGATGATTTGCTTCCGAGCAGCCGTGATCACCGCAAAGAACGTTTTCCAAACAGCGGTCTGCACAAACCATTGTATCTGTCACATTCATAAATACTTTCCGAAACAAAAATTCTAAAAGGTATTTAGAACATACCGTCTGATGTAAAAACCATCAAGACCTGCACACGTTTTCCCCGAAAAAATTCACGAAAATTCCTCTTTTTTCCGGCGAAGAGTTAGGTGTAACCCGTTAAATACTCCAGTGCACTTTGTATCCTGATGCGCACAGTACGCTAGCGGAGCAGTCGCTCCAGAGTACGGAATAAATAACATTCTCTCTCTCTCTTTCTCTCTCTCTTTCTTTGTTTTACCAGAACGCAAGTAAATCCTCCGATCCGGGAAGGAGTAGAAAACGAGATGGAGAATCGTCCTGAAATTTCGTCTCGTTATTTTAATTTTTAAGGGTATTTACCACGAGACACGCAACCCCCTCTCGACTCGCACGCGAAAAGGGGTTGGAGTTTCCGGGTGTTACGGCCGCGAAAACCGATTAAGCTGGCACGCGGTCACTGTTCCCGGCTAATCGAGTCTCCTAGGGCACGTTACACCGGACATTTATTGCGTACTCAGTTCTCACGTTATACTACACAATGATGGAAATGTATGCCCTGGAAGAGAAAAAGGGGCGATAGGGTAAGGGAGAATGGTAATGGAAAAAAAAGAAATACGTTCTGCACTCATTATTTCGTCCTTCTCGAAGTGATTCATTGAATCCAAAGTAGAAAATTAAATAATGGTTTTTGGAAAATGTGATTTTTGTGAAAATTATTTGAATAGGGCGATTTGCTATTTCATTGTTATTTATACTCCAGAGAAAGGTAAGGAAATGTGAATAATTTTTAACTTTTATTTATATTTTATTTTATTTGTAATTAGCTGTGAAATCCGAAAAATGACACAACGTCCTTAATTCGACATTTCTTTTTTATTTTCGTCGGGTTTGTACAAAATCTTACATGAAATACTAACAAGGTACATTACTTGAGTATCCACTATTGATTTTGTTGAAACTCATATACGCGATAAAGCCATAAAAACTATTAGACACGTATTTTTTTTTGTGGGCGAAAAAACGATTTTAGCTGGGCAAACCACCCTCGAAGAAAATCGTGTCGAGTTGTGATTTTGCAGTTTCACCCTGAAGCAGTCCACAGATCTGAATTAATCGAACACCCAAATAGTTCTAATCTAAACCGATCGAAAATTCACTATGGAAGTATTGAAAGAAAATTACATTAATGGATGACACGCCTTTCTTTAAGGGGCGGTTTTCCTTCTGGAAACCGTTTTTCCGCCGGTAAAAAGAATAGATGTTAAAAAATGTTCCATACTTTATTCCATATACGAGTTTCAGTGAAGTCTAAGGCGGACGCGTAAGGTATTCCTTTCACGAATCCGAATATTTAACAACTGACTGATTTTCGTTTATAATCAAAGAAAAATAAATTCCCGTATACTGGTAAAATTTCAAGCCATCTTACCGAAGTTTGAACGAAAAATTACGACTCTAAAAATCGTGGAATTTTATGGAGACGACACGCTGGTCTCATTTGTTTCCAATGATTTATACGCTAAATAACTCAAAATGCCTAATATAAACGGCTTGCGCGTGTGACAATTCTAAAGATTCTGTAACAACAATAAATACAGGGGTCACCGAATGTTTAAAGAAAATACGAATGATAAAGCGTAAAAAAATGCGACTAACAGAAGAATTCTCGTAGTCGCGACGTTTCAGAGAAAGTGTAAAAATGTCTAAATCTATTAAATTTGCACGAATTTTTTTTATTCCTGTTAATCGTTGGGAATAATAATTGATTGTGACTTATTTTCATTAAGCGCCATTGTAATTTACCAATAATTCAGAAGCGTTTGATTCATATATATTACCCTTATGATATCATTCCTCATGCCCCCAGAAAATACAGCCCTCCGCGAAAGGAAGACCTTGTAAGAATAGTTCACAATACTTCACAGTGCGGGGATTCTTATCCCTCAAAATCGTTCTCCCTCCCTCCATCCCCCGGCTATTATTACACACACTCCTCATTATCTGTAATTTTGCTTTCATTTGGTTTTTTCGTTTGTAGTTTTGCGTTTTTCTTTGATATTTTCTTCGTCGGAAATAACGATCTGTGAAAAAAATTTACAAAAATGCAAAAGCAATCTCTGATTATATTCGGACATTTTGTTGATGTTCGTTTTTGGTTGTCGGATGTTTGTACGATATAAACGCTTGTTTGTATGCTTGTTTATTCCAACTGTAATTAACTACGCAGAGCTCGTAGGCCTAAATCATATTCTACACGTCAAGCTGCTTTTCTGTTCAAGATTAATCGAAATCGACTCAGTAGGTCCCGAGATATAAATGCGCGATCATCGAGACAATTTTTTTTCCTTCAAAATGCGAATTTTCCTCTTAGTTAAATAAAGGTAAACGATCTGTAACGGAATTTGGCAAAAATAAAAAAAACGTTGTTCAGCCGAAATTCAGCTAAACAGCGTTTGGCTGAGCGGTCACCCAACCAAGTAATGGCGCGCGCTGCTTCACACTCGTGATTACTATTGTCCATCAATTCATTGATCCCAATCGCTTGTATAAAGTGTAAAGTCTGATGGACCGAAGTACGTATTCACTCAGGGTAGACCGCTGACGTGCGATTTTGCTTTTCGTTTGACGTGTCTTCGCACTCGTTTTCGGCACTCATCGCGTACTCTCCGGAAAATCCAGTCACCCTCAGCCACGTGATAAAGTATCGCGAGTTCGGTGACGACGCACACGCCGTAGCTTCTGGTGGCCACGACACGAATTTGCTTTCAGCCTTTAAAGCCCTCGTGACATCGCATTCGCGAGGAACGCGGGGGGGGGGGGGGGGGGCTGCCTCGCTGACTTGACTTCCGGCCACTTTGTGAGTTTTGCCGCCGGTAAAACTAACGCGTCGCTGGTACAACTGGGTCGAGTGGTCAGCAGACGGCAGGTAAAACGCGAAGAATGTGCAGCGTAGGAGATTTTACGAGGCCGTGGCTCGCACGCATACTTCCATTTTAGTCAGCGCACGATATACAGGGTGTCTCGGATAAAGTGTTACAAGCTCATATCGCAGAGAGTACGGATTTTAATGAAGTGTCTCAAATTAAAGGGATTCCGTTTAATGAGGGAAAAAATATGATAATGCCAATGTCACCTTGGACAAAGTTGCCAAGACCAGGGACGAATTTGAAGGTGTGGAGGCTCTGGGGCAACGAAAAAGTAGGACACTCGTCATTATTTTTCAATGAAGATGACATCTTTTCATCATAGTATTTAAATAATTGATTGCGTAGGAACAAGATCCTTTCAAGCAACATACGTTGTTTGACGTTAAGGAAGGCGACGTTTCCTGACATCAGCTAAATTCGATTCCAATTGTTAGGTTTTTCCATTGTTTTTATGCGAATAAATTAATTTTTTAGCGCGTAATTATATACTTTATAGTTTAAGATAGTGTAGTTCTGCACGTGAGTTGAACTTACCAATTTGAAAGTGTTATCTCTTTCAATTTATACATTCATGAAATAAACTATTTTTCTATCAATAACATATACTGGTCGGCGTAAAGGACTAAAACTGTCATAGGCGTCTTCTTGCAGGTGTATGAAACAATATGAGTAAACAAATATTGATTTATTATTAAATGGTTGGTTCATTCCACATGATATTTTGACAATTATAGCCCATGGAATATGTTATTTTATAGAGAATTAATAGTGTTTGGTGTTTTTCGTAACTTTTTACAAAAATTTCCTTCGAAATGTTGTTGAAAAAGTGCTTCGTGAAAGTGAGAAAACTGTTTTTTCTCTGTCAGACCTATTGAGTGATTTTTTTCACTAAGTGTTGCATACCATCCGTCAGCAAATTCTACCTAAAAAAAATTGAGTTGTGAAGGCCCCTTCACGATCGGGGCTCTGCCCCTGTTGCCCCCCCCCCCTGAAATCCGGCCCTGCCTTGAGGAATGCTGATACCGGCGGTATTGTAATTTTCAAGTCTCATAACTAAAAAAAATACTCGATGAAAGAATACTTATCCATAGTTTGTTTAAAAAGCTCTTGAGCTAAGCTACAAGAATATACAATAAAAAATAGAGCTTCTGATTAAGAAAATCAGCTTTGACCTTTACATGACCTTCTCGGTTATACTCAAGGTTAAATTGACATTGCCATCTATACTCCTCTTCAAAGGAAACAACTCTTATTCGAAAGATTTTTCTTCATACTCCATATTTTCTAAGATATAACCTTGTGAAACTTGATCATAGACACCCTGTAGACACATTTTCCATATATCGAATATTTTTCGCACGAAGTGAACATCGAACCGGTCTCGAGTTTCCGTTCAGCCCGGAAGTAAATATTCAGCGTAACGAGACCTAGCTCTAGCGTAACTCGATACCAATCTTACATTCTCATAGCCGGCAACGTGGGGAGCAATTTTTCCACTGACTTTTTTTTACTATATCTACGTTATCGCGCGGCGTGCATGCAAGAGTGCCTCGACCGACGGTGTAAATTGGATGCACAAAGTTTCAACGCTCGAGGTAGAAACCATTTGGGGTGCTCGGCTCATTTACCGCAAAGTTATTCCGCAGTTCTCACACGATGATATTCCAATCAGGTGGTTGAACGGGCTAGCGTTATCGGGCCTTTGGATTCATTATGGACACGTGAGCACGAAAGTGGAAGGAATGCCAGGGAGCGAGGTGAAGCTCTCTCGGCGCTTGGCCACGAGAAAGTAGTCTAGTGGAGGCAGGACCAGGAAGCGGCGATACATTCATCCATCATTGGGCGCATACACGTGTGGTGCAAAAAGTACAAAGCTGACAACCTAACAGGAAGGGGAGATGGTTGGATCAAACAGGGCTGCCCATTTTGTGGCATGGACTATTGTACTCTAACCTTCACACGCGGTAGCACAGAGCTGCCATAGGACGAGCCTCGAACTAGGATATTAAGAACCAACTTGCACAAGTCCATTTGGCACATGCAACCATGAGGGGCAGGTTATGGAAACGCAGCCAAAGAATCCGGTGTTGTGATGCAGTAAATGTAGAGGATGGCGGAATGAAGACAAGGATGTCCGACTGGTGCCCAGACCCAGGCATGTTCGGAACAAAACTTGATGAGCTTTGCAAATGTAAAGCAGGCAAAAGGATGAAGATTGAATGCAGTTATTTGAAGAACGAGAAGAAATAGCCAGATTTCTTCCGAAAGAGAGCACTACCCCAACTTTCTTCTGGATATACTGGCGCGTATCCTATCACCAGTGACTGGAGGAACGTGACCGAGGGAAGATCGCCTGGAAATGGTTATAACCTCCTGAGGCAAAGAGAGGTTTGGGTGGTTGGTGAAAAGTTATCGCTGATACGGCGATTCTCCACATCGAGATGCGCCTAGGGGCCTTCGAAGTATTAGTATACGTGTTTTCGTTCCCCGCTTGATCCGTACACAGAATCGAGCGACACACGATGACTACGGTCTCCGCACCGGGAGAGCAGAAAACTTGACTTTCGCTCGGAACATAACCTCACGAACCTTATTCCGCGAGGGGGAATAGGAGCACGTAAGAGATGATCTTGGCGAGAAGTATCTCGTAACCCTCGCCTCTCCCTCGTGAACGGATGATATGGTCGTGACGACGCGAGTCGTTCGAGTCTGAAGTTTGTCTTTGGGAATCAAAAGGCAAACAAAGTTTGGTTCTCTTTTTGCACGGGGGCACTTGCCGTCTCTTGGCAAAGTTCTCATCATTGGTTTGTGACTGATGGAAAATTAACATTGTGGACAATTAATGTTAGTAAGTTGGTTGTTTCGTTTGGAATATCTTAGCTAGGGTGAATCGCTACGGCAATTCGTCTTCAGGTTCCGAATATGAGGCTGCTGTACATTTGCTACTGAACAAGAAGCATCAGTACTTTGGTCACAAGTGGTAGCTAACAGGATTAGTACAATGGCACGTTGAATCACTGAACCAGCGGTAAGTAAGTTCGTTTGGGTTTGTTCAGTCTTTGGGTCTTTGGGGTCTGCTGTTTTTTTTGGTACCATGATTCCTGGAGTTGAACGGCACGTTGAATGCAAGTCAAGTAAACCAGCGGCATGTGAGCAAGTAAGTTCGTATGGGGTTTTTTTGCTCTGGGTATTTTGATCTGGTATTCTTTTTAGGATCAGGATTCCAGGAGTCCAGTGGCACCATAAATCACTAAGTCAGCGATAAATAAGTTTTTAAAAGATTTTATAGTCTCTGGGCCTTTGACGTCTGCCGCTTTTGTCACCAATTAAATTCTATCCTAGCATCTATTACCACATCTGCTTAGGATCACTATCCCGTGCAACTCTAGATAGCCTTACATTCCTTATGTCTCGCAATGAGAATTGCCAAGAGTCTCGGCATGAAGTCTTGAATTATTTTCATTTTGTAATAGTGTACTGGAAATTCGTGCACTTACCGACGCGTGAATATGACTGAAGTATCTCCAGTTCTGATCGACCTGTATTTTTAGAGTTCGCAAAACTACAAGACAGGCTTTCAAAAGGGTAACCTTCCAACCTCTGGCTGCTGGCGTTGAATTCCAAAGAGCGCTGGAAGGACGATTGGGCGCTCGTTTCTCTTTGATTCTCGCATTCGAACCGCCCACGCGGGTGGATGGCACGTCAAAGGACAAGAGCGTGGTTCCTCTACATGCCTGTCCGTGCGGGTAAATCGGTGCACGTCTAACCCCGGGGCTGCTTCCGGTGAAAGCCGGGCGCGGCATATTTGAGAATCACGTGGAATACGTGAGCCGTTGGGTCGCATTGCAATCGGAAAGGCAAACGGCTTCCAGGAGTAGAGTGGCTGCAGCCATCGTCGCCACTGCGGCAACATTTTCACCACGGAATACCGACGTTTCTAAGAGCGTATGAACTATAGACGCCCAACTTTCAGTTGCAAGCTCCACACGATTCCGAACCCCTGCTAACTACGTTCTAACCAGTGTTCCATCTCGTGCTCCCAAGCAAAATCTACTTTTTGAATAAAGGGCCAAGAACAAAGAAGCATTGCTTGAAAGCATGATAAAAATTAACATCTATCCACTCAGTTAAAAGCACCATGAAAGTGGTGCTCGAAATCCATCTGGTTATCGATCTACTCAAATCAAGTGCAGTCGTAACGAGGTAACTGCACTAAAGCCGAGAATTTAATCAAAAGAGGGCAATGTGCGGAGTCTCGATCAGGTCGCTACCATCAAACGTCCAGAACTGACAGAGCAGATGTGCTCCCGCTTTCTTTTTGATACGCATAAATCTTTTCAAGATAATCATCAAGGTTCAATGCTCCTAAGGATAACATATGTACCCTGCAAAATTTCTATACGTGGCTCTGCATATCCGACGAGGAAGCGCTCGTTTACATGACTTGGATCGGTTGACTCGCGAGCTTTGCAAGCACACGAAGAGATCGGGGGTTGCTGTACATCTTTTTTTTTTCCTTTTTTCTTCCATACACTTTGCGGCATAAGCCGGGGAACGTATTTGATCCGAAGCCAGCTGTGAATAGATATCGCGCACAACAGGATGGTGCACCTCGTTCGAGCAACGCATCAAGCGAACGAGCTTGCAGCGAAAATCACATTATGTCTGCGTTCTCACATTACCCTTTCGAACCTTGGCAGATCCTATCTCGTCTTTCGCAATATTTCAGACGGGATGCTGTTGCATAAACCGCAAGCGCATCACGATGCATGAAACTGATCTCCGCGAGGAAAAAAAATATGGCGATCGATTGATGAGGTGGATACACATGGGCAAAACGTGGAAAAATATTAGGAAAGTTCGGTGCGTCATAACTCATGCAATGGTAACAAAAGTGCTTTGTTTACCTGAACGACCACCAAATTGGATGCCTCACATCACAAGCCATGGCGGAAGACTATGTCAGCCGAATGGGCTACGGGGACTAACCCAATACCGTCTTAGAATATAGAATATTCTTCTGCAGAATAATACCTTCTTTGGGTGTGACGTATCCGTGAACCTCACAGTAACTTCCGGCTGGTCCCGCTGTGCCCGGTGTGTCCAGAGTGAAAAGTGTATTAGCCGAAGACATTGTGAGGCCATCTTCGGACGTGTGAATCAAGCTGTTGGCCTGTGAACCCGAGCAATGTTGATGATGCGAACGCGGCTGCTGACGCGACTGTTGTTCATTCTCGTTCCATCCCTGAGGATTTTGTTGCTGGGCAACCAGAAGCTCTTCGCGGCGACACTTTGAGCAACGACGCATCTCCGAACGAACGCGCAACAGCCATACCATACCGAAGAGTGCCATAGCAACCTCGAGAACGGGCAACCTGCTCGACGTATGATCCTTCATGCTCGTCGCAATGCCGAGGTCATCGAGGTCGCAGGCGTCCTCGCGATACATCACCAATCCTTTTTCACTTTGGTCAGCAATTCCCTCGTGTGGCACACGACTTACTCTCTCTTCTTTCCCACGATTGGCGTACTTTTCTTCCCTCTTTTCGAGACGGTTCACCTCGCCGGGTCTACTTCCAATTGGGGTTGGATCGGCCTCTACTTCTTTTCCCCGGACCTACTAAGTCACGGTACTATATGTTCGATGCCGTATATCTTAACCAGATCTGTCTTGTTCCTGCCCAGTCCAATAAGTCTGCTTCTGCGTGGTATACAACAGTCTCCATACACGCCCGACTCAAACGTCGTCCACTTGTTTTTGCGAATTCTTGCACAACCAGAATCGTTCTATCTCCAATACCAGTCTCACTACAACTCGCTATCCACCCACGGTACGTACTTCAACGTATTTTAAGCTTGTCCTTATACTTTCCTTTCGCCAGCCCCAACGAAAGCGCCCTCCGTTAAGCGTGGTTGCGGTTCCATTTCATTCCGGCCGTGCAGCACTCGGGAAGGTCACGAAATTCTTTTAACCTTGACACGCGTGGACACTAGGTGGAGAAGGTTCGCCGAGTAGTCATTCGAACTATCCAAAAACCAAGATTGCTGCTCAAACATCTTTCAATTTGCCCAGATTCACGTACATGTCCTCAACATGTCTGTGATGATGCACGGGGGGCTCGTGAACTTGGATCAGTGACAGAAATTGCTTCTTTTGCGTTGCTTGTCATTTCCATCGAAGTCGTAGGAAAATACGCTTCTTTCACTTTTATGATCTACTTGCGATGGACGGAGAGGAACTTGTCGACAGTCCGCTTTGTACCGTTGTATTATCTGCTTCAATGTCAGCTGCGAGTGATATCGCTCCAATACGTCACACGTTGCGAATACCCGAGACGTCTTCTCGAGCGGGCGTCAGACGGCTCCCGGTATTTTGAAAGCTCAGAACAGTGGAAAGACGATTGTATTTTATTGTGTCGCAACCGCGAGACTCCGTATCTCTTTCTCCTCTGAGCCGTGCAGTTCTTTTTTCTTACTCGGCATAGTGTACAAGTACGTACATTCACTTGGTAAACATTCGGACCATCTTTCTCGATGGTGTAGCACGAAGGTCTTCAGCTATCGGAGACCGTACTTTTCATCGAATTCACTGGGCATGTGGACCTCCAGAGGTATTTACAGACGAGCGAGCTCTGTCACGATTCGTTTGCACAGAAGATTGCAAACCCACTGAAACGTGAACGCGAACTCTTATTTATCCTCTGTTCAGTGCACTTTTTTACGGCCATCCGCGGTCCTAACCTACAAGAAAGAAAATATCCAGACGTTTCGAGGAATCTACGGATCGGATAGTGCGCAAGGCATAGTTAGTGAGAGGCCAATTCCAACTGTTCTTCATCAAACGTCAGAACGTTAAGTGTGTACGTGTGACGATGAAGTTGTGCGCGAAGTATCGGCGCACAATCATAGCTTATCGGAGTTAATTACGAGCAATCGATATATACAAATCATCAAATCAAAAGTAGTTCCCGAGGCCTTGTTCAAATAGACTATACACGCTTATTTTTTCATTGCGGTTTGTGACTTCTCGTCATCGCTGTAAATACTCACGGTTTTGAGCTTAAAATGCAATACTATAAATGGTCAGGCGCATCAAGAACTCTGATCAAGAACTCTGAACCGAAGAACTGATCAAAGGGAGATAAAGAGATATACGGCCTGCAGGCATAACCAAACCCACATGCAAGACCCAAATTCGAACATGTTGAAATGAAATTGCATGCAAAATCTTCCCCGCGAATATCGGACCAAAACTCCAAATTGGTAGCAATCCTTCAAAGTGCAATGGAAATTGTGGCAGAGATGGCTTAGAAGGACAAATAAGGGAACCAAAATTGGATTACCCGGCAGTTCCTGGGAAGACTGAATGTAACATTTCTGGTGTTATCGAAGACAACTGTCTGATAACTTTCACGCATCACACTCTTACATTCTGGGTACTCATCACTTCATTTTGGTACCGACGGCGATGGTTACCCGGAACAAATTGATTTTGGCTTAGTCAGCAAACATGATAAGTTCGAGCATCGCTCCATAGGACAGCAGTTAATCCCGAACGTTACGAATTCTCGGCGAATATTTCGCAATTGCAATGGACGATAGAGGAAACTTCCCGAGAGTGTGTCAGGAGAACCGTTGACAGAAGCAATTTGCAATATCGATGGGGAACTTCTCAATAGCAAATCCAGTATATCAGAATTTTGTAACATTAAGTAGCTTGCCTGGTTATGTCAGCGCGTTTTATACTTTGTTTTACAATACTTCTTACTTTCGGTACTGCCAATTCTCAGCACATTATTGACACAATTAGCCTGATGTCTTGAGCAAGCTTGATGTCAGTTGACGACAACATGTATAATCACACGTTGTTCCTTTGTGGCTTCTAGCAATAATTTCTATTTTTTATTTTGTACCATCATCATTTTGTCATATCTGAGTGTGGCCTTTGGCTGCATGACTTGCATCCTTATTTTTGCCCAAGGTGTAATTCATCAGCCTGTATTCGGGTTATGCCTAGCTGTAACAGTCGAAAACAGCTCATTTTTGGGTGTTTTTTTTCCAGAAAATGGTGATCATACATTTCTACAAGGCTAATTAGATAATTGAAAAAAGTATCACCTGGAGAACACTCTGTAATTTGTTTGTATGAAAATATTTTTTTATAATCGATTTATAGCCAATGTCCGGATAGCACCGCCCGAAAACTTCTTTTTCGGCGAGCAATGCTGGTCTGAACCAGGTTATTTAATATAAAAAAAAATCAAACAGATTTCATTAGGATATTCGTTTTTCCTTGATTAATAGGAGGAATTTCCGAAATATCACATTTAAAAAGAATGGCGCGTGTTCAAGTACGAGTCTTGACTGTAGCAAGAAAATTGACATTTTGCAGTGATCAGATCAAAAGTAGCTATACATCAGAAAAAAACCCTTCGATCAAATACTATATTTTTACATTTAGAAAAGCACTAATATGTTAAGAAAGATCGATGCCGTAGTTTCCGAGATATTTTGCTCACCACCTTTGAAAACGTACTTTCGAGAAAAACAATTTTAAGTTTCGAACGACGCTTCGAGCGTTGCGCCCGGTGTCATCGTAAAAGCCTATAAATCTGTCAATGTTGATTCGATTACCTTGAAATTTTCATGGAACATTTATAAGATGATATGCTTTGAAAATATATTGGTTGAAAAAAAATGATTTTTTATACTTTTACAACCGGGCATAACCCCTTGATGCTAACATCTCATAAAAAGTAACGATAGAAACTATCCATCAGATTCTGTCTGTATTTTTATTGCTAAATACCTGCCCAGAGGCACCGGCGTAAAAACTTCATAATCTGTGGCACGGTTTCATGAATCGATACAGCCTTTCCTAATCTCAAAATCTCTGACGGATCAACGAAGCTTGCTGAAACGTACCCTCTCAACCGCCCAACCTGTTAGGGCCACCGAAGGTCCTCGTTCACTAGAAAACACGTATTCGCCCGTCAGCTCAAGCTTAGCTCTCTATCTATGCAGCTACTCGGAAACGCACAGGGTTAAGCCGATACATACATATAGACACTAACCAAGAGCTGGAAATGGACTGAGTTTGCGCATAGAAAAGCCTCCGGCGTAGGTGCGTTGAAAGCCACGAGGAACGTTTCCTCACAGAGACAGGCCACGATAAATTATTTCCCAGTCTAGATTATGCGCAGGACAGATACACACGCAGACAGGTGTACTGGTTTGTAGGTGTACCATATGCCGCCTGATGCTGTAACGATTTCACTCGCTTTGCTATCGTTCAATCACGTATAACATCCTAAGGGGGGCGGAAAGCCTCTTCGGAAAGCTCTCCCGTTCAGGGTGTTATCCCTCGACAACTATTCAAAACTCGTGAGCACGGAACCCTCGAGAATGCAATACATTTCCATAGTTCTGCGATATAAGGTAGAAAAAGGCATGTTTTCGCGTCGTAAATCTACTGAAGGATCGTTAGACAATTGGACTTCGATATAGGGGGGGGATCCTGTGATTTGGCGTCGGTCCACAGAATGGACAAAGGAAAACAGCCTGCAGGGAGGTGGCCAGTACATGCTATCGTAACGCGGAGAAGTTGGATCTAGGGATCGAGAAGTCATGATGCTTAAAGTGCTTCCGTGAAGCACCCGTATTTTCAAAGGTGCAATACGATTTCGCGAATTTCACAACTCAAGGGGAAAAGCGGCTTAGCACTCCTGCCAATTTAAGCCGATCGGCGGCTAAACATCGAAAGAGAACCTCGAACAGCTCGTAACTGCTCCGGTTTCAGTGAACGAAATCACATTTCCTGGGAAGCTTTGGAACTTCAAGCAGTTTTGTTGTTTGTTGATCCAATTGTATTAGACAAGAGATACACGGGCGGCGATAGCGATCTGTGGCTCCTGCGGTTTCCCATCCACGGAAGCGACCCTGGTCTCTGGTAATTCGATGAGTTAGGCCAGGCAGTCGCTTGGAAGCACACCGCCAGGCGTATCAAAGCGGCGGATCATCTTGCCGAAGGATATGGATTTGCATCAGCGTCCACACCACCTTGATTGTACGGTTGGACGGCAATCTTTCAAAAGGCCGATCAAACGGACAGTGAGATTTCGGGGTGGAAGATTAATACGGAAAATTGCAGGGACGGAAGGAGGTGGGGTCTCCAAAGGTTAGAGTGTCTGATTCTACTTTTCGGAGGCTTGGCAACCTAAATATACTTTCCAATGCTTCGGACACCCCGGATTGCGGAGAAGTAAGAAGCATATGACAGCACTAAGATCACAAGTTTGATGACCAAGTGGCATGCTGATGATGTCCAAGATTAATTCTAATAACTAGCCGATATCTAGGCAGGCGTTTCCCATCATAGGTCTGCATAATAAAAAGCCCTAGAGGAGCGGTAAATGTTTGGCCCGGTCGACTTTAATGTTGTTAACCACTGGCGACTCATTGGCTCAACTAATCGGATGATCAAAGCACATACACGCAATGGAGGTTAACTTGGAGAACGCGGAATACATGCTGTCTGCACATCGTGTCACATTGAATAGCGTTCTACGCTGATACGACGTACGAAATGCCGAGATGTACGACGGCAGGATCGCGTTCGCGTATACGCGAGGTGAATTAACGTGAACCCATTCCACATCTCAATGTAATTTACAGACAACATATTAGTCGAATTCGTTGAACGCAGTGAGAACCTTAATATAGCTTACACAGGAATTTGCAGATTGTGCTTGCCGTTTGGAATCTACGCTCGATCTGTTTTATCCTGGATGGACATGTGCCTGTATCAAAACGCACGAATATCCCTGATCGTTGTTGGTCCAACGATCAATGGAAAAAATCGTAAACGGACATCAAGAATCAATTGAAAAAATAAGATTGCCGTTGTTGAGGATTCGTCTTGTCGAGCATTAATTGAGAATACTCGCGACTAATTTCGTGAAGACCAGCAAGTGTCCTCAGCTATCCAATCGAGTTTTTCCATCGAGTCCAGGGCTTTAAGCGGAATAATACAGCAATTAGAAGTTTACTGTCAATGGAGCGGCGCGGAATGCTAATTGGTACCGAAACTCACCCCAGAGTCACAACAAAGGGAGCTCGGTGAACTAAAAAGTTTCTCTTTTGTGCTCCACCAAAGAAAGGCGAAGAGTGGAGAGAGGTTCGAGTGGGCAAGGTTCGGGGGAGAGCCGGTCGGTGGCTTCGAATGTTTCCCCCAACTAATCGAGCCAGCGAAAATAGTACACGAGAAAAAGTCAGACGAGTGCCGCGAGGCTTTCGTTTGACTTTCGGTTGGCGCATGCCGGGGGGGGGGGGGGGGGGAGAAAAGCTCTTCTCGCCTTTTTTCTCCAACTTTCTCCGAATGTACCCCTTCTATGTACAGAAGCAGGAGGTGACGAGAATGGAATCCAAAGATAGACACATTTTTCGTATCTTCGGACGCATCATTTTACAAGGATCTTTTTTCTTCGCGCAACATTTGCAGCACTCGCGTGTGCTTGAAACTGAAAGTCTTCCTGCCTGTGTGTGTGTGTGTGTGCGCGCTTCGGGCCAAGTTTGGGTCGTTTCAGAAATGTGCCATGAGTTTCACGCACGCGTCTCATGTAAAAGCGGGTGGTTCCAATATAAGGAGATATATAGTGTACGAGGGAGGAAAGCAAATTATCGGCACGTTCACCCAGGTACGTTCACGGTTGTGCACATGACTGTGTCAGTGTACAGTGTACGGGTAACCAACGTCAGCTAGGCACTCTACACATCAACCCATTCGTTCCACTCACATTTGAGATATTCGTAGTTTTCGATTGTTACGGGGCTTGGTTGTGACTGGGACTTTTTACAAGTGCCTGCAGAAGATTCAGTCGTATAAGTATGTATACAATAAAGTGATTTTAAAAATCTTTTTTTTTCGAACCCTGTTCAGTAGTTGCAGTAAAGTAAAGTATAGGCTCACTAAGGGAACTCCGATAAGTGTGAACCACCTTGTACATAAAGTTTCAAGAATCTTATATATGTATGTATCTAAGAATGAGTTATTCTAGCGCTTTCGAATTCACAACAGTATGACATTTCATTACATCTGTCAAACGCAAAGCCACCGTCGAGCTAAGTTCAAGCACCAGCGGGGCGACTTGGAAAGATTGAATTCTAGGAAGACTTTTCGAGAATGCTGGTATTTATGTTGTTGAACGTTGCATCGTTGGAATTCAATGAAAATCCTCACTTATATTTTCGTTATTATCATGCCAATTTTGTTTGCATATCGTGATCGTATGTCTCTGAATAAGCGTTGCAGAAAATAGTTGATGGATTCATGCATGCCTCGTAGCTGAAATTTGCTGAAAAGAACTGGAGGAAGACAAGAGAAATGAATTCTCATTGCAATTCAACGATGCGAAAATATGACGTTAAGGTTTGCGTAGTTGGAATACAACAGAAATACTTTTAAGTTTTTCGTCATTCTTCGTTTGTATTATTATCATGCAACATTTTAGTCTTCGTCGTTTTACATTGTCCATCTCTTTTGTAATCTCCGAATCCTAAAAATCACTTTCATTGCATTCCAACGTGCAAACTTCAATATTGTGCGATAAGCTTCAATCTCATCGGTATTCACGGTTGCATGTCAAGTCCAGAACACATCAATCATAGTAGCGTCCTAAATGGATTTAAGTTTTCCCGAGCATGCAGAATTTCCGATTCGCCTGGCCGTTGGATACGAATTCCGCGGTCTAGTTTCCGATTCAAGGCCACTGTGTCTCTGAGGAAATAACTTAATACTTTTTGTTTTTTTTTCCGTTTGTTCGAACATGATATACAGTGTATATCCGGGCTGCGATGGTTCTCCAGCGAGATGAAAGTACTTTCGCGTCATTGAAATATCAACACGCCGGAGGGTGTTTCACTTATTGCCATCCCAAGCTTACCACGGTAACGGATTATATATCATAAATCCCTCGAGGCAACAATTCCAAGTCTCTAGCCGATTTCGGAGCACGGGCCTAGCTAGGGGGAAAGAGCTGCTCTACGTAAGCGAAAGTGGTTCTTGAGCTTGGCCCAGGGATGTAGACGTCTACTACGGAGCGTTAGACATTGCTGCGATATGGGGCTGCGCATTTAATTGCCAGCGCGCTTTACCTTCGATGCCTTGCTTTGAAATATGAAGCTTCACATTGGATGCCCGAGTCTCGCATTGACCAAAGTGGATCCTTGCTTAGGATTGTTTGTCGGCACATTTTGGCTCAGCCTTTCCCATTCAGGCATTAAAAAGGCAGCCATCATGGCAAAGACATCTGGCTGGAAGGGCAGCCTAAGATCGCAGGGCAAAAGGTAGTCGAAACTTTTTGATCAGCAGCGGAAGTCTTCTTGGTAGTCTTGGATACGTCAAGTCAATTAACGAAGTAGAAAAGGAATATCACACTGTTGTCTTTTGATCATGGTAGCTTTTGCCTTGTTGGAGACTGATTGGACGGCGGGCTCAGGGAGAAGACGTATGCGGGAAATACGCAAGAATCATAAGCAAACAACAGAGATTAAGTTTGAACGTACATGTGCGCCGTTTTGTTAGAGTGAAACGAAGGGTATACTGCGGCGCAAGATTTCTCCAAGGACTATAGCGAGGGACCTCATTTTCTGTTACAAATACATCCGGGCTGCTGGGCCCGAGGGAAACGAGGAGAGTAGCGAAAGGATTCCGCTTTTCCCGCTATTGAGATACGTCATATACGTGTCAAGTGCATTGTTCCTCCGTAATGGATTCACATATGGGATCGCCAGAAAAGAGGGAGCCGCAATAATCCTCGTATTTTCACCCGGCCTGCATACCAACCGCAAGAGTACACATTTCGCTCGCTGTCATCTTTTTCTGATCCATCCAATCCTCATTGCTTTCTCCTTTTTCGGAACGACACAAAAGAACTTCTTCATAAAATCGATCCTTTCGAGAGCCTCTCGTACCAAGGGTTAGCTTCACGAGCCAACAAACTCTTTCAAGAGCTCCGCCATATTATGATAACAAGGTGGAAAAAGGCTTTGTCCCGGGTCTGGTAGGAAGACCGAGGGATGTGATCTGACAGGACGCGCAGCCCGCTTGCCGAACCGAGGGAAGCTTCTACGCTTGAAGAGCCTTCGTTACGGGAAAGAAGTGCTCACAGACATCGAATAAAATTTATGTCTCCTATGCCACTGGGCAAAAAATACCAATAGGCTTATGAAACGGCTCGAGGGGATACACAGTTCGTTAGGCGATTCTATTTTGTCACACGTCCAAATAATCTCAACTCCAAATCCCAGACGCCTCGAAATTGCCGTTGGATATAAATCCTTCATAAGCTGTACACCCACGTACTTTAGCTTTCCAGCCACAATGAGTCTGGATGAGTTCCTATATTCTTGGAGGACTTGTCTATCCATCCTGAATAACAATCAGGAACCATGTAACATCAAAAGATCTTTGCAGCTCGTACCACTTCTGGAAGGCGGAAATTGGATGGTGAAGGCTTGGACAATATCATCTAGCAACCGTGTGCTTAGATAGTATCCAACTTGTTTACCAGTTGTTAGTCCAGGCAGCTCGTTTAGTAGTTTCGTAACTAGCTGGACGCAGAGAAGAGTAGCTGGGATGTTTTTGTTCCAACATCAATATATACGCGTGTACAACGACGTGAGAGGAACAGATAGGTACTGCGAAGTAGCATTAAAAGTTGACGTTATAGGAGCCGAGGAAGTTTCTGAAAAATCTAGCCACTACCGAACACTACCTACTCCACGGAGCCTTTTCCCTCCACAAGGCTTTTCCTGTACAATCCTGGAAAGCTCGGAACTCCTGCCATCCTCCCTGCAGTAGATGTAAGCTGCTGACCAGGCATTGTTACTTATCCCGTGCAGCCCCCGCTAGTGGGGACCCCTGCTCGAGACAGCCAACGGTGAGCCACTGGCGGCGATTTACAATGAAACTTTCAGTGATATTTCACGATTCTGCGATGTCATCGGGGCGCTAGGAGTCTCGCTTGAATAAGCTCTCGAAGTGGCTTCTGCCCCGCCAATTGTGTGTGTACCAAAGATCTATAGCGGTGAGGTACACTCTTTCCGAACACTACCGGTTCCGATGAAACGAGTGCAAATATAAGAGAGACTTTGTAGGATATATAAGGATGTGTAAAGGATCTGTGGCAGGAGACTGTCTCGAATCTTTGATTGTTCAAGCGTGAGAAAGAGAAAAGCAAAATGGATTCCGGAGACTCGAAACTCTCCAGGGATATCCGGAGAAACGTCACTTCAACCTTAACAGTTGGACATTTTGTTTCGTGTATGTGGAAGTCTCCAAGGCTCCGCTTGTAACCCATGTCCACTAGATATACATATACGCGGTTGTATTGTCAGATCAGCCGACACGAATGGATGGACCCGAGAGTTGGAGCGTTCAAACATGACGGTAAACTTTTTCCAAACTCCCACAGAGTTGAAGCTTAGTGAATGCAAAGATATACGGAGGACAGCAGTGAAAGAGCATCGGGACATGTCTAACGCCACTCGCATCCTGATGGCTCATCGTATGATTCTTTTGGTATCGACCTGCCAAGTGATTAACTAATTTGTGGTGATGGTTCACCTAACGCAGAGCTGTTTCAGAGACTTCGTGCTCCTTCACTTTTGTGTCATTGGTTCAGAACAGTCAAGAGGTATGGGCAGGTAAAATAGTATCTTATTGATAGTTCCACGCTGAACATCCCTCTCTTATGCCGCGTTTTCCGAGCTTCGCCGAGTGTACCTGCACATACTTCAAAGTATCTGCCGAGATACCTTGTTCATTCATCACATTTGTCTTGGGTCTCTTCCCAAGTACCTGGAAGATTGCTTCTCGCGGCAATAGCGACATCCTATCGCACGGATCGTGGTGTGAGGTGCGCGATGGATTCCAGACGGCAATAACGAAGTCCCAAGCATTCCCTGGAGGCTGAAAATTTGAAAACCCTTGCAAAGAAAGTTGAGTTTATGATGAAACTGGTGGAAATTCCGGAGATATCAGTGTTTGCTGTCGGAGTTATTTTTTGCGTGATCTTACAGCGAAGCGACGTATAAATCTAGCAAAGCAGACATTTATGAAGGTGGTCGATAATTTCGGAGCTGAAAAAAGTTATAGGTGCAGCTATAGTTGGTCGTCTTTTCCCTCCCGATACTTCTCGATAAAAAGAACTTTGCGTATGGTTTATGTTAGATTGTACGAAACGTACCAAACCGCTTGGAATTAACTGGAAGAGCGTGAACCGCTCGGGCAGATGGACGAGAGTAATACAACACCATTGACTGATGAAATCCCAATAGCTGACACCTCTATCTGTCGAACGGGTTCCGGTAATTGCTATTAATAAACCATATCACAGACTCAACAGATGGTTCCCTATATTTTCTGGGTTGTCATCCAAAAGTGACAGTTGCCCGCGGTACATGCAGTACGTTTGACAGGGTTTATAATTCATGGCCGTTGGTGCCGGCTTCGGGATATCCGACATTCGTAATAAATATTGGGACAGAAAGACAGTGGAAGGAAAGTGCATCACATTTTACGTAACTGTAGAAATGACACCTCCCCCTGACACAGAACAAGGATACCGAGTGACATCGTGTCAGAGATAAACCAGACAGTTTGCTGGGGAGATATGTCTTTCCGCTCACAGTCTGGTGTACCGTGAGTGGTTGGTGGTAGCCGGTCACATCCAGGAAAAGTTTCAGGAAGAGTTCTGAGTGTCTCTTCCAAGCTTTCCTCTCCGCGCCTTCATCAGACTCGAAGCAAATTATCGTTAGACGCAGTTGCGACTACGTTGGCTATCTGACTGAAAACATAGACTTGTTTAAATGCCTTACCTAGTAGCTTTCCTATCATTTCACATTACGTGCTAACCCGTTTTTTTCACACAAGCTTACTTTCCATATGGAAATGGTAACGGGGCCGATAAGGTTTCGAATTCAAGGTAATACGTGTGCAGCATGGCGCTCAATAATGCGATAATATGACTGTTGAAGGTAAGCGATTATCGTTTAATCAGATAGAAAATGGTATGGAACGTCATCAACGAAAATGTGGATCTGGACAAATGTTCGTTATCGCGCGGTACACCCCATATTGACCGACGATACGCACATCCTCCATCATGGTTCGAATGGACACGTCGACAATCCCCTTTTTTATGACCGATCACCCAATTCCAATGGTTACCTCGGAACGGGCTGAATGGACCACTAAACCGGAGCTTTGCTGATCGAAAATCGACGCATGTTAACGCTCTACGGAATTCAAATGCGGCCTCTCATCGCGACAAGCTTGATGATGCGCCGAGCAATTTCGGGCAGCTTTCCATAATGTATTCCCGGCGAACAATCGTCGAGGACGCACGCGCTCATTGCTTATCGGCTGAAGAGTAGCATTCGCCTGTGCCGTGTGTAAGCGTGCCTATCGAATTGGGCAGCCCCCAATGAAAGCTCTCTCATTGGGAATCATCAGGGCAAACTACCGTGAGGGTCCATTGTTGGACTTTGCAGATTTCTCACTGACCCGTAGACGTGACGACAATTACGACACATACGGGCTATCACTTGCTCGACTACCCGTACAGGACATCATCAAAGTTTAGTCGTAAGGCGCCGATAAAAGTTGTCCCGTTGGTCTTTTGTTTATTGCCGGCGCTCTGTTTGTTTGCCTGCGTCACCTTTTGACTAGGTGGCTCTGGTTTCTTATAGGTCTTTCGCCTCTATGAATTTCGTGGCGAAAGCCTGAACTCCCTTCTGTAGAAGGGGTTATTGAATATTCCATAATTGGAAAAAGACTACCGTAGAGTCGATTGAAATTCGTTTGACACGCGTGAAATTGGAAGCGTGAATATTGCTGTGCGACTGTAAACTGTGCAGCCTGAGCTGAGAACGAAATGCACTGGAATAGTGTACCGATTCAGGGAGCTGGTACATGTATTGCAGGCAAGACCGAATCTCGATAAAAGTGTGCAGGCGCACGCTTTGCATGTTTCACAATTTCGCCGCTTAGCAGTTGCGTGAAATACTCAATGGTAAGTTCCGACCACTCCTCTTTCTTTCGCTACGCGGTCGCCGGTAAGCGTTGCCGTTCGAAAGGGCAACGATCGATAGTGTCCCTGGCGCGAGTTCTATGGGCTGGAGCGTTATTTCAACTTACCAACTCACAAGGCTCGAGGGAAATCGAAACGATACTGCTAGAACGGAAAACGGCAGAATGTTGCAGAATGGCTTGGTGGCCGATGATCCAGTGTGTGATCCTGTATCGGCTGGGTGTTTAGTTTTTGAAGCTTAGCTGTATTGGCCGGTTGTTGAGCTATGGTCGCATAGCTCTATCAGCTGGATGTTCAACTATAACAGCATTGCTCTATAAGTTGTATATTCAGCTACGATAGTATTGGTCTATCAGCTGGGTGTTTAGTTACGATGTATGCTTAGCTTAGCTGTATCAGCTGGGTGTTCAGCTATGATAGCATAGCTATATCAGCTGAACGTTTAGTTATAGATATCGGTACTGCGGTTTTTAGGTGCACTTAGGATTCATCAATGACTAACAATGAGAACAACGATTCTGACGACCTCGTAGTCAGATAGGAAAGACAAGATTAGACACGAGGAGTTGAGAATAAATGCCCTTATCAGCCCTAAGCCCCTGACACGTTAATCGCAAAGTGTCGATGAACTTCATAGCATAGTTGAAGAAGAGCCTCGGAAGGGAAGGATACAAAATTTGGAAATATGCATGATGCAGGTCGTTGATCTTGAATGCTCCGGGTTTATCATTAAATGTTTATAGATCTTGTTAGACTTGCTGTGTTGATAATATTGAACCGCTTCACTCCCATCAATATACTACACATATTTCTTATCCCCCAGAACCCCGGTGACGTTTTTTTTCCATCTTCGCTCGTAAACGAGTGACATAGCACACACCGTGGTCGTAAACATTTTTTTTACGCACTCACTTTCACGAGAACAATGGAATTGCGGCAAGCAGAGAGCAATGTCGCAGCGAAAAAACGACGATACTCATGTGCCTGTGCAACGCGAAGGCCTTCGTATAAAAACATATTGAAATTAAACTCTAATATCTCGGTGCAGTGAACAGCTACGTTGTTTTACAGATAACATAACAGTGGTACGGTGGCATGTGTACCGAATAAAAAAAAATCTCTTCAGTCAATAGAATTAATTCTGTTTTTGGAATTTTCGTTTGACGTTTATTGTTTGGCTATGTTCAGTTTCTAACTATGCGCCAAAGTTTTTTTATTTTATAGAAAAAAAAGACGAGGATATCTTTTAAATGTGCAATTATCGTTACTGCAAAGCACAGAAAGCAGTTACCTCTTCGTCGAAATCGAGACAACTGTGCAACGATATTTTAATTGTTGGCAGCAAAGTTTTGTACAATATGAAAAAGCACAATATAACGATATAAAACAATTGTGTGATATTTAACGTCCCGATTGCTTTTTATTAACTCAGCAGTGTAATTTGCCGCAGGCCAAATTTATATGCAAATAAAATGTGATTTTTTTTTTATAATACAACAAGGTTGCACGTTTACGACGAATTTCCGAGAGTTCATAAAGAAGGACACGTGTAAAATAGAACTGCACGTAATCATACAGTATAAAAATGTGTTTTGTCGTGTCATGTTCGCTTCGGCCACGCCGGGCACAGCCGGCGATAAAGAGGCCGATGGCTGCGATTCATCACGTGGAATCTTCTATTCACGTTAAGTACATCGAGTTTACGTAAAAGGACATTTTTTATCATTGTCGATTCAGTTTACCAGTGAGCAAAAAAAGCAGCGCCGGTACCGGCCCATGAGGATCTCCCTCTCTCTCACACACACACGCACACACACATACCACTGTATATCGATATGCACCCGGGCATGTGGATATTTAAATCCGTCGTACGGAATCCCTCGATCCGCTAATTAAATTAGCGGATTAAGGGAGACGAAACAAACGAATCGAAATGGGCAGAAATTCCATTCAATTCGGTAGATCCTATGCTTCCGAAATTTACGCAGTGCAATACTATGAGGGTAAGGAAAAGCCGCGCGGAGAGGGGTGCAGGGTGACTGGTTCGTTTGTGGTATTGCGGATGTACGAAGCGTGAGATAGAAATTCAATTGTTTTTTTTTTTTGCAAATCCGCCCAAGCTCCAACCAGCGAAAAATTGGATTTGCAATTTGCTCGATTTATTACATTTTTGCACGCCCTGAATTTTCCATTTGGCGAGTTTGATTTGTTTAGATTCGTATGTTCTCCTACGAGGTAGAGCGGAGTACAATTACAATCAATGTTCGTGCCAGGGATCGAATTAGGTGCTACGGACTGTTCAGCCGGAAGACAACGTGGGCATTTTGCTGGATCCATTGGCGCATGATTCATCGGTATACGTTGAGTCAACAGGTAGTGTATAGTTGAACAATATAATGTCGATATGGGGAACATGTAACTGCACATTATTCCTCCGGTACGTACATACGTACATTGGAATAGATTGATGAAGGAAACTGCAGGAACATCGCGGGTGGCCCAATTCGAAAGGGTCGGAAAGTAATGACGGGTAGTCGCCGATTGATCAAACTATGAAAGTGGCTTTCATCGCCAGGATTAGATCCCTTCGATTATATATATTATACGCGAGGGCGCGTAGTGGCTTCGAAACGGGCAATAGAGCAGACAAGAGCACTTCGAATACGGACAAATGTCAGTATCACGTTGGGCGTCCAACCCTATTCATGGAATAATCAGTCGCGAATGGCGACGATAGGGTTTGTATCAACAGGAGGATGGCAGTGTTCGCGCCAATTGTGTAACGCGTGGGACACGATGATGTCGATGTTGTTTCAATCACAAGGACTGGCGAATCTGCATGAATCCAAACAATGTATGGAAGAAGTATACCGGAACGTATGAAAACAATACATTAAACTTTTTTGAAACTCTGAAAAACCCAAAGGTTTCGGTTTGTTTAGTTTTTGTATATCGTTAAATGGATTTTTGGGGAAAAAATAAGCCGAGACTTTGAATTTGTGGTTTTGTTCGGGTTTATTTGTGTTTCGGACCTAAAACGAGCCTGGGTTTTGGATTTAGGGTTTGGTTTGAGTTTTTTTGGGGCTTGGGATTCAAGGTGAGCGTGAATTTTGGATTTAAATCTTTGTTGCGGTGATTTTGACTTTAGGATCTAAAACGAGTCTGATTTAGTTTTTCGTTTGGGTTTAGGACCCAAAACGAGCCTGCATTTCGGTTTTTGTCTTGGTTGGCGTCAATTTTTTTTAAATCTAAAACGCACCTGCGTTTGTGAATTAGGTTTTTAATTGGGTTTGAGATACAAACAAGCCGAGCCTATGGTTTTAGATTTTTGCTTGGGTGTGTTTCGACTTGGAATCCAAAACGAGCCTGGTCTGTGGTTTCAGGTTTTTGTTTATGTTTCGCATCCATAATCAACAAGAACTTGGGATTGCGGTTTTTGTTTGGGTTTTTTCGAGTTTGGGATCCAAAACGATCGGGGTTTTTTATTTAGGTGTTTGTTCAAGTTTGCTTGGGTTCGAGATAAAAAATGGACCTGGATTTTGGATTTGAGTTTTTGTTTCGGATTGGGATCTGAAACCAACCTGCGCTTAGGTTGTAGGCGTTGGTTTGGGTGAGCTAGGGTTTCTTTGGGTTTGGGATCCAAAACGAGCCGAGATTTTAGATTTGAATTCGTTTAGGCTTGCTTGAGTTTGGGATCCATTACAGCCTGGATTTACGACGTAGGTTTTTGTTTGGCTTGAATTTGTGGTGCAGCACAGCCTGCATTTTAGGTTTGGGTTGTGGTTTCGGTTTGAAATCCAGAAGAGTCTACTTTTTAGATTTGTGTGTTCGTTTAAGTTTGCTTGTGTTCGGGATCCAAGAAGAGCCTGAATTTTGTATTCGACTGTTTGTTTAGGTTTAGAATCTAAAATCTCCCTGGACTTAGGTTTGGGTTTGCATGGGTTTATTTGGGTTTTGGACCCAAAACGAGCCTGTTGTTATGATTTCCTTTTGTTCGGGGTTGCTTGGTTCGGAATCCAAAACAGCCTGGATTTTAGATTTAGGTGTTTGTGGACTTGGGATCCAAAACGAGCCTGGACGTTGGATGTAGATTTTTACGAATTCTTACACCAACCAATCGACGGGCGCGTGCCGTACGTCTCGCGTTTTCCCCTTGCTGCTGTTCAACGGGTTTCAGTTGAGCCAATTACAGACTCAATAGAAATACACCGTGACAGCATGATAGAGAACTACATCGTCGAAGCGGTTTTAGGTTTTGTCCTATTACACGTTGGACCCGTAATTTCCGTCTAAAGACTCGCACACGGAGACACGAGACGAGCGGGTATACATGGCAATGCTGTTTGCACGATGTTTGCCTGGCTGAAATATTGGAACGGACGGTAACGCGGCTCGTCGTCATCGGGCTAACAAAATACATCACTTAGGTGTCCGTCGTCGATTTTTTTGAAGCTCATATATGTGATAAAGCTTTGAATACGATTAGACACGTTTTGTTTTTATCGGCGTAAAAAGGGTTTTAAGGGGGCAAACCACATTTCAAAGAGGGCGTGTCGAGGGATGATTTTTCAGTTTCACCCACAAGCAGTTCACCGATCTGAATGAAACAAAAGCCAAAATTCTTCTAATGTAAATCGATGAAAACTCCACTATAGAAGTATTGAAAACAAATAATCAAGGGCTGTCACGCGTTTCTTTGAGAGGTGGATAAAAAAACGATAAAAAAAACACGTGCCTAATATTTTTCAATGCTTCATGATATAGATGAGTTTTAAAACAATCAGAGGCGGACACTTCCACGGGGTCAAAAAAGAGTCTAAATTTATTTTACTCACAGCTGCTCTGACTGATGTTTACTTATGTTGATTATTCGTATTATCCATTATAGTGTGACAAATGATGTGGTAAATGATGAATTTATTGCACGTGAACAAATAAAGACTGAAAAATTAGATTGTCAACGACTCGGTAGTAATCTTCGGAATAATATTAACGTAATGAAATTCAAGCCTATTAAAATAGGCTTGAATTACCACAGCGGAATAGGCTTGAATTACTTCAGGCAGAATATAATTATACATATTATTGATACGTGATGAATGATAAAACTCCATAAATTGTTGTTTGCATACTTTGTGGCGGCTTCTATTCAAATTAATATCAAAACAAAGCTGGGTTGTGTTCGCCAAACGCAACAGCTGTTACTCGCGACGTTGCTAAGTCTGTTGGTGCTATTTCATCGTTCTGACCATTTTTAACCGGAAATTGAAACTTTCTTGTAACGTAGTGCTTTAAGTACAAGGTGAACATTGATTTTCTTATTTTTTACAATATCTATTACGTCTAATCTATCGAATTTCATTTTTCCAACGGGTTTACTTGGATACGTGAGCAAAAAAACCACGCTCACCGCACTTCCGGTTGACCGTCTCCATAAGATGACGTGCTTCGGTAACTCAAAGGGCTCGACTTTGCAGTTTTATTGCGAAAAAACTCAACGGTCAGCATAGCACAAATTTTGGCAATAGGCCTCAAAGGTATTCGTTAAAATCATGTAAAAATTTCGAATCCAAAAGTTGGATCCGTAGTAATGATTGTACCTCCATAAGTGATGTTCCTTGTGAGTGACATGGCTGAGCATACGTCGACTGTTACTACTTGAACTCGTTGCGCATGCCTTGTCTGCAATCACTGAACGGAAAATTTGTGTTTGTATCTCCCGATCTATGAATGCCACGTACACATTTATGACTTATCAAACTTTCTCAATAAAATGCCATTCATGGATATAAAAAAAAATATCCGTGATCTATTGCGAAGATTGACGACGGTTGAAGTTTGCGTCATCGGAATGCAACGAGAACTTTTCTGTATATTTTCATTTCTTTATTCTTCTGGTAATACCAAATACTTTTTGCAGATTGTGATTGTGATCGTCACATAGGTTCCTCGCGAATGATTGACGAATTTACATAGCTCAGGTCTGCAAAGAGAAGATTGAGCAATTTAAAAAAAAAAAAAAAATTTTATTCTATTCAAACGATGCAAACTTTAGTCATCGTGACGATTTATTCTTCGAGGCCTATTGCATATTCACCGGTCTGTCATCGTAGTGCAACGATTGTCCAACCGTTTCATACTTTTAAAAGTATATACAGGATAATTGACTAGAAGTTAGTCACTCGAAAACACCTATAGATGTTGATTTTAGACGAAAAATTCAGAGAATTTTATAGGTTTGTCAATATCTACATTTTGGTAGTATTAGATTTTTTCGAGTAGAGGTATATACCTGATTTCAAGGTCACTTCCACTTTTTTCAAGGAGAACGCCTTTTTGATTGGCTACTAATGTAGAGCACAAAAAACAATACAAGGGACATGTGTGATCCCAAAAAAACAATACAATACATGTGTGATCAATGACCTTGAGGTGAATGCCTTGAATGATGGCCTTGACATGAATGAAAAAATATGCGGATCGGTGCATTGGTAGAAATAGTCCAGTTGTCTGGCCACCTCAATCATCTGATTTAACGCCATTGGACTATTTTTTTGACCGCATTGAAAAACGATGTCTACTATACAGTCCACAACGACAAAATGTATCGCGGTTAATAGACAATTTTTTGAACACGTCATGATTGCATGACGTCTTCAAAAACATCATTTGCGTCTGGAGCCACCGCTTTTTTGCTGGCCTTGCTTTAATTAATTAATTAATTACCGTTAATTAATTACCGTTCCGTAAATTCTCCGGTATTTCAAGGTGATCCCAAGGTAGGTTTTAGATTTCGTTTTTCCATGCTCTACAAGTGTGGCTAATAAATAAAGAGGTTCCCCTTTGAAAAAGTGGAAGTGATCTTGATATCAGGTTGATACTTCCACTCGAAAAAACACGTAAGGTTACCTAACGTAGACTTTGACAAACCATTCAACTTTCGTCTTTGATTTTTTCGTTCAAAATCAATATTTGTAGGTAGGTTCGAGTGACTACCTTAAACTGAATCGCCCTATATATTGTTTTTTATTAAGGTGCTCTAAAGTTCTTCTATTCAGTAGTTGCAGTAAGATAAAGTAAGACGCCTCTCAAGATATTAATGTTGCCCCTTGATATTAATATTTGGAGGTTCCTCATCGCGATTTTCTATTTCCCATGCTAATTACCTGGAGAAACATTGCTTGCTTTTTTTAATTTTACAACTCGCCAATGGGTAAACGTACACCAATGCGAAATACATACTCTTATAGGAAATTGAGGTTTTATAAAAAAAAGGTCTCTAAACGTTTTGTAATAAATCTACTCTTTGAAAAGTTCATCAAGGTCAAAGTTTAATTTGTAGTAAGTTCGAAGATCTTGTCACTTTTCCGGCGAAACTATCAGACTATCACAAAATGCGATAATACCTTTTTTGTAGATCATTCAATTTTCCGTAAAATCGTGGCATTTAATAATCAAAAACTACAATAGTTTAATAGTTACAGACTTTACAAATTCGTTTTTTCGTTAGAAAAGTGCTATTTCTTTGAAATTAATTGTTATATTATCCAGAAATACTAATAAAAAGACGCCAATTTTTATTACGTTACTTTTTAATGTTTACTGTTGGTGAGAATTGTAAAACACGTAAGTTTTTTTTTCATTTTCTTTATAATTTTTTCTCAAACAATAAATTTGTTAATTTTAAATATAAAAGTTATGAAAAAAATGTCTAAACGACTTTTTCGTGCTGTAAATAAACGAGAAGTGACTTTATAAAAATTGATTAAACGATGAATCTCAATAACCAACTCGTAACGGTGATAAAGTTCTAACAAAATCCGTTCATTGTTCAACGACCGTTTGACGTAAGGAGACCGGATGTACAGTCGTCTCTCGTAGCGTCTCCTTTTATTCTTTCCATCGGCTATTGTACGGTGCTACGATGGCTCAAGCCTGATACCGAAGAAAGAAAGTCGTTCGTCGAGATTTCGCTTTTTCTCGACTCCAGGACAATCCTTTGAATCCCTTTTTTTATCGGGTTTTGTACGTCGTTTCCATTATCCACGACTTTGGGCACAAGCCCGAAAATAATATTCGTATTTATTTGTGAGTACGTGAAAACCAGGAGAGGAACGAAAAAACGTCGAAAACAAAAAAATCCGTACGTATTGAAGGAAAATCATTTGGAGCTCCAGTCGTCGACTCGAAATGCAATTAAAACGTTTATTCGCTCGCGTGCTCCAGTTACTTCATCTACGTACGGTTGCGTTTGCTCCAGTGTTAAAGCCTTCGCGAATCTATCCTTTTTCACTCATCCATTATTCACCGGACCCTACGTCCAAACAGAGGCACAACTTTGTGTACTCTCACCTTCGCATTTTTGCGTTTTTTCTCCCTTTTTCTGTCCGCCTCCGGGCTACATTCGTCGAGGCAACATGATACTAGGCTTGTATTCATATAGTGTATAGGGTGAAATTTCAGTTCCGCCCTGACTATGAGGGGCAAAGTGGCCCCCTTTTTTCATACTCAAAAAACGTGTTCGAGAAGCTCCAACGTTCTGCCTATGTTAACGCCTTTCTTATACTTGTAAAGTTGTCGTACCACGACATATACCGAGTGTTCCATTTGAATCTTACACCTGATTTGTCTGAAAAAATACTGCTCCGATTAAGGATTGAGTATAATAAAACTTTTCGGGTTCAAAGGGGGACGTCGAAAAAATATTTTTCCGCCGAAAATTCAATATGGCGACGTTAAGATGGCCGACATGTTTTTAAAAAAATGGTATCATGAATTTTTTACACTAAAACATTTATCAAGTAAAAAATAACAACTTTTGCAGAAAATTTTTTTAATAACGTTCACAATTTTTTTTGTTGGTAAGCCATTTTTTTTACTACTTTAGCGCTATCCAGGATGAACAACGCGGAGGTGAAGTCTTCAACATCCCTAGTGTAAGTGTGCGTGTATGTGAGGTTGTTTGCGTTTGTTTGGGTGTGTTCGATAAACCAAACAAACCCAAGCAAGGATTAGGTCTCTGCGGCCCGTCGCTCCGGCTAAAATATAGTATTCTAACCTAGAAATGATCAGTGTTATCAAAAAACGTTTCCAACAAAAGTTATTAGTTTTGGCCTAATAAATGTTTTGGCGAAAAAATGCATGTTCCCATATTTTAAAAACATGTTCGATTGACGAGAATTTTTGTTTTTTGTTTTAGGTAAAATATTGCGGATGCTAAATGTCACGCCGCGGAGCGCGTAAAAAAAAATAAAAGAAAATATTAGTAGTCGGCCATTTTGTACATCAAAAAATAAAAGATATATTTTCTAACAGCTTGATATTTATACTAAATAGATGTGTAATTAATTGTATGAGTAAATAACTTTTTCATACGAAAAAAAATTGTTAAATTCGCACATGATTTTATACCCCTTACTGTGGCCTAAGGTCTTAAGTAAATTACCTCATTTTCGTTGTCGAGTGTGTTTGTGATTGAAAAATGAACTTTTGCATTTACTTGCACTTGTCACTTTACGAATTGCGCAATCCGCTAAAATGAAGTGAATTCCAATACGAAGAGCGTGGAAAGTCAATATTACACGATGCACGGGAGACTCGTTTTCCGTGCCCAAAATTGGCAAGTAATTCTCATTGTTATCGGCTACAGGAAGGTCATCAACGTCGCCATAAACGCAACTTTGAACGAGATCGGGCAGACGCATGCACGTGCACGGACAGTATGGCCGTCGTTTCGTCTCGATCTCGTGGCACTTTATACGCTTTCGAGGCAGAGATAAAAGCTATCTGCGGCATTTTACGACAGAGTGTTTTCCTACGAGCTACTGCCTACTATAAACACCTCAAGGGCGAAGATGAAAATGCGATACGTGACGCGGTTTCATCCGAAGCTTATACGCTTATACTTTTTTTTTTTTTTAAATACGCAATAGTTAGGCCGAGAAAAGGAAGGTCGGAAAAAATGGTGAACCTTAGCATTTTTTTCATTGTTTTTTCAGGCTCCATATAGACTTGAATAGTTTGGATGTGAATAATTTTGAATGAATTTAAAAAAATTGATAACAACTATTAAGTATCACAATAATTGATGAAAATCGTCAATTTTTTGAGGAATGACGAAATTGAACTTTGCATCGTTTATATGTAGGCTGCGGCTACCCGTCCGATCATCGGACAAATAAGCGTATGTTATTCGTTCGCATAGCAGCTCAATTCACGCGGTTCCCGCTGCACAACGCCCCAAACAAACAATCCCAAACACACAAACACACCCAAACGAATCAATCCACAAAACAAACTCAAAATAACAAACGCAAACAAACCCAAAGAAACACACCCAAACAAATCAACCCAAAAAATAAACTCAAAATAACAAACGCAAACAAACCCAAACAACACAAGCTCAAACAAACCAACAAAAAACCCAAACCCAAACGTACAAAACGCAAACGAAGCAAAACAAACCAAACGCAAACAAAACCACCCAAAACCAAACAAACCGAAACACAACCAACAAGCCCAAACCCAAACAAGACAGACGCAAACAAAATTATAAAGATTTTATTCGGATGACTGCGTGTAAATTATTCTTCCGGATAGTTTGTTTAACAATTTAAACCATTCTATCCGGACAATTAAATATATGTTATTCGTCCGGATACTAGCTTACACGAATCACAATAATATGTACGCCTACTGGAAATGTGGCGTGAACTGAGCCGCTATCCGGACGGGGAGACACTCCGTTATATGTAACGAAAATGCGAGTTTTCTTTTTTGTTAGATCGAATTTTTTCGGGCGGTTATAGCCAAAGGCCATCTCTCAACTATTTTTTTGATCGCTTGTTAATAAATGTGAAATCTATCCCTGTTGATAAAAAAAAGTTGGACAATGAAAATAAGGAAATCAACATATAAAAGTGGATTTTCGTTGCATTCCAATGATCCAAACACCATCAAGTCACAAATTAATATTTGTATCCTCGGAATGCAACGCAAAATAGAATTTTTTGAACTGCTCAATTTTTTTTGGTGGATCTTAGCTACTAGATCTCTAGATATTTTTTTAAATCGCTTATATATACATATAAAATCGAAGTGTGCGAAATATATTGTAGGATAATAAAAGTGAGGAGATAAAAAAAATATATTTTCTGTGGATTCTAAGGATGCAAACTCCAACACTATGTACGTCACAAATTGAGCTTTGCATCCTTGAAATACAAGAAAAATTATCTTTTTTTTATTACTCCAATTTTTTTTGGCTGATCTTAGCTACGAGGATCTCTCAACCCTTTTTCCAAACCGCTTGTTTACAAACCTTCGTCTAAATATCTTTCTCTATCTAAAGAATCTCAATATGCCAAAAATGTAGAATACTGAAAATAAGAAAACAAAAATATAAACGAGAACTTTCGTTGCATTCCAAAGATGCACACTTCAATGACATCTAAAATATAAAGATAAGAAGAACAGATCAATAAAGAAATAAAAGAATAACGAAGAAATTAATGTACAGAAAAAGCAAAGAAATGAATGAACAAACAGTGTTGCCCTCTCGCATGGTAATTCCTAAGAATTGATTTGAAAAAATAGCCTGATATCAGCAAGCCTCCTAAAAAGCGAGCCGAACACTTAAAAAAAAATCTAGCAAGAGGCCTTGAAAAAAGGTCAAATTCATGAAATTGTCAAATGCAAATCGGCTCTCGGCGCACAACGAGAACGAGAAGTAATAAAAAAAAGTACATTTATCATTGGTCATATAGTGAATGGAAGTAATCTTATGGGAGACAGGTATCTCACACATTTGATCACCGTGAAATTATTTTCTCTATCATTCGCTCGCTCCCTTGCAAAATGAACGTGCGTCGAGCCCCCTATACATAGACAAAGTTTAAAAAAAAATCCTCGAAAATTTCGTTGCATTACAACTATACAAAGACTTCATCCAAGAAATGTTTGAATGTCTTTGTTGCACGAGGATCCACAGTTTTGAACAGCTTCGTTCGGAGTAAATCGAAGCCTCTTGAAAATAATTCTCCCCTCTAATTATAACGGTTTAATTAACACGGGTCGTAATGGGAAGGAGCGAGGAGGAGGAGGGGGTGGGGTTAGGAGTAGGCCGTAAAGGAAGGAGCCTAATAATCGACGGAGTTGCGCTAGACACGAGAATTACCGAGATTCATGAAGTAGCCAAGGTTCGTTGGCGGAAGTGAGACCCTCTTAGTTGAGAACTTCCCTAATGAGCGAGTGCACGTTTGGGTTCGTTTGGGTTTGCAGGCTCGGGTTGCTGCTCTACCTACAAGCGATTTTACTCGCTCTCGCTGCGAACGATCCCCGCAAGGAAAATTCGCTCGAACACGATTGAGAGAATGACAAAAGTGCCTGATGCTCGATTACCTCTTAAGGGCACTGCTGAACTTGAGATTAAAAAAAAACAATTTGTCGTGGAGTTTTATAGCCCACGGTCTTAATTCAAATTTGCAGGGAATAATTTGTAAAAATTCCTTCAAATTTGGATTCAAATTCAAATTCTAAATATTTTGTACAAATTCCTAAAACTGACCAAGCTCTGACGATTTTTCTTTTGCTTTATTCTCAAAACGGCGTGAATCTTATCTCAACATCTACTTGTCCGTTATAACATTTTTTATCGTATGACCGGATGATTTTTTTTATATGTTCATCCATTTATTAATACCTAATTATTAAAGTTGTTTGTTTTGGTCGAAATTGAATTTTTTTTCTACAGCTTGCCATTTCCGTAATTATCAAAATTTCAAAAAAGTATTCAGCAATACGAAACTTCTATTATTATACTAAAAGTATATTTTTTGATTTTTCGTCTCGGATAGCTTCGTAGCTGATGGAACCATCTACAGCGCTTGGTCATACAGCAACGGCAGCACTTTGTTTGAGTATTAAAAACTCCATTGTTTATCGATATTTTCCAATAAAAAAACCCTTACTTACCGAGACGACGTACCGATTGTGTGTAAAATCTCGACCTCATACATCGTGATACTCTCATATAAAAAAAAAAAATTGAAAACCGATCTGTTTTTTGATCCCAAAACTCACGCCGTGAAAAGCACCGTGTTTTCGCCAATCAATGTGCAAGGCCTCGAGTACGTATAGAGAAGTATGCATACGATTAATGATGCAGCTGTGATATCGAGTCTGTGCGACTGCGACGTACGCGTTCGAAGAATAAAATTATCGTAACGCTCGCGGTCAGGATTTGCATTTTTATATTGCCCGAGGTATAGTCGTCGATGTTAATAAGAAAGAGGGATCGTGCGATCGAAATACGCTGCGTGTATGCATATTCAGCAAATAAATATATATATATATAAACAAAGTCAACAAGGTGAACATAAAACAAGAGAAAAACACAAAAATCGGAAAATATAATAATTAATAATAAAATAAACAAAAGAGGACAAAAAAAATTGACGGGTGACCGGAATAGAAAATTCTGATGAATATTCACCAACGTGAAATAAAAATCCAACGACTGAAATGAAAGAATTTGTTCAAGCAATACAATATTTAAAAAATAAAATTTAAAGAACGCATCGTATTTGGCAACCGCGCAGACCATCATTTTCCCTTGTCGAGAAATGACGAGACCGCTCTCTGTGATTAATTGGGTCGGGCGGAGTCTTAAAAAAAATATATTTGTTATAGTTGTTTAAGTACTATCATTTGGATATTTACCTGGAAAGTATCGAAAAAATTGAGTTATTAATATTCAATTAAATATTATTTCATTTATTTATTAAAAATGAGAACACGTTGACGCGTATTAAACGACCGCGCAAACTTCATATTCCCTTGTCGAGAAATTATAAGACCGCTCTCTGAAATTAATTGGCTCGGGTGGAGATTTTTTTTTCTTCTTCCCAAGACTCAAAACAAAAACGTTTCGAATATTGCGAATCTAGCCCCCTGTACCGCGCGTTGCCGTTTTATGTTGGGAGGCTACTTACTCTACCCTCGCTTGCTTTTCATCCTCGTGCTTTTCTCTTCGAATGCTGGATGTATCGTCGGGGCCATAAGAAACAATGAATACGCAAGCAGCTTCAAGGGAGACAATAGTATGGGCGCGGAATGCAAAAGAAAATTCCTCTTCACGCGCATATACTGAACAAAACGAAATGAGAAAATTTTGTCCGTACTTCATTCCTTTTGTTAATGGGATGAAGTCTTGTATATATAAATACACAGGCAAACTCATATATGTATATGCAAATATATATATATATGTACCCACAATATGGACGGAAAAGTGACGTCCGAAGGAAAAACCAAGATGCCTATAATCAGCCCCATCTCTGTTCTACAATTTTTTTTTCTTTTCGAGAAGAGAGCATAAAAAATTTTCCTCGTTTGTATATGTACTTTCCTCACGATTTTTGAAAACTTGTCTTATCATCGTGAAGTGCATGCCTTATAACGTTGATGCCTTAAATTCTGATCAAAAGTTGAGAAAAAAGGATTGAGACGATCAATCACTTAATTTCAGATGATGAAAAACAAATACTTATGCTAGTCTAAATGACTCCCAATTGCTTTTGAAAACTTCCAAGAGGAAAGTACATGGACAAAAAAGAAAAACAAACACATGCAGCAGGAAAACGCGAAAAGAATGTTAGAGTCCTATTTTTTCGATAAGTAAAAAAAATTGTATAACATACACTTGTGGGATTTTTTCTTGACACTTAAAATTTTTTTTAATTCTGCATTTATTGATAATTTTTACGTTATAATTATTCATATTTTATATTCTTATTGGAGTAGGATTATGAAGACAGTGGAAATATTATAGATTAAAACTTTGCGGAGCAGTATATATATTTTCTGAGTGCATTTAAAAAAAACTACTTTCTAGTAAAAGTGTCCAGCAATAATTCCATTAGTGTACATGGGGACGTGTTGAAGCATGCATCGTTGGAATGCAATGGAAGTTTTTATTTTTTATTTGTTTTTACATTCCGTCATTATTATTGTGATCCAATTTCTTGCATAGACCGAAGTCGTAGATCTCTAATAACGATAGGAAAAAGAGTTTGATCCATTAAACATGAGTTAACTTTCGATGCATCCCAACTATGCAATCCTCAACATCAATATGGAAGTGATTCGAATAGGTGGATTTGTCGCTTTTCCTTTCGGACTTTCCTCTCGGATTTTCGGATACACCTATGTATGATTTTATATATATATCGCCAAAGGATATTTTGAACTCGTTCTATATATAAAACAACTTTTAAAAAGTAAAAAATTAACGCCAAGTAATCAGAAAAATCGCTTCAAAAACATTATCGCTTGTTTCGCCTTATAAAAACATTCTGCTTTACCTGATCATTATTTTTTACTTCAATTCAGGCCATGGTTTCAATATACTTTGAAATTAATGAAATGTTAAAAAGTGAGATATCATTTTTTAAACCAGCCAAGCCAGTTTACTAGAAATGTTGTACACACAATTGTTATACCTTAACAATAATATTTTATTTTCTTCAAAAAAAAAATCATATTACTATTATGACATAAAATCAATATCACCATTATATAACAGTACAACGTACACTACCGCTCAAAAGTTTGGATACACCAGTCGATATTTCTTGCCGCATTAAAAGCTCGATAGCTCCGTCAAAAAAGAGATAACCGACTAACAAACGGCATTTTGAAGGGAACAAATTCAGCTTTGTTTTGCTTTTTTGAGATATTTTTTATGATGTTTTTTCGGTCCGGTACGCACTTTTGTACGTGACCGTTTTTCGGCTATTTTTCGACCATCGAGAATTGGGCGCATTGAAAGGGCAAACTTGGAAAGGGGCAGCAGAAGCTCAATTTCCATAAGTTTCGTATGTTTTTTTTTCGTAAAGCTTTTTCATTTTTAGTTAATAAAAACAAATTTTAGAAAATACAACGTAACTCAAGAACTTTAGGGTTTAAGGGGAAATGTCAAAGATGTATAAAGTTGCGTAAGTTTATACGGGATCGCCTGAATTTTTTTCAGAATTTTCCTTTGAGTTTTTGTTGGGACTATTTTTGCTTGAAACTCTGATGAGTAGGATGGGTTCGCTCGAAAAGTATAGCGTTTAGGACAAAATATCAGGAGGAGACCTTTTTGTAGGTTTCGATTTTAGATTCGTTTAAATTATTTCCGATTTTGTTTCACTTTTTCATTTTTGTTTCTAGTTTTTAAATACTTTTTTCAAAAATGTTATTACAATGTTTTTATCAGGTCGTTGAGGTGCTTTCTCTAAAACTTTATCGGGAACCCTTAATACAAACGGGCGAAATCTCCAAATTATTTGGACTTGCTTTTCAATGCTAACGAATATTTTCGTAAATTAAGTCACTTACCTCTTCTAAACGAGTTTTTCGTCGAACGTCGAATCGATAGTTGATGGAGTGAATGCTACGAGTTTTGAACGCGGTGCTCAAAGCCAAAGGCGGTTTTTTCGATGAAAAACTCTTCAAAGTAAAACTCGTCTACGTAAGTGACTTAATTGACTTAAGGGGTTTTCTCACTTTAGACGTTAAGAAGGACGATTTTCGTGAATTTTTTTCTCGCATATAATACATACAAAACGTTGTTTCGAGAAAAACGCGTTTTAAGTTTGTTTGGGTTAGAAGAGTAGATACATTTTTTTTGTGTATTTCGAAAGTGTATTTAAAAAGTGTAACAACATTTATATCCATATTTATGATATAAACCTATCAAAAAAATCCACGAAAATAGCCTTTTTCAGCGTCTAAAGTGAAAAGCCTCCTTAATTTAATTGATTTGTTCCCTTTAAAATGCCGTTCGTTAAATTTGGTTAACGTTTTGTACGGGGCTGTCTAACTAATGGTGAGGCAAAAAAAATCTACTGGTGCATCCAACCTTGTAATCAGTAGTGTATGTACCACACAAGAACATTGGAAATGCTATTAGTCCAGTAAACAATTCCAATGTAAACACTTTTTTAGATATAAATCCGCAAAATGATCTACGGGTACCTGGATGACGTTGAATCAAATAGCGATAATAATTTTGCAATCAATCCCCGAAAAAATGGTTAAAAATGTAAAAAATGTTTAAAACCCGGTTAATTCGGAACCTAATAATTTTATCGAAACATATGTGAAACAAAAGTTGTTTGGGACGCAAGATACTCATTGGAGTGCGTTACGCGCATGCGCATATAACCATAGCCATATAGCGCGCCTCTTGCTAACAGCGATCATCAACCAGTAATTTTTTCAATGTCCAGTCGTTATATTTGAATACTTATACAATAAATAAATATTTACAAATCTCCAGAAAGTAAGATTCGATCTTACTGAAGCAATATGTAACAAAAGAAACTCGAGATATTGATAACTTGGATATTCTTTTAAACTTCGCGGTTTTCGTCCTCTAGTTGAATGATTTTTTTTTTTTTTTTCTCCCTTCTTTTTGAAGATACGAAAATGAACGTTCAATACTTTTTTCCGTACTTTTATGTCTCAAACAACTTTTGTTTGACATATTTTTCGAAAAAATTAATAGATTCCGGATTAACCGGTTTTTAAATATTTTAAAACATTTTAACACATTTTCTCGGGGGCGGATTACAAAATTATTATCACTATTCGATTCAGCGACACCTAATTACCCTTCAATGATTTTTGCGTATTTATATCTAAAAGCGTTGCACCAACCGCCGGGTTTGTGCCGGGCAAAAGGATCTTACGTTAGTGTGACTCGAGTAGGGTAACTTTTATATAGGAGCGATGTACACGTCGAACCAGTCAATTCGCGTTACAGTGCCGGAGCTACATTATGTCCATTGTAAGACAATTACATATTTTTGCCTTCTTACTAACGACAATCAACATTTTATATATTCAATGACGGAAGCCAAAACCAAGACACCGATCGCATTTCTTCCCAGCGATCCTCGACATTGAACAATTTTTATTTCTCGGTATGCAGAAGGTATACCGAGAAATATAATAGAATTTCTGATCGATTGTGTATATCGATATATAGTGATATACTTCGAAAAGAGAAATGGTCGATATACATAATCAAAATAAGCGATAGGTATACATTTTTCATTTACTTCAATTCTTGTGAGAAAAAATCATAGACTGGTCCCTTGATATCTAGAAATTTGAGGTTGTCAGTGTCCTCAATCGCTGCGAAGAAGTCCATAATTTTAGTGTCGCCGTTTGTGAAGGTATAAAATGTTGATTGTTTTTAGTTACTGCGAAACAAAAAATCCAAACATGGATTTTTATATATATACACACACACATATATATATATATGTACATTTAGCTAATATATATTTAGTCCGACCTCCATTCAATTTCTTTAATACGATGACGTAGTGTTCATATTTTATGATTTAAAAAAAAAAATTTCGGAGTACGCCAATGTCTCGAAACTCCGATAGGCATTTTTTAATTGAAATAATCAAATCGTAAGGATGCTAGCAGTAAACAATATCACCAGAACTGTTGTCTGGGTAGATGGGTAAGCGTTCTCTCTCTCTCTCTCTCCCTCTCTTTCTCTCTCTCTCTCTCTCTCTCTCTCTCTCTCTCTCTCTCTCTCTCTCTCTCTCTCTTCCTCTCTCTCTCTCTCTCTCTCTCTCTCTGACCCTGCTTTTTTGCAATTACTCGACTTTTCGGTTCGATCATTCGCGTAGTTACATCACCATGGCTCTGAGTATATATATACATCCGTGTGTGCACCGATAATACCCGATATTTTTCATTTTTCCGTACGACGCGGATATACAATATATATATATATATATATATATATATATATATACCGTTCCGGGTGAGCTCGTTGTTCATTTTCTGGGCTTCTACCTTTTTACTTTTTTGTTCGTTTTCTTCCTATCGCTCTCCCTCTCTCTTTCTCTCTCTCTCTCTCTCTGTCGTTTACCTTCTCCCTTTTTCTCGTACCTGGCGGTCTCTCTTTTCGCGGATACGCGGTACATTCAACTCTGATGAATCGTGGTTAAGTGCGGGAGTTCGTCGTAGCGGCTACAGCACACCCATACGAGCGCTGACACGCACACACACAGGCAAGATAGCGCTCCGTGGCTCCTCAATGAAACGGACCAGCCTTGTACCTTCGCCCTGCGGGATATTATATTGCTCCCGTATCGATTCCCGCTCTGTGGCGGCTGCCGCACTGTGCAAAGGTTTTGACGTTGCAAGAACATCGCTAAATTATATTAATATATATACATATAAAGGGTGTCTCAAAATGACTTGACATTCTTACTTATTTCTAAAACGTATGATTGACTCGAAAAGTACGAATATTTTTATCCTTGTTTGCAAACGTTCACTCTTGCGACGAAATTTTTAACAACATTTTGGCATAACCGCGGAATAATTTCATTCCGTTCAATTGATTCCTTGAGCTCTTGGATGGTTCGTCTGAACAAATATACACAAACGTGCGAACCCAAACAAATACAAACAGACTCAAACGAATACAAACAAACCCAAACCCGAACGAATACAAACTAACGCAAAACCCAAACGAATCCCAACAAACCCAAACCCAATCGAATACAAACAAACCCAAACGAATCCAAACTAACCGAAACTCAAAGAAACCCAAGCCCAAACTAATACAAACGAATCCAAACCCAAACGAATACAAAAAAACCCAAACCCAAACTAATACAAACAAATCCAAACCCAAACGAATACAAACAAACCCAAACCCAATCGAATACAAACAAACCCAAACCGCAACGAATACAAAAAAAACCCAAACCCAAACTAATACAAACAAATCCAAACCCAATCGAATACAAACAAACCCAAACCCAATCGAATACAAACAAACCCAAACCGAAACGAACACAAACAAACCCAAACGAATCCAAGCAAACTCAAACCTAAACGAATACAAACAAACCCATTCGAACGGTCAATGCTCAGGTGGGTGACTGCTCTGTACCTGTACACACGAAGTTTCCCTGTGTCCATGTGTGCAAGTGCGCGGTCGGTGCATTGGGAAAAGCGAAACTGTGGGCCGACACCAGCGATCGGGCCAAGAGAGGCTAGGTGGGACCGGATGGAGTTCTACAAGAAACCGGAAATGGCACGGTGCCGAGGATGGGGTGAAAAGTGAACGGGGCGTTTCTTTTTTTGCGAGCGATGCGTTTTCTTACTCGGGAGCGCGCATCGACGCGTGTGCGGATTTACGTTGTGGAGTGGCTATTGTTAATCCTCGGGGAAATTGCGTTTCGAAGTTGGAGCAGTGCACGTGCAAAAAGTTCGAGTGAAAATTGCGCGGAAAAAAATTGCCGTTCGTATTTGAGTACATACGAAATGGACTTTGTCGCATGTACGAGGGGAAAAAAGGAAAGGAAATTAGCGCCGGTTATTGGAAAAATCGAGGGTTCCGAGTACCCGGTACAGAGGAGGGAGAGAGAGAGAGAGTCATGAGCAAACAATTTGTAAGAACCTTTGTCGTTCCGGAAATTGTCGTTGAACTTTTATCAATTTTTCCCGCCAGTTTGCTGCACCGCTCAAGCTTCGTTTTACAAACTCGGTGCAGCCGTTTGTGTGTGTGTATACCGGGTGTCCCATTTTAATCTTACACCTGATTCATCTTGGAAAATACTGTTCCGATTAAGTATTGAGTATAATAAACTATTAGGGTTCAAAGGGGAACGTTTAAAAAATCCTTTCCGGTCCAAAATTCAAAATAGCGACGTTAAGGTGGCCGACACGTTTGTTTAATTATTTTTTCTTTCTTAGGGTTATCTTTGGGTTATCGCGTAAACCCAAACAAACACAAACAAACCTGAAAAAAACTAACACCCACACACACGCACACTTCAACTACTGATCTGGAAGACTTTGCCTCTTCGTGGTAAATTGTGGATAGCGCTTAAATAGTAAAAGTGGTATTTTACCCTTAAATTATGAACGTTATCAAGAAACTTTTCCTACAAAAGTTGTTAGTTTTGGCCTGACAAATTTTTTGGTGCAAAATTCATGATCCCATTTACAAGAAACACGTCGGCCATCTTGCCGTCACCATTTCGGATTTTCGACTAAGAAATATATTTTTTTAACGCTCGCATTTGCACCCTAAACGTTTTATTATACTCAATACTCGATCGGAACAGGGGATGTGAAGTGGAACATGGTGGGGAATGTAATAAGGGGAAGAACCGTGTACAAATGGGAGTTACAATAAAAAAAATACATAAAAAAATACTTGATCGGAGCAGTCTTTTTCGAGAAAAATCAAGTGTAAGAGAAAAATCTCGTCTTCCAGTTCAACCGCCTGATCTCCGAGTTCTGTGTACGTGCCATCATTCTGAATAAAAAATGTCCTCTGCCATTTTGGCGTCTGACGAACCGTTACCAAATTACAGTCCAATCGTCTCGCGCTGACACCAAGTCCGCTATAGCTGTATGCTATAGCTATAATGAGGAAACGAACACAAAACGATATTTAAAAAAATGTAGTATACCACCAAAATTGTAAATATTAAAAAATACGATTATGGCTTCAGCAATAGTTTTCTTGGGATAATAAAAAAAAGGAATGTGTTCATTTTGTCATTCTGAATTGAAAAGTCCTTAGCTACTTTGGTGTCCAACGAACTGTTGCTTCGCTATAGCTATAGCAGACTTGCTGTCAGCGCGAGACGATCGCAATGTAATTTGGTAACGGTTTGTCAGACGCCAAAATGGCAGAAGACTTTTTGGTTCAGAATGATGGCATGTAATGGGCTTGAAATTTGCATCGTTGGAATGCAACGAAATTTATTTTTATACTTTCATTTTCTCATTTTTATTACTTCTTAGCTTTATTTTGTAAAATTTATTATCGGAGAATTTAAATGTGAAAAAACAATATTTCGTAAAATAGCATATAATATAAAATAGTAATATTTTAAAAATAGCAATAAAATAAAAAATAATTTCGTAAAAAATATTTCGTAACAATAGTAAAATAAAAATTTCGTAAAATAGTAAAATATTTCGTAAACGAGGAAATAAAAATACGAAAAAGGATTTTCGTTGCAATCCAACGATGCAAACTTCAAGACCATGGCATGTATTCAGAACTCAGCGATTGGGCAGTTGACCTGGGACACCTTGTATATTTACACACCATACACACGTCCGCCATCGAGTGTGCCGTATGGGAAATGGGAGTAAAGTGCAATGGTGAAATTCCCGCGAATGAGGATTGGACGAGCTCGTAGCTATTTTCACAAAACATTTTTGAATATATATTATAAATATATAAGGTGGTTGCATATGAAATGACCTGCTGTGCATAGATGGCGCTGGATCCACTATTTTCTCGAGTTACAAATAGCCCAACACCCGATGACATGTCCATAGAGTCCCCCGCATCAACTGGTCAAGAAGTACTCGGAGGGAAGTACTCGGATCGACTGGGAAATCCTACCCTACTCGCTATATTACCCAGGCATCGCTCCCTTCAATTACCATTCATTCCGGTCGGTGCAGTCGGCGCTCCCGGCTTAGCACTTGACCACGTACAAAGGAGTAAAAAAATGGCGAGATGACTGCATCGCTACTAAAAAAAAAACGAATTTTTCCCATCTGCAATCCGATTGTTGGCCAAAAGATGGCTCAAGCTTGTCTGTGCTGATGGGTAATACTTTGAATAAACCAGTCCGTCGATTAATAATAAACAACAGATTAGACAGATGCCACCAAAACAACATGGCCGCCACAGGCCGCCAACATCTACCCGCGCCAATTGAAAACCGCTTTATATATGTTTGTTTGTTTGTATATATGTATAAACACGTTGTATATACGTATTCTCTATGCAGTGAGTTTGCTAGCGTTTGTGCTGGCGGATGCCTCTTTTTTTCCAGTCTTCGAAATACGCGCTCATATCTGCCTGGAAAGGATTATTTCTCCGGTTTAGAGAAGCAGGACTACGAACGTTGGGAATACGTGGGCGAGTGCACAACGTGAAAACTTTCCTAGAGAGTCGCTTATACCGAACCAGGCTGTATAGTGCTCTGCTTTGTAAAACGGGTTATCGCGATCGTTATATATGTTTGGCTCGCGTAGGCAAACTGCGAGATTTTCAAGAGTATGGGAGCTTATGCACACACCTGCAATGAGATTCGCCTGAACTAAAGAGGGGTCGGATTTCTACATTTTCGAGCATGAATTCGCCTGGGCAGAAGTAGCATTCGTCGTTTATTTTTCCAGAAACGTTCAATTTTCATTAAAAACTCCTACGTTCATTATTTACCCTACGTCATTTTGAGTCTTTCGGAAAAAAAAACTTGGGCATATTAATCAGCAGAGCAATACTCATTGGATAGGGCCTCAAGGGGTCTGCATGAGCTTGAAATTTTGTAGATACGATTTTCCTACTGCATGGTTTTTTCATAGCCTAGGATATTTCATAACATTTACTATCATATGACCGAATAACTTTTTCATATAATTGTCCATTCGTTATCAACTGATGATTGAAGTAGTTTTTTTTTTCATTTTGTCATTCTTGTAATTTATAAAATTGAAAAAGGTCTCAGGCCATGCGAAAGTGTTATTATTATGCTAAAAGTACGTTTTTTATGTCAGTTGACCCTTGTTGCCACGATTACTCGTTATTTTAAGTTATTTTAAGTTTAAGTTTAAGTCTATTTAAGTTATTAATTAATTAAAGTTATTAATTTAAGTTATTTTAAGTCTAAACGATTACTAGTTATTTTAAGTCTAAAAACGACCTTTTTTTTACCGTTTGCCATTTTCGTAATTTAGAAAAGTTTAAAAAGTCTCCGGTTATACGAAAGTTTAATTATTATGCTAAAAGTAAATTTGTTATTTCAGTTGACTCTAGTTGTCAGAACCACCTACGACTATTAGTCGTTTTATTAAGTCGAAAATCGAACTTTTTCTTTCTACAAATTTCCATTTTTGTAATTGTCATAGTATTCAAAAAACTCTGCTCTCAATTACTTTATCTATTATCCTTTCGTCGCATCAATCTACCATCGGAAGTAACAAGCCATAATTTCGAACATCCTTTATAATGGTTGCAAAAAAAGAGCCAAATCACGAAATTTCCCAAGTGAAATAGAGCTCCACAAGAATTTGAATACTACAATCAATCAAACGATCAGCCTGCTGTTCCATCAAAAACCATTTGCCTGTGTCATCGCGACAAAAATGCCCAATGCGATCGCCCGTGACTTCGAAATCACACAAACGAAAAACGTCCCTTTTACTCGTCCTCTGTCAAAATCGTTTTTTTTTACCTTCACGTTACTTTTACTTTCAATTGCTATATTCATCGAATATTATTATCATTGTCATATTTATAATTGTCGATTCATCTGTAAACGCCATACGATTCTACCGTGCACGGGTAAATGTGTGAGAGCCTCGAATGGCCCTCACAAATGTTCCTCGACTGATCTCTCGCGTTCAACTCCGACTCGTCAACGAGCGCGACACGATACAGATACCTGTTTCCACCTCCCGGTTGCGAGGGTTCCCCTCGATCGCGAGGGAACATATTAAAATGTAAATTCCCAATCCGCAATAACTGGCCGTTATGTATATTCAAATTTTCAGCGATACGACCGAGCGCGAGTGTACGCTTCAGCGTAGGGCGTTTGGGCTACGTACTCGTACCTAGTACACATAGAATTGTCTTTACCTGTGTGAACAAGGTATACCATGGTACAGGTATGGGCCCTACCGGTCGTTAACATTGAATGCTCGTTAAACGGTATCGTTGGTGCACGAAGATATTTCGAATTTAAGTCTGGGAAAATCAAAGTTAATCTACCTTGAAACGCACACACGCGCGCGCGCGCACACACACACACACACTATATATATATATATATATATATATATATATATGCAGGGTGTTAGGAAGGTCGATGCAGAGCCTTAAGGGGGTGATAGGTCACCTCGTTAGGAACATATCTGACCTAGGTTATCTTAGTCCAAAGTCTAAGGATTTCGAGCTATCATGGTATGATTTTTGGAAAATTTCCTAAACTAAGAACTTATTTGCATCATATCTGTGTAATCAATCGACAAACACCAATATAGTCATCTGTATCTACACAACTAACTGAATGGGACGTGTGAACAATTAAAAAATTGTCAAAAAATAAAAATGCCTCTTATGTTAATGCTATTTTGAAAAAATAGCATTAACATAAGATAGCTATTTATAAAAATAGCTATTTTGAAAAAATAGCATTAAGATAACAGGTGAACGACTGAGTACCTAATTTTGGGAAATTTTTCAACAACCACATTTACCATGATAATTCAAAATTCTTAGACTTTGGACTAAGATAACCTAGGTTAGGTATGTTCCTAAAGAGGTGACCTATCACCCCCTTAAGGCTTCCTCGACCTTCCTAGCACCCTGTATATATATGTATATATATATATATATGTGTGTATGCGTGTACATATATACCCATACAGGGGGATTCATTAATATCTGGGTTCCATTGGTGAGCATATAGGGTGTGTCATTGCGAGTAAAACGCTTTTTTTTTACTTGTTGTGCGCCCAAAATTGGACGTGATATTCCCGTGCTGAGCCCGACGCTGAGCATACAATGATTGTTAAATAATAAACGAAAATTAATTAAGCATATTGCCGATTGGTAAAACGAGCTTCAGTGTTTCTTATTTTAAAGTGAAAAAAAGTTTAAGGATTTTCAGTACCTATGAAACATGTTAATGTTAATTGTTCAATAAATAGCTTCTTAATCGTCATAAAAACATACAAAATTTTCAGAATTCTATCGTCATTACTTAAACCTCCTTAGGGGTTGAAATAGAAAATAATAAGAAAATCCTGAAAATTTGGTACGTTTTTGTATGAAGTATTTAAAAGGTCGTGGTAAAATTTCACGACGATTAGGAAGCTCGTTATTAAAAAATTAACATTTTGTTAAGAACAATTTTTAAAAGAATTTAAAAAAAATTATTTTCCATAAGACAACATTTAATTTGTGAATGTTAATTGTTCAATAACGAGCTTCTTAATTGCCGTGAAATTTTTACACGACCTCTGAAATACTTGATACAAAAACGTACCAAATATTTAGAATTTTATTGTCATTTGCGATTGGGGACTCAACATCCTTAAGAAAAACAAATCATTTGTCTAAAGGTAAATTCGAAGCTGCGCTCGATCGGGCTTACACGTTCGGCGCGTGAGCAACTACTGTGCCATTCTTCACTGCTTGGACTTTGAACGTGAATATCTCGGCCACTTTTTCTTGCAGGTCATTTAAAAAAATGCGTTTTGCTCACAATGACACACCCTAGGAACTCACGACGGGACCGTAATAAGTGTGAATCGCCTTCTATGAGGTATAGCGCATGAAGGAAAACCGGTAATTATCTTCCGCGTCTACGAATTTCGAAATTTAACAGACGAATCGCATTTAAAATAC
>OX632356.1:56656845-56769345 GCA_951751655.1 Ophion costatus | reverse complement strand
AGAGATCTTCTAAACCAAACAAATGCAATTTTCCTAACAAACCCAAACAAATGAACGCGATGAAAATGAGGAAATAAAAATATAAGAGGGAATTATTGTTTCAGGCCACCAATCCGAATTTGAATAGCAGCCATGTTCAAAATTGAACATTGTATCGTTGGAATGCAACGAAAATTATTATACTTTTAATTGCTCCATTTTTTGGCGCTCCTTAGCTACGAGAATTTCTAAAATATTTTTTAAAATGCTCCTTTATAAATATAAATTTTACATAGACGGTAATTTGTTGTAGAATACTAAAAATATGGAAATAAAAATATAAAAGAGAATTGGAATTTGCAATAGCTACGATAAAGAAAGGAAGGGCGGCAAGAGATGTGAATCTTAGGGGACCCCTTTTCGATGCTTTTTCAGCCTTCACATGGTCAGCAGCACTTGAATAATTTTTTTTTTTGTACATTACGAAATTGAACTTTGCATCGTTGGAATGCAACGAAAAATATAGTTTTTTTTTATTTGATCGAATTTTTGGCCGCTCCTTACCCACGAGAATTTTTCAACAATTTTTCGATTCGCTTATCTAGAATTCTTTAATCTAAATAGGCGAAAAATGTTGTAGAATAAATAAAATAAGGAAATAAAGATATAAAAGCGAAGTTCCGTTGTATTCTAATGATGCAATACTCCAACGCCATCCACTTCGGAAAAAGAACTTTGCCTCGACGGAATGCAGCGAAAATTATGTTTCTTAAATTGCTAACCATTTTTTATGGATCTTAGCTACGAGAATCTCTCAACACTTTTAAAATTCCTTATTTATAAAACGAAAATCTAAATATGCTAAAGAGTTTTGTAGAACATTAAGAATGAGGAAATAAAAATATAAAAGAGAATTTTCGTTGCGTCCTAACGATGTAAACTCTCACACTATTCACGTCGGAAAATAAACCTTGCATTGTCAGAATACAACGGAAATTATAATTTTCTAAATCGTCCAAATTTTTCTTGTTGGACCTTAGCTACGCGAATTACTCAACAATGTTTAGATCGCTTATTTACAAAGAAAAAATCTCAATATGCTAATGAATATTGTAGAATATTAAAAATAAGGAAGTAAAATTATGAAAAAGAATTTTCGTTACATTCCAACGTTGCAAACTCCAACACGATTAATTTGAATATGAGCCCCAGCCGACAAGTGGATTGTAAAAAAAATGTAAAAGTGGAGTATTAAAAATAAGGAACCAAAAATACCAGAGATTTTGCATTGCGTTTTAACCATGCAAACACCAACGCCATCCATGCGACAAATTAAACCGTGCATCGTCGGAATGCTACGAAAATTAAAAAAATTTCAATAGCCCAAATTTTTTTCGGCGCATCTTAACTACGAGAATCTCTCGACAATTTTTAAATACCTCATTTATAGTTAAAAAATCGACATATGCCAAAGAATGTTGTAGAATATTAACAATAAGGAAATAAAAATATAAAAGATCTTTTTCTTTGGATTCCAACATTGCTGACTCCAACGCCGTTCGTTTGGATACGAGCCCCAGACGACAAATGGATCCAAACCATCTCTATTTTCCAAGTTTCCGAATTGGCGCGATATTCCAGAAAATACCGCTCGGTGAAATTTATCGATCGAAATATACTTCTCAGCTCCAACTGCTCCGGCAACAATGGATATCGAGTGTCGCCTGAACCGCGTGATTAAATTGAATGGGTGGCGAATGGCAAAATTGCTAAAACTTTCGTAACCCCAGGAAATTCTCTCCTCTGATCCCGTCGTCACTCTCGATCGGGGAATTCTATGCCTTTCTCGGCTGCATAAGAATCGGGCGTGATCTATGGAGACTCTTCCAATCGTCTTCGTCTCACGAGAGAACTCCCTGAGCTCGTGTAATCCAAGATTTCAATAACAGATATATATCGTTGGGAAAATTACATGGATACCGCATATATAATATAATAATAATAATAATAATAATAATAATAATAATAACAATAGAGGATATAAAGGATAAAAACGCTGAAGAAAAGACGAATTGGGTTCTTGGAGGACTTAAGACGTTCGAGGAGAATGACCTATCTGCGATTCTTAAGGGGTCTGCGCAACCTCGAAATGTGAAAAATATGATTTTGCAGCGGCGAGTTCTATAGCCTAGGATCTTAAGTTTAATTTGGAACAAAGATTAGGTCAAGATTTAAAAAAATTATGAAGAGTAAGCGAACTGCCCCACTGCGATTCACCTTTTTGTCTTGTGCGTCTTTTTCGAACACTGAGTTTAACGGTGCAAACCATATTTGTCTGATTCATTTTGAATTCAGCGAGAGCATAGTTTATAACATTTTCTATCTCATGACAGGATAGTTTTTTTACATGTTTATCCATTTGTTAACAACAAATTATTCGAGCGGTTTTTTATGTCGAAAATCGAGTTTTTTTCTAAATCTTGCTATTTTGCTCTTTTTTTAAGTTTCAATAAAGTATCCGGTCAGGCGAAAGTCTTATTATCATGCAGAAAATACGCTGTTTGTTTTTCATTTCAGATGAAACGACTTTTCGGAAGCACCTACACCGATTAACGATTTGTTCAAACAATAATAATTTTATTAGTTATCAATTGTTTTTTAATAAAAGAAAAACTTTAACTTGGCAAGGTCATGTATCGATTGTGTGTAAAATTCTGACTTCGTCATTCCAATGCTCTCGCTAGGAAAAATATCGAAAATTGACATGTTTTTAGGGCCACAAGTTTATGCAGTACCATCGCCTATTTCTTTTCTTTCATCATTTCTTCATATTTCAAATCATTCATATTTCTTTTCTTTCATCATTTCTATCATATTCAAAATCAGTATATACGGAAAGGGGGAGGGGTGAGGAACAAATCGAACAAACACTAGCCATATTTCTGTGGTTTAGGAGTTTACTTATTCAATTCCTACATTTCGAGACATGGTCCAATAATGAATTATCAAATGGCATATTGGTTGAATTGCAAGAGACCTAGATGGAAGTGCGGTCAACGATCGTTGGAAGTACCATTCATTTTAAGGTCAATACGCTTTAAAATACAGCTCTTGATTCTGGGGTCAACAAGCTTTAAAATACAGTTGTGGGGAGGAACCCACTCTGAGTACGGCGAGGTAGACCTGAAGCTGGCAGTGTCGTGGTCTGCGGTGCCACAATCGATGCGATAATAATTCGATTTGCAGCCACCAGGCACATAAGTTTGTTCCTGCAAAGGAGCAATATTTATATTTATGTGCACTCGTGCTGTTCTAGGCAATGAAATATTGTATTATTAATATAATACAATATTTCGTTGCCATTAATAATTTAAGAAATGTATGTTGTATATTTATTATTTATTAACTATATATATATATATATATATATATATATATATATATATAAATTTATGTTGTATATATATTATTTATATATTGATTCACTTAGCATAAACAACCATCAGTCTTCAAATATGGTTAAAAAAACAACGAATTTTAATTTTTGAAAGATATTGCCTTACATTATCATCAATACATTTTCAAGCATAATAAATAAAGAACTAGTTTGACTATAAAAAATTTCCATCGAACATAACCAACCATCCATTCTCAAACAGGACGGAAAAAACGAGGAATTTTATTTTAAACGAAAAATTGCGTTCCATAAGCATCAATTAATTTTCAAGCATAATAAATGAAGAGCTAATGTAATAAACAAAATGCCGACTACCACGACCAACCGCCAATTTTCAAATATCATAAATAAATCGGCGAATTTAAATAAACAATGTTTCACCGTGGATGAATGGCAATTGGCTTCCAAACGTAATAAACAAACAAGTAATATCAATGAATAAAAAATTTCATCCAGCATAAAGGAAGGTTTCTATCATAATGAATAAAGCATTTATATATATATATATATATATATATATATATATATCGCTGATTTGAAAAATTTGAATCCAGAAGGAAAACCTTCTGGATTCTCGTGCTATTGTTGGGCACTAATGAACGAAAATTTCTCTTAAAAAATGGGCGCGGTCACTCAATTTTTAGAGGTGGCTATCTCGACGTTTTTGTATTTGAATTTTTTTAATGAACGTATTACATTTAAGCATAGTCATGGCTTCGGATTACGGATAAAAATCACATCCAGCAGCTATTTCGTAACACAAATAAACTCTAACAATTTGAAAAGATTGCAATATTCACAATTCAAATCCAGGTAGATCAATAATGGCGTCTATACTACTCTCGTTATTCATATAGATTTATTTATACGCATTAACATTTCGCACTTTTTACGAAAAATTAAATTATAAGCTTTTATTCATAAATCATCTATGTACATTTTCAAAATGCTACACTGATATAATATTTTTATTATTTAGTTCATTAGAGGGTGGAGAAAGGCACTAGCGGGAAAGGATTTAGTAAAAGAGATGTGTGAGGTTGCGGGGCATTTTGAGAATATAGCGAGGAAAAAGGGATCAGGGGAGCCGAGATAAGGAAAGCGAAAGAAGGCACGAAAGCGGCGAAGGAATTTGTATGAACGCAAGAAGCACTACGATAATAGGATTGAGGTTTGATGATTAATAATAAGAAGCCTTGTAAAAAAAGAAGGAAAGCAAGAAAGGAGCAAATGTAAAAAGCCCGCAAGGGTGTACATGAAATAAAAGATTCTGTACTACTACATATACATTCATTATTTAGTTCATTATTATTATCAGTTTTTATTAAATTATCGATGATAAAACAAGTCGTCATAATAATAAGTTATTATGTTTTATTAAACAGCCTTCGAAATATTGTTTAGGCTCAATTTATTTACCGATTCATAATAATATTTTCGATTTTGTTTTCTAGGGATTCAATGTGTGTGCGATATACTTTTTTTCGTCGCAAAACAGCTGTGCATCATACTATTCCCTTTATTTATTCTATTTACGGTATAATCTAATACCATGATCATATTTATTGAGTAAAATCATGAAAAAAATAACAAAAAGTCGAAATAGCCACCTCTAGAAATTGAGTGACCGCGCCCATTTTTTAGGGAAATTTACTTTTATTAATGCCCAACAGTAGCACAAGAATCCAGAACGAAATTTTTTTTTTTTTTCAATCAGTCTAATATATATATATATATATATATATATATATACACATATATATGGTAGTAATGGTAGTATGGTACATATAATGGTAGTAATATATACACCTCTATATATTATTGATAAAATTTGTAACAATATTTATGTTTTTTGCATCTGTATTCCGCTAGCTGTATTATCTATATTGCGCCTCTTTACCGTTAATGATGCTATGTATCTTATTATATTTATACAATATTTATCTGCACTGCATTGTCTATCCGTACAATCGAGATTATTTTATTGACTAATGATTTATACAAAAAAAAACTTATCTGGCGTAATCGGCCGAAAGGAAGGAGACATGTAGATATATATATCTATATATACACACGCACACACACACACATATGTGTGTGTGTGTGTGCGTATGGGCTTCATTTTTTGTTCTCCAAAATATCGGCACCTTTAAGCGGCTTCGTAGGGGATGTACGGAAACGGAAACCAATGACAATTGAGACTTCCGGAGGTACTGGGAAATACGTATATCAATGCAATTCTTCGCAGGTGGCGAAGGATGGTACGGGTAGGGGTTGGGGTTGGGGAGGGGCATCGGCGCAAAAGGAATGGGAAATTCCATTAGCTAAAATGGACCGGCAGCCGAAGCTCCCGACAGATTCGACGTGTGGAATTTGAAATTCCGCACTAACGAGGAGGGGAACGACGCTGCTCGTTGCGAGAGTCGAGGGTGAATCTGCTTTGCCGCGTGCCTGGATGAAAAGTACGAAGAGCGGGATAGCCGCTGTCAGGCAGGTGGTATAGAGAAAGACAAGATATTTTATTCGAAGAAAAATCACGTTGTTAAAATTTTCTACGACACGTCGTTGCGCGCAATTATGCAGATTGTTTTTCAAAATCGTGGATATTTGGTCATTCACGTACTCAATGAAATTAGAATGTGAATAAAAAAAGAGACAATCGCATTATGCGAAAGGCATAATGCGAGAGGGGATTTGGATGAAGGAGAAGTTGGAGGACACCCGAGGAACGATGGATGGCGATAATGACGATAATTCTAGACTTGAAGATTTTGCTTTGCGACTTTTGTCGTGATACGTAGCCTTACCTAGTCACGAAGTTCAAGCAAACGAGGTCGCGGGCATAGTTGGTACAGCAAAACCACTTGTTTTTGACATTGGTACGTCAAGAGCTTCCAAACGACACGTCACTTGTCCATAGAAGAAGAAATCGTGACTCTCAATTCATCTTGCGATGATCAAGACCCATTTCAGACCCAACTTGATCAAGATCTATTCCATGGCCATTTTTGTTCACCATGACGAGCGGACCATCCGCAGATTATGGGCAGAAACAACACAGGAAATGTCAATTTCCGACCTTCAACAATGCAGAAGCTACAGCGAAAGACTAGACGGATACAGAACAAAACCCCATCATCCTGATCCCCAGTGATCTCTTGAGGCAAGGGGCCCCTAAAAGCAACGATTCGAATCCGTGGAAGGTGGTGATATTTCAGCATCCCGGAGCGGCGTATCGGAGAAAACGAGAGGCATTGAGAGTACGACGGAGAAGGCTGTGAAAGTGAAGGGTCGCGCGAGAATGGGACAAGTTGAAAATACGCTCTGGTGTCTGCTGATGGGTTATCTTCTCACACCGCGTTCTACCAGCACACAGAGCTATGAGAAAATTTGCCGAAGGATTCGAAAACTCCGCGGTGCGGCGATGGCTCAGCTCAGCCCTGGGACGATGAGAAAGAGACGGGTAGAGAGATAGGGCGGCAAACCCGTAGCGACGAGGTTCAATAAACTAATTTCCAAACTAATCTAAAAGACACAGAACTCCACTCACTCGTGGGACAGAGACGGTAAAACGAGGAAATTTACTTTCCTGTCTGTTCTTACACAGGGTATATCTGACGCGCGCCATTTGGTCTATACCTGCTTCCATCTTCACGCATTTACACATCACCCCCTTGTATCCACATTTGCCCCACGATCCTGAAGGCATACCTGTAGTCGTCTTCTACAGCGCCGGTACGTTCGACGCGCCCCAAGGATTGAAGATTAAACTGGATAAATTCAACTGGATCCACTGGGTATTCTACATCCACTGGTGGTACTTTAATCTTTCTGGTTACAAGACATTCAACCGTACTTTAATCTCGATCATTGGATTTAATCGGATAGAATGACACCGCGTTGTTTTGATTCCCGAAAATTGTCTGTCGGAACAACTTGCATAATTGGTTTTCGCGCACCGGACGGACCAATCTGGTATGTAGCCATCTGCTGTCGCCGGAAGCCAGAACTGATCGATCATCCGTCATGATTATTGATCACACGCCCAGACGGGCAAGCCAGCAGCGAGGCTGTATGCCCAGCCGGTGCTTGTGGCTCTCCCTTGTGAAACGACGCTAAAGAATAACGGTGGCCGTTACCATAGCAGACGACATTATGCGGTACAAGCCTCTGAAAAATGAGATAACGATAGGCCGGACTCTTGGACTTATTGGGTGGCGAAACGAGGTGGCAGTTGTTTGCTTGGGCAACTGCCATTAGTTTCACAGGCGATCGAAGATTATTTGGGTTTGTTGGCAGTGAGCTGTCATTATTTCCAAAGAGAAACGAAGCTTTTTTGGATCTCCTTTGAGCGAGCCCTTATCAATCCCAAAGGGGATGCAAGATTTTTCGAATTTGCTCGTATCTTTAGTACGGCTGATCGAGGTGGCAGTTGCTTGTTTGGGCCTCCTTGTAGCCAACTGCGACAATCCCAAAAGAGATCCAAGATTGTTTAGGTTTGCTTACGAGGAACTGTCATTAGTTCTAAAGACGTACGAAAAGACTGTACCACAATTCCACACGCACTTTTGGCATCCGCGAGACACCATTGGGAACCTTCATTATGATCCGCGTGAAGTTCTAACTTTCGGTAATGGACATCGGACGTGACGCGGCAAGTTTAGGTGTTCTCCAGCGGTGTTGTGTTGACGTGCCGATACTACAATATGCGATCGCTTGTCGTCAGTTGCGCGAAGTTTTTGCCAAGCTAGAATTCATTCCAGCAACTGAGTTCCAACTCATCCGAGTCGCTCTTGCACCTCGAATGAACCGCACGACGTGGTTGTGCATCCATGACCAACTTCACGGATGCGCCGCATACATATGCATGCACCCTCAGGCAAAATAGGAAGGAAACGATGTGTAGCGAAAGTAACTGTCGCTATGGATGCGCCATGCCACAGTTCCTTCTCACATGGTGTGTGTTGGCGGGTGGCTGTGCGGTCCGAGGCGAAACTCAGACGAAGAGATTTTACCAGATTGTAGCTTTGCACTTTCCGAAGCTCCAGATTTCCCGCGGTTTTGCCAGCTTTGTTGGATCTCCCTGCCGGCCCCCTCACCGCTCTTGACCTCAGCGATGTCCCGGTTTCCGAGTCATCGTCATTGCAGTTGTAACGACCTGACCCGCCACTTCTCTTAATTAGCGTACGCTTCGGTCTTCTCTTCAACCCTCCAACTGCGCAGCTGTGCTTCCCACGCTCTTTGTTCGCCTTGCCGTTTTGTCCGAACCAGGTATTATTCTTATTCAGCTTGGCTGAATTTCCATTGCTCACTTGCAGCAGCACAGGAGAAGAGCATACCTCGTTTTTTTTTGTTTCGATTCGACTGAACTCAAATATCCTGGCATTTCCCATTTCGTGCCAGTAGATCGTCAGGCTGCTTAGTCAAGATCGGAAGTGGAATCAGCTTGACCAACCTCCGAATGTTCCAGGGCTGGCAAGCACTCGTTTTGTGGTCATCCCTTTTATGATCCCGCATTGCATGAATGCGTTGCAGATATTTTCCAGTTTTGAGGCTGGCTGCGAAGGCGAACTCAGACGGCCTTAGTCTGCTCCAAATTAGGTTGAGGAACCTAATAATTGAATTCAAATGACCTGAGGTATGTCAGTGGCTACCAATAATAGTTCCAGGTGAAAAAATTACTCCCGTCAATTGACGCGAATCAACGCTTAATGGAATCGATCAACGTGAAAATCCGAGGCAAAAATGGGATTACCATCTGTCGGTGTGCACCTTATAACTTCACTTTTATGGCCTGCTACTATTCCGCAGTAATTGCGAGAGCTTACCACCGCTTTCGAATTCCTGTCGCATACGTTACAACGCGTGTATGCGAATACTCGCGAGGCCCGTATTTGGTGTGTCCGTACATAGGCATATTTCGGCAAATACTCAGTTAAACTGGTTGGATGTTGCGCCCCCGGTAACGAGGCAATGAGCACCATAGGATATTGTTAAATATGTGTGCACGCCCTCGCGTTCCTATCCGGAATGTTGCCGTCGTCCTATTAGCGACGAAGCTGTACGTTACCCCACCCAAAACCAGACGACTCGATAGATCGTGATATTTGCATCCACGGAATTATACATCGCCACTTTGAGGGATATATCGTTCGTGTACACCACGTACGTTAGATTCGGCAATATTCACGCTACCGCACACCAGATTTGGAGACCTATCGTACGAGCCAGCGTGCCTTGTATGCACATGTATACAGGGGCTCTCAGGCGAATCGTTACAGGCATATATCTCAGAAAGTACGGGTTATACTAAAAAATCCTCGAAATAAAAATCATTTCATATTGGGGGGGGGGGGGGGGGGGTCGGATATGGCAATGCCAATTTGATGTTGAGTATGAACGTCAAGGTCATGTGAAGTTTAACTTCAAATGCTTCATCAGGAGCCGTATTTTTTATTACCTATTCTGATAGCTTAGCTTGATAGCTTTTCGAAATAATACGGATAAGATACTTTTCATCGAATTTTTTTTTCAGTTGTGAGGTTTGAAAGTTGCAATTCTCAATAAAAAAAATATTTATCCACTAGAAGTCCTACTAAAAAAATCAAAGTTGACCTTTAGATGACCTTGGTACTTTTACCCAAGGTCACATTGGCATCGCCATCCTTTTTTCCTTTTGAAACGATACAACTTTCATTTGAAACATTTATCGCTTTATCCGAAACACCCTGTATATACATGTGTCGAGGAGGAGGGGTGGCCAACAGCTGATACAAATCTTTTGGATGTCCACATACTACAATTTGCAATCCCCCTTGACCACGTGACATTCGATCAAATGATTAATCACCGTCTCGTTATCTGTCAAGCTGCTCGTCCACTCGTATAACGATTCCTCGTGTCAATTAGAAATGTTACAAATTAGGAATGCCCAACCACAATGATCGTGTTCACACCAACCAGCACCGACGTAACTTGTGCACGAGGCCTGGCGTTTCTGAAGCTCCAACGTGACACTTTTTCCATTTATGCGATGAGAGATTTTCACTTGGGTTTTTGATGGGGAAAAAACTGGGCTAGCTGGAAAATTGATATTTTGCGGAGCATCCGGCGCTAGAATTTCGGAGCATCTCTTTTTCGGACGATGCTGGATTTTGTTTGAGTTGCCAGATATTGCTGCCGGAAGTTGGGCGAACGTTTTACCGAATGGTGTTTTTCCAGGTCGACGCTGTTGATCTGTACCTCCTGGTGAATCATTGCAACACGCAGATACACGTACACGAACCTATCCATGCGAAAAATTGATACAAAGTTGCACAGAAACGACAGACACATTCATTCGTGCACCGGAAAAATGGTTTGGTAGTCATATGCGACGAGAGGCCATGTGGAACGGGTTGAACCAATAGGGGGGAACGTTGATGCCTAGATGACATAAACTATCGATAGACTGGAACTCAAACGGACATTTCAGTCTCGGAGGATTGGTAGGACCGTAATGAATTTCAAACATTCATTTCACGGCGTAACCCATCAAAGAGAATGAAAGCACGAAAGACCAGTACGCTAAGAGAAACGACGAGGAGGATGAATATTACGAAGCTAATCGAGGAGTCTGTGCTCATTGATGATACCTCGGACTCGTAGCCAAAGCCAGAAAATGCAACCATAATTATTGAAGGCCATTAAATGCAGCTCTTGAGACTGGTAGATTAGCCTTCAAGTATGTCTTGCTGGTCCCCAATGACCGAACCGTTCCATTTTGTCAGGTGCACACATCCATGAGAACGGTAAACCTTCTTGTATGGGTTTGTTTGGGTTATGATCAAAAGGGATCGTGGCATCAGTGCATTTTGGCTTGGTCAATAGCTTATTTGGCGAGTAAGTGGTGGAAAGCAGGTTGCTATGTAGATGTACCAAAAAGTACCAAGCAATAACATCCCCCTTCGACCCTGCATACTGGTAAGAAATGGTGAGGGGCAAAATTTGCAGGCGTATTGCGTGTGTAACGTTTCCATTGACTTTGGCTATTTGCGCAGGTGTTTTGCCCTTTGGTAATGCATTGTTGGTCATATCGGATGGGACGCTTATCTCGGAGCGATAGTACTCGCGCTGAGGAAATTGTTGCCACGTAGTTCGTTCTCTCGGGATTTGGGGTGGTCGAATGAACAGTCAGGGTTCTGATACCACCAACCAAATGGACTTTTCAGCTGAAGGCGTGACTGTATAACGAATGGCATTAATACGTGATGACTGGTTTGTGTATTTTTGCAAAAATAAGAGCCTTCGAGTACTGGAAGCTCTGGTGTATTGGGAGATAACCAAGAGGCATGGAAATGGGAAGAGTAGTAGCACGCATGGTATCGAGCAAGGTTGGTCTTTGCCAATACTTGGATGGGTGACTGTTACCAGAGGCTCACTCTCTAATCGGTAAACGGGCAGTTGTGAGGAGTTTTTGATGGTGACTGCAAGTTAGACTCATTGAGGTAACAGCCGGCTGCACAGTTCAAAACGTTTATATCATTTAACGCGCTATGCCTATTTGTAACACTTGAACACAACGAATTTATGTGATTTTTTTAGAAAATTGAAAAAGTATAATCTGAACAACACTTTGTAATATTTTTGTGTGGAAATATTTAATTTTAATCGATTTACAGCCGATGAGACGTACCTCTCGAAAACGTATTTCGCGATAAGCAATCGCCCTTTAAATCAGATTATCTCATATGAAAAAATTAAGCAGATTTCGTTACTATATTAGTTTATCTTATGATCAATGGAAAATTTTTTCGAAACATCACATTAGAAAAAAATTACGTATGTTCCAAGAAGAAGTTATGACTTTGGCGAAAAAAATGGGCATTGTTCGTTCATCAAATCGGCAGTATACATAGAAAAAGAATCCTTCAATCAAATACTATATTTTTACGTCTAGAAGAAACACTAAACACTCCAGAAAGATCGATGGAGTAGTTTTTGAGATATTTTGTTCAACAACTTTGAAATTGTACTTTCAAGAAAAAAGCGTTTAAAGCTTCGAAGGACGCTCCGAGCGTTTCGACGGTCGTCACAACATGTCTGTCAATAATCTGTCAATGTTGATCCAATCACCGTAAAATTTTCAGGGAACAATTATAAGATGCCAAAATATATTGGTTTCGAAAAAAAGTCATTTTTCGACTTTTAACCTTTTAACTAGGATCTCTTTGTCAAATAATTTTTTTCTTTGCCTCACGACCTAATATGATTTTATTTGTTCCGAGTGTTCCTCAATGAAGATAATTAAATAAATATAGATTTGACGACAATGCATTATTGATTTTTGATTGCTAATATTTTTATTTGCAACCAGCAACTGTACCATGTTCTTGCATGTAGAATATACATTGATCCGTATTATTAACAATCGTCAATAGCTAAAAAATATAAAAAATATTTTGTATTACCACCATTTCCCACGATTTTCGGAATACGCTTGGCGGACGACGACCGGCACTGCGCAAAATTCGTGGTGCGTCGATACGTTTCTCGGACTCGCTTGTATGCTCGCTTAGAATACACATGGCTTGCGGGAGAAGTCTCCGGCCCGCGCCACACTGCGGCCACAACACTACTTTCATTTCGCGACTACATTTAAATAAAAAAATCTAGACAGACCCGATTGGTCTATATGACTAAATATTTTTTAGTGTAAATGACACCAAATACCAAAATTATTACTAGCACATCATTTTTATACTACTCACCGTCCTTACGTACATCTTTGACTAGATAAATATATTTCAAGTCTACTTCAATTACGTGAACTAAAATCAAAGTTCTAAAACTAAAATTGATTGAATCTAAATTTGAGTTAATCAAAACAAAAGAGGATCAACTAAGCGTGCTTATTGAATTTCAATAAACGTTTCCCATTAGGGTGAGAATCTGGACTTTCGGTTCGTCGAAGAGAAACGTATAAAAATGCAAAAACATCACGCAACACCGAATCAATATTTTTCCGATCAGAGCCTCGCGTCCTTGCCTACGTGAAGGTTCGCAAATGCGTTTGCAGCGTGACTGAGGACCCAGATTAAGCTAGAGACCGAGTACGAGAGAGGGATTCGAAAAAATGAAAGGAAACAAAGGAGAGGACCCGCTAGAGATAGCGTCTGCACTGTTATATATATATATATGTGCGGGTCCTGGAAGCCGGATATTTTCACCGAGCGGGGAATTTAGCCAGGAAACTAGTATAATTTGCTGATTTCTTCCGGGTCGGTGGACCGAAATTTCGACCCAATTTTCTGGCTTGCCAGGAGAGCAGTGGCGCTTCGCTCCGACCACGAGCACAATGCCTCCTACCTAGCTTCGTAGCATATAAACACGCCATTTTCACCTTTTACATTTTGACATTCTCTCGTTTTTTTGTTTACTTTTTTTTCGTCACAATAACGCGAATACGATGGAAAATGAAAAAATTAAACCGTAGCTTCTAGAGCAAGATCCGTTAGTGTTTTGGAAATACTGAAGCGCCCTTTTTTCGAATTCCTTTGTACATATGTTGGCGCTCGACTTATAAAGCTCCATTCGCTTATTCCTCAAGGTAAGCGGTAGCGTAAGAGATGAAGGGAAAAAACGTGCTTGGATGTTCCCCTCGCTTTTTGTAACCACGTTGAGGTGGAAGAGAGAGAAGGAGAGGCGGGGAGAGATGGCCAGGATCCTTAATGGATTGGATCTTTAATGAATATATATGAATCGTTCTTGTGCTTGCGATCACTCCGCTGTTGGGAACCCAATCAGCGTAAGTTACTTGCCTTGCAAATTGAAGATTGCCATGTGGTTACCATATAAAACGTATTTATATATATACAATCGGTACGATAAGCATAAATGTAATTCTCGAGTGCTTAGAATGTATTGGCTCATCGCGAGCTAACATTGATAGGCGCTTCTCCTTAGGTGCATTTACTGCAAGCTGTGTAATCTTCAGAATTAAGTTAGGTTAGGTTACGTATCACAATCAAAATCGCAAAATGTAAGCTCCAATTTCAGAATACTCGGAAACTCTTTAATATTCTCCACACAACTCGACCGCACGATAGCCTGATCACTTACGAAAGAATACAAGTGCCAGCATGTGCATGCTCCTTTTAAAGGTTTGGTTAAAACAACAGCACAACGCGATGAAAAATACATGTGCACCAGCTATCGTCGAATAACTGTACTACACGATGATACGCCTTAAGAAAACGTCAAGAAGTGCATGTTAAGCTAAAATTTGGTAACAGATTGGGATAAAAGGTATCCTGTACGTTAAGCCGGGCTATGAGCCATGCCAAGTTTCAATAAAATTCGTTCAGTACTTTTTGCGTGATGCGTGCACATACAAGCGGAGAGTGAAACATTCAAAAAATTCTTGTTTTGGCTCCTGTATCGTCAGTGCACAGCGTATAAATTACTCTTATTGAAAAATATTTCATGTGCATTGTTACAATGTTCATATATGTATAGTCTCGATATATATATATAGCTCGATCTGCCAATTTCAATTCATTTAACGTTAATGCAGTCAAATTTTATGTTTCATCCTCCCACCGATTCTGAAAAACACAATAATTAGTGTTTTTAAAATCAAAAACTGAATCTGTTTTGAAAAAAGGACTGACGATTGATTAACGATGAGATTTAAGTTTGCATAGTTGGAATGCAATACATGTTTTTTCAATTCATTGTTTTCACAGACCTGAGATCTGAAAATTTCTGAATCATTCGCAAGTTACCTATTCAACGATCCACAATTCAAATCTGTCTAAAAATATTTGCTGTGACTGGGAAAATGGGGAAATAAAAATGTAACGAAGAACTTTCATTGTATTCCGACGATGCAAACTTCAAGTCCATCATTCACGTGCGACGGAATCGGCGATGGGAAGACTCGAGTATTGCCTTTATACCGACGGTCATCACCTCGAACACCTTTTATGAACGAAAGCGACTCAAATGATCGTCAATGACCTTGTGTCGTAGATCATTCGATTCATCTCAGCAGCAGCTATCAGATGGTGGACCCGAAAATGTAGCGTTCTATTTTTTTTTTAACCATGGTGACCTTTGTATATTGGAAGTGGTACGACCGTATCTTGAATGTGGTATGACCGTATGTTGGAAGTGGTATGCTTGTAGTTTGGAAGTAGTATGACCGAACCTTGCAAGCAACTCTACCTACAAAAAAATCATTATCACCATCCGATGACCCCTATCGTACGATGGAACTTTTGTTGGCCAAATTTTATTCCGACACCCATAGCTTCGAAGATATTGAGGGTGCTAATAGTAACTGGACCGCTCGGTGTATCCACTCACACGTATACACCTTATGATGATACCTAGCTCGCTACTTTGCCCCTTGAATTTTACGGACAGTGTGTGGCAAGCTTCCAAAATTCTATCCAACGCCGTTGGCAAGCTCGGCAACATTTCCATTAGAGCATCCGAAATACGCGAACGGTGTGGAAAGTCGATGTGAGTGGTGCTTACGAGCTTCAATCGCGGTTACGGCATTTTCTTATATCACGTACGAGATACAAAACGGCGATGGTACCGGATCATCCGCGCGTGTAAATGCGCTCCATCCGTTTCGACGTCTGCGTGACAAACGTACCCGCAATATTCGAGAATCGCAATTTCTAGCCTGTGCTCGAAGGTGCGGAGGATATAGAGATGAAATTTCATTGAAATCCGTGTGATTTCGCGGCGCCGAATAATGCACAATATGTTTGGGACTTTTTAGGCTCCTGAAATATTGAAATTACACTTTGCATTATTGAAGTGCAACGAAAAAGATACGAGGACATCGGAAAAAAGTGTATATATATAGAATACAGATATAGAAATCTGAAATATCAATATGCAACACAATTTTATGGAATAATAAACAAAACAAGGAAGTAAAAATACAAGGGAGAGTTTCCGTTGCATTCCCACGATGCAGATACCAACGCCATCCACGTCACAAATTGAACTTTGCATCGGTGGAATCCGAGGTAAATTATAATTTTTTGTATTGCTCAGATTTCCCTGACGGATGTTAACTACGAGTATGTCTCAAAAATGTTTGAAATCACAGATTTAGAAATCTAAAATCTATATATGCAAAAAATATTATGATAGAATAAAAATGATGAAATGAAAAAATATTAAAGTGATTTTTGGTTGCACTCCAACGATGCAACTTAAATGCAAAATTGAAAGTTCAAATCCACTTGCCGGAATGTGGATTCGGACCCGCGCCGGCTCTTGCTTGACCGCCGAAAGGACTGTACCGTTGTTCACTCACGTTTGGACTTTACTCGTGAATATCTCGGCCAATTTTTATTACACAAAATTTAAAAAAAAAAGCGTTTTGCTTGGAAAGAGAAACTCTATCTGCTGCAAACGGAAAACTAGTAGTTAAGATACAGCTTACCTAAAAATCTCAAATCCAAATATGCAAAGAACTCTTGTAACGTAATAAAAATATAAAAAAGAATTTTCGTTGCATTCCAACAAGTCAACCTTCAATACCATCTAACATATAATCATCAAAAAAATTAAGCAGCAGAAAAATTTAAACATTTTTTCAGATTTTTTTTAAAGGCCGTAGTATTTTGAAAAAGAAGCATTTTGCAGCTTGAAATCTCTGGTTGAAGAATCTCTCGGAGAAATATTTTTTTGAGCATCACGCTCGGCGCTGTCATAAGAAATAGCGCGAGTCAAAGATTTTCGAATTTGGTTCTTGTCAAAATCGTTCCAGGGCTCAAAAAAAATGTCCTGCCTGAATCAATGCTAGAATCTTTCAGCCTGATTCTTTAGCTTCAATTTGGTATTTTTCCTCTCTTTGTTCGACCATTTGTCGCTGAGATATCGCCGGCGAATGAAAAGTCAGCTTTTTTAAGTGAATACTTATGCGACAGCGGATAGACGCGCGGAAGTTAAACCGGACAAGAGAATGGAGGAATCGAAGAAGATAGCGGGAGACTGATGTGTGAGCGAGAGGCAGAGAGTATGTCCCTCTCTCTCGCCGACGCATGCGCGGGCGAGTCACGATACGTTAGTCGCAACCGGTACGTACGAGAGAAAACCGAACGCGAAAATATCAGCGTTTTAAACAAAAATAAAGCTATTTTTTTACGTACTTTTTTGCGTAAAAAAGCCCTGTGTGAGCACTTGTGTTTGATAAATAATCAATATTATGGATATTAAATAGTGTACCAATAAAATAGTGTACAAAAATAGTGTAAAACAAAAAGCTACGTGAAGTGAGGTTAAACATGGCTGATGGTCATGAAACGGATGGACCCTTGAAAGGGCGTACAGGTATGTCGCCTTCATATTTCTTTGTTTAGCTGCATTCAATTTTGTTACATAAAAGAAAAATTATAGTACTAAATAATTAAAAGATATATTAACAAAATTTTCACTGCATTGTTGAAGTGAATACTTCTTATTCTTTCTATGTTATATATTTTTAATTTTATTACAAAGTGAAGTGGCTTCCCAATGGAGGGCGTATTGTATTTCAGTGTTATGCTAAGGTTTCGTAAACGTTACCTTCTGCATCAAGGCTGAGCGCTGTGATACCAAAGCCTGAGACACGAGAGCTTCGGTATCAGAGCGATCAGCCCTGATGATGCAGACTGTAATGTTGCGAAACATCGGCATAATGCTGAAATACAACACAGGCTGCGTCTGGAAGCCACTTCGCTGTGTAATAATATAAACAATCATGAAAGCCTCAAAAATAATAATATCAATATTAATTGATTCCATTCATTCCGGACATGGAATATCAAAGACAAAGCGATGAGCAACGGGCTGACCCATGTGCCGATGCGCCACCCTCGATGTCCGGAATTCCAAAAAAAAAAGGAAAACGAGTGGGGAGTATCAGCCGGAGTACAGACATCGTCGGGCTTCTGTTCGATCTGAGCAAGAACTTAAAGGAAAAGCTGCGGCATATCAACGTAATTATCGAGCTAGAAAAAGTTGGAAAAAGCTCAAGAGTCGGAGCGTCAACTACAAAAATCCAAGCTGCACAGTCGTAAGTAGATCTGCTCTTGGTATTAATAATTTATTTATTATGATTTAGTATGAATGTCAATAGCATCCATATTATTTTATCCGCAGGCCCCGCAGGGCTTTCGAAGGACTCCGCAGAGCTTTAAGCCTCCTCCAGCCTCCGCAGGCCTTTTGCATGAATGAAAGATTCAAAATATAAGCATCGAAAAATATAATAATTTAAAAAAAAATACAAAAAAGTGTGTTGCGGAGGCTGATAAGGCTGACGCAGAGACCTACAGAGCTTATCGAAGGCGCTCGGAACCCTTCGGAGAGCCTCCAGAGCTTCTCGAAGGCGCTGGAGCCCTCCGGAGAGCCTACGGAGCTTAGCAAAGGAGCTCGAAGCCCTCCGGAGAGCCTACGGAGTCTTTCAGAGGCCCTGCGGAAACCTACATAAAAACAACAAAAATAATTTTCATGAAAATAATCACAATTTCAAATAATTATTAAAATAACAATTTAAAACAATTATCTAAATAATAATAAAATAAAATAATTCAAGTAATAACAATTTAAAAAATTCAATCAAATAATAACAGTTAAAAAAATTTGTCACAATAATAAGAATGAAAAGTAATTTCAAATAATCATAATTGTTAATAATCATTAAATTCAATAATTCTTTACTTTTATAATAAGTTTGAAAAATTATTAAAATGTCTCCTTTTAATAATTATTAAAGTTATGACAATTCACATTTTTTAATATATAGCATTTTTTAATAATAACAATTCAAATAATTTCAAAATTTCAAAAGACTAATAATTCAAATAGCAATTTAAAGAAAAATCGTTTCAATAATAATTTATAAAAATAATTCAAATTAAATAATTAACATAACAATTTGAAAAAAAATATCCTTTTAATAATTATTTATAAAAATCATTCAAATAAAATAATTAACATTACAATTTTTTAAAATGATTAAAAATATTACTATAAATAACTATTGAAGTAATGACAATATCAAAAGCTATCGACAATACTCAGGGGAAGCGTACGCACACAGAACATGAATAAATGCTGAAAATATTGAACTGTTTTTACTGCGAACAGCTATTGTTGTATGCCTATTGTAATATATTGTAATTATATTGTAAATAATTGTAAAAAATGAAATATTAAGAATAGATTATAATTTTTCTATTATACAATGCGACTTGTCCATTATCTAACGAATTACAAAGAATAATATAACAAAATGAGAGTGGTCAATAAAAGACAAGAGAGGTATTCACTTCCTACGCGTGTGAAGTAGACACACAAAGAGTTTGTTTTTCCTTTAAAAATCGATATCGCACGAACTAATGATTGTACAGCGAACGGAGGTGGGTTTTGGAACCTTTAATAAATCGTCTATAAGTTCCTTTTGGGACGATAGAAGTTTTTTTTCAAGCTCAATATTGATTTAAAAAGTACAAAAAATGACTTTTTTTGCTATTTTGGAAAATCCACCACAACTTTGCAAATATTGAGAAAATTACCAATATTTCCAGGTTTCTTTTGAGCTCAATACATGCCCAAAGAGCCGATACATTTTTTTATTGAGTCAATTAATGATCATTCAGGTGAATTTTGTTTCAATTTAGAATTTTTTTTACATTTGATGAATAGTCAATGAGAAATTGTGAAAAAATAATTTATGAATAGTATAATTAATTAATTTTAATTGGTGTATAGTGGATTGATATTGATATATAGATTTAATTGATATATTAATCGATGAATAGTATATTTAATTAATAGTAATTGATATATAGTAGTAGACATTTGATGAATAGTAAATGAGAAATTATAAAGAAAACTGCAATTTTTTTTTCCAAGTTTACTTTTTTCTTTATTTGATGAGTAGTTAATGCAAAATTGTGAAAAGAATAACGATATTTTTTCGTTTTTTTATCTTAATCATCATCAATTGACGTTGAAGGAGCAATTAAAGTGCTACTTAAATTTTTAATAAAACTGACGATTCGGGTGGAAAAACGGTTTTACCGATCGATTATAAAATTTACAGGGTCTTTGGGCATAGATTGAGCTCAAAAAAACCTCGAAACATTGGTCATTTCGGCAATATTTGTAAAGTTTTGGTAGATTTTCCAAAACGGCAGTAAAAGTAATTTTTTTGTGCCTTTTGAAATCAATATTCGGCCTTAATAAATGTTCTCTAAAATACCAGAAGGAACTTATAGAGGATTTATTCAAGTTTCCGAAATCCACCTTCCGTTCGCTGTACGATCATGAGATATTGATTCGCATTGACTAGCATTGATTCAGCCAGGAAAATGTTTTATGACCCCATAAACGATTTTGAAAAAAAAAATCGAAAATCTTTGACTCGTGCTATTTCTTATGACAGCGCCGAGCGTAATGCTAAAAAATAAATTCTCCGCGACATTCTTAAATAAGAGATTTCAAGCTTCGAAATGCTTTTTTTTTATACGACCATTTTTCACGAAGTTAGGGCCTTTAAAAAATCACTGAGAAAATTTTGAAATTTTTCGGCTCGTTAAATTTTTTTGTTGAGTGTATAAACATATAAAAAAACAGAGAAATAATAAAATACAGAATAAACGAATAAATTTACGTAGAAAAAAGCGAAAATATAAATAAACAAACAGCCGTTCCCTTTTACATGATAATCGGACATTTGGAAGGATCGATATAAAAAAGAGCCCCATCTTAACAACATACCTAAAAAAGCAAGTCGAACCATTCGAAAAAAAAAACTTAGCAAGATAGCTTAAAAAAAAAAATTCATGAAATTGTCAAATGTAAAACGGCTCTCTCTACACAACGTAAAAGAGAAGCAATAAAAAAAAGCACATTTATCATCGGTCATAGATGGACGCAATCCCATCGGAGACAGTTATATTACACTTCTGAACACCGAACACTTTTTTTCTCTATCGTTCGCCCGCTGCCTTGCAAAATGAACGTGCGTCGAACCGCGTATACATTTCCATCGCGAAGTTATTTCGGTTCGTATTTGTATTCGTTCATTCCCACATACAGCGCAGTATGCCCCCTTCCTACCCCCCCCCCCCTCATCTCTCACTCGTTTTATCTCGGTGTTTTATCATTCGCTGTGCCGTACACTCTATGAGCGGTGGTCATACGACTCGCGTGCCCTCTGTTACATCGTCACTATTCGATTTGAGGGCGGCTGCTCACAGCCGGGGCTGATGAGAAAAACTCGAATGCGGCAACACAAACTTCGGGTTCCCATATCGAACGAGTCAGTTACGGTACTGCTCGCTCTGACAAGCTTTCGTTCTCCCACTCGTGGGTTCTAAAATAAAGCTAGCTAAATTTTTGCGGGTAGATTGGAAGCTCCGACCATCGGCACATTCCGCATGTTTCAGAATTCCCTCAACTGACACATGTGTACAACGCGACGAGTTCATTGGCCATACCGCTCCAAAAGTGAGTACCGAATTGTGTTTTTTAACACCGAACATCATTTACAAACGAAAACGACTCGAATGACCTCGAATGACCTTTCGTTGTAGATGAGTATATTCGTCTTAACAACAAAGGTGACCTATGCATAGTAGAAGTAAGTCCAATTACGAAAAAATTGTTATCACCATCCGATGACCTCCGTCTATTCAATGAAACTCTTGTTGAACAAATTTTTCCTGGCATCTATAGTGTCGAAGATATTAAAGGTGATGATAGTTATTGCACCACCTGCTATAATAATTAAATTTGTAATGCGTTTTTATTTATTTTCGTCGTACATTTTGTTCGCGCAAATATTGCAGCTCCTTCATGTTGCATTGACTGTACTGGTTCTGCTCAGGAGGGCACAGGGAAACTGAGAAAAACCTGTGTAAATCGGGACGCCAGATTGCACTTGTGAGTCACCGCTGCATCCATAATTGGAAACTCGATAAAAGTGCCGTCCACACTCGGCCGCCCGCCTGCTAGTGAGCGGTCACCCATCCAAGTATTGGCCTAAACAAAGGCCACTCGATTTATCGGATCGCCTTGATGGACAGTCATTTTCTACGTTTTTAGCGATTTAGTTTTAATATTTTGACAGATTTATTCAAGATTAATTATTTATATTTCACATATGTGTCATTGGACAATTCAGGTTTTCTAAACCAAGTACGACCGTCCGGGCCAACAATGTAAACCATAGGAAGCCGTGAACACCGTTGAGCATTTATGCATATGTAAAACGACCAACGACTGCGGGCGCACGCTGCCCTGTATTGGAATACCAGCCGGGTGTTTCATTATGGGCTGCAATATGGACAACCAGATGGGCATATTTGTATGTATAGGGTACTTCGTCTACTGGAACTTGGAAAATACGACTGCTGTTTATGTTCTTGCGGTCACTGATCCCCGATCGTATTTTCGACTTAAGAAGGAACATGTATTTTGCGTGTGACATCTTTCCCACATGGTCATCGAGAGCATACTGAGGCTATTGGTAGAATTGATTTTTCGGGAAGGCTTTACCCGCTTACTCTCCATAAATAGTTAAAAAGTCTGACACTCTCAAAGTACGAGAACAGAGGGTCGCTAAGGGCTCACTCTGCTGTGATACTATTATCGGATATGATGAGATTGTGATAATCCGTAGTCATTAAGTAACCCTAAGAGCCATCTGGTTCTCTCAGATACTGTCAAACTTAGCTGGTTTTCAAATGACCAACTATCAGTTCTGTAGTAGTTGCCAAAATAAGTTCAACCGACACAATCTCAAAATAACATCTGCAAATTTCAAATATTCTAGCCCCAGAATAATTCAAGCTGTCAAGATGATTTCAAGTACGAGTACCCGAGTCGAAATTTAGACCCTCCTTTGAATGCTCGAGAACCTATTTCCTTTGTAACGCACAGACCGCCGCCCTCCTTTGACTCCCCTTGAACCTATATGGAGAAATTTGCACCGTTGGCGACCCTCCTTTAGCCCTACTGAACCTTCTATTCAACCTCCTGAGCCTCCTTTAGGCCTATGGGCTCGGCTTGCGTGAACCTACACAACCTCGTTTTGGCCTAAAGTCCTATCTGTACCCTACAGAACCTCCTTTGAATCCAAAGCAGAAGGAAAATGAAAGATTGGATCCAAAGGAGGTTCTGTAGGGTCAAGCTATATCTGAAAAATAAATTATATGTGTGAATTAAAAATATGATGTTTGATTATTTATCATAAGGTTGGTTTATTAATTCGAAACATATACATACATTGTCACAACTATAAATTATTTCGTGTAACTGAAAATATTTTTTAATTATAATTATCCCTTCTTTGGAATATCGGTAAGCTGCGGATGGGAGAGAAGGGGGGGGGGAGCGGAGGGCAGCATATTGAAGTAGGCTTAAAGGAGGGTTAGTAGGGTCAGAAGAGGTTTAAAGGAGGGCTAGGAGGCTCTGCGAGCCACCGGTGAAAGGAGTCAAAGGAGAGTTAGTAGGGCGAAAGGAGGTTTAAAAGAGGGTCTGTAGGTTTGCGTAAGCATTAAATCAGGCTCACTAGGGTTTAAAGGAGGTTCAGATGAACCTACTAAACCTCCTTTGAGTGAAAAAGTCCAATTTCTGCCACTTTTGGAGGTTCAGTAGGTTCTGATATACATGTTTTTGAGATTTCCATTTGAACCTCTTGAACCTCCATTGAATGACAAATTGGGATCGAAAGGAGGTTTAAAGGAGGGTCTAAATTTCGACTTAGGTAGCATTTAGTCCCGAATGAGTTCTTCATTTACCTAGTGTAGTTCTCAATTTTCCTAGCCTTAGGACCATAGACGCTGTCAACATGACTCCAAGTACGAGAAGTATTTAGGCCTGAATGCGTTCTCAATATCCCTAGCCTCAGGACCATAAAAGCTATGACGATGAAGGAATGAGAAGAATTCACTCTGCAATGAAAATGGTGAAGGAAATATTTGGCGTCGAAGGCCTCGTACACTTATGCATAACAGACAGACATTTGGCTGGCAGGCTCTGAACGAGGAAACGATTTTTCGAGGCCGTTGGATCCTAGGTGCCGTCAGTGAGCTGCTTTTTGCCAGCTTTCATACCGCGCTCAGTGGAAGAACACACCTCATAGCCGGGCCACTCCTGGAAACGACAAGGCCGAGCGAATCCCGCGAGAATCGAGTGCCACTTTGTTCGCCGATGGAATATTTAAATTTCGCTCCCTCCGCAGCGTCAGGCGGGATATGCGAAAAGCTTAAAAAGGCTACATTTTTCATGCTCTATATTTTCAAGTTATATGTATATACTTAGGTACGCTCGCTATATAATGAGGGTGTATAGGGTATACGAATGCCAGAGGATTCCGGCCTGATCTCGTCGTGCCTGCACGTCGAGCTGTCGCGAGTCATTCCAATCCCCCGCGCCCTTTTTTCCACTTCCCTTTCACCCCATACATTCACCCGTCGCAAAAATATTTCCATTGCCGAGCCAGGCAGGGCCTTGAGGAATGCCACGCCGCTTTATGGAAGTGTTTGGTCGTTGGTGGAAGAGGTTGCGCTGTCTTTGAAAGGCTGGAGGAAAAGGCGAAGATTAACGTCGAAGTAGTCGATTTATCGGGATGCCAAATGGATGCGTCATGGCAGAGGTGGTGGAATTATATTTATGGGTGAGTCTGAGCGATGTAAATGGAATCGGACATGATTGCAGCTCATTTCTGAATAACTTAGACAAGAGTGCTGAGCTAGACAGAGCTTGTAATCGAATGAAGCAAAACTCTTTTAGTTCGTAGTCGTTCTAAGGTTTGGGTTTCCAACAATGTGGAGCCCTAGCTTGGGTCTAGCTACGTACTATCGCAGCTGGGTTTCCTCGCATCTACTCGGTTTGGGGCTTCGTTGTAATCCTGTCATCAGAGGCTGACGTAAGCTAAGACTCTATCGTTAAACGATCCAGACTCCTGTTGATGGTTGGATGGTATTTCCAGGTGACATCGGAGAAACTCTGCTGATAGGTGCGCGGGATTGCATTTAATCCCACTTGACAACTGCAGTCATTGCGCCAACAATGCTCTCTTTAGCGAAGACCTGTGCGTACAGGGATTATGTCGTTGTATGCATACACGGGTGAGCATCCGTTCGTACAGATTCACGCGTGTGTTTACCAGGTACAGCTGTACATGCGCTGACACACACGTGCAATGAGCTTACAACGAAAATTTCGCGGCGTCCACAAGAGCTCTATAACGTTGAACGACTGGGGCGGAGCACCAACAACCACGTCGTTAGCGCACCTCGTAACGCGGAAACGCCCGTACGGACACGGTAATCGGGGCTGAAGTGTTTAGCACCCTTGAAGCTGAAATATTTCAGTATTATCACACGACGGTATTTTTTCTACGGTGCTGCGCTCTTGCCCTCGCAATTGGTATATATTTATTTGGGAAGTCGGATCGATAGCTCGGCGAAAAAGCCGCGCGACACTTTGATCATCATTTTCGTGGCCATTGGCTTGTGCAATTACCTGAAGAATAAACGTTTAGAAGATATGTTACTTATTATTATTGTGAATATTGTAACATATCATTCATTGCATACTCATTTCGATTTAATTTGTTAATCAGCAATCGTAATACTCTAATGGTACAGGCGGGGTGAAGAGGGCCTTTTTTGAGGCTTGATATTTAATTAATGGGGCACTAAACAACCCGCGACTAAGTTATTTATGCAGTCCTCTTATGGAGTTTTTTTAAAGTTAACACAGCGATTACTTAGTTGTCCATATCGAAAGTTTGAATAAAATGCTAGTAGCTAACATTTTTCCAATTTTTCAAATGAACGCTTGTAAAATTAGGAAAGACCACACTACTGTTACTTTAAACCTTGCTATTGTGCAACCGGGGCTTAGAACGGAAAAATCGTAAGCGGAACTTCAGTACCTTTTGGAAGACCTGTCCAATGAAAATCCATTTAACTTGGGGTGTGCAAAAAGAATTCATCCCCATCGTACACATGGGAGAGAAGCTCTTTCAAAATGTTTTTTTTCTTCTAATGTGCCCAACACACTAATTGAGATCCCCAACTAAAGCATATAGCTGCAGAATTTATAGCGTGTAGGTTCAAAGCTGTAAAAACCGCGAGGCTGTGCCGGCCGGATGAACATGAAGTTACCAAGGAACCCTAAAAAGAAATACGAAATAGTTTGAGGAAAGATAGGGAGGCGCAAGGTTATCTCGACTCTGGCTGTGTTCCAGATGAAAAATATTCGTCAGCCATTCTATAGGGGGGGGGGGGGGGCGGGGGCAGGAGGCACGAACCTTTCGACTGCCGCGGAGAGAATCGATGATGATCGGGTCATTCCTCGAATCCGTATACATATTGAGAGATCGGTATTTTGATATCGAGCCAAGATTTCTATTCCACTTCGTGCAGCCGCAGGGTTCGATACCCTGTGGCGCGTCAGGTCTTGCGTTGGACACACTGCCTCCATTTCTCGCTTCTTATTACACGTAACTTCGTCGATCATCAGCGACATGGAACAACCCCGCTGCATCTCTTTCGCCCCGGGCTGCTTTTCACGGAGTATCGGAAAGGCGTCTAGCAGCACCAACATGATCTTCTGCCATTGCGGAAGTAGCAGACAGGTGAGTGGGTTTAGGAGGGGAAAAGGAGAGTTATCCTCGTAAGGCAGGTCAAAGCTCATTACGGACTTGTTTAAGTTCCTCGAAAAGCTCCACCCATCCATAAGGGAACTCTCTCAGCTTCGTAAGATGCAGAACTCAAGAACCCGGAGAGTGAGAGAACGGTAGCTAGACATATGCCGAGCACTGTACTATGCATATGCTGGGATAACTTGCAAGCGCAGTTGGAAAGAGTGAGAGAGAGAGAGAGAGAGAGAGAGAGCGCGAAGCAAAATCAGGGAAAATAGGGATGTTGGACTACTCTAGCCGTTCTCCGCATGGTACCCACTCCCTATTCCCCTTTGCCCCCTCTAATCTCCATAGCAGGACTACTTCCGAACCCCGTGATGGTGGTGAGAGGGCACCCGGAGGATAGCGTTATTCCAGACTTTTTAAAGAGTTTACTTAGCCGGGGATTTTCCGGTTGGTCGGGTGTTCACGTTGCAGCTTCCCAGGTGCCTTCTCGACCCGCTGGCCCCTCTCGTTCGCTGCGCCTCGCCCTTCTCATTGCGGAATTGGTAATACGGTAGACCCGCTACGTGCTCTCGCGTGTAAGACACGGGAGAGGTAACCGTCGGAATTGGGATCGAGTGTCACCGCTTCAGGAGCGGATAGCTCGAAGCTCGATCGGAAACAAGAGGGTGGGGCTGTTAGAACACCGCCCCGTTTTGTTCGAATCTATTTCCTCTTCCTCCCAAACTAGCAGTCCGTTTGTCACCAGGTGGTAGTTTTCTCCTATTTTCAAACTTGCGCAGCCAATGGCTGGACAGCTTTCCGCGTCTCTTCTTCAGCATCCGCAAATGAGCGTGTTGGGGTTAGGATTCCTGCGGTGCTCATATTTCCAGCTGTACGTTAACAGCGATTCAATTTTAGTGGGATACGTGTACCCGGACATTCGCATGTATACACATGCGAAACGATTATACCCTCCATTGCTCATTACTTTGTACACCCCAACTTCAAATTGATACAAATCAGCAGCGTTGTCATCAACAATACAACGGAAGCGCTGAACCATAGCGGTTATTTTCATAATTGCGCTTCAAACCTGCACTCTGCAATGAACGTGGGCGAGTTTCCCTTATTTGAGTGTCGGAGTGATATAAGAGTTAATCCGGCAGAGTGGCTTTTCCACGACTCAATTCATATTACATACAGGCACAGGTATATATGTAAATGCCACATTTCCGGTACGTGGACCGGAGGCAGCTTCAAGTTCCTCGATTAGATGGGTTAGCCACGTAGCTCTCCCCTATTGGCTTGGCTACATTCAGCTATCCTTCCGGCAACAGCGGTCATTTCTCCCTGCCGTCACCAGGCCAACTGTCGCCTTGATGTACGGAGCCCTTGTTGGTATACGCGCATATACAGGTCACTAGGAAGTAATGTTGTGAACCTACTGGTAAATTATATTTACTATTCTTACGGCCAAAATACCCGACGACTTAGTGGTTAATTTAGTAGAGAACGTTATGCCGAGTATTTGAAGACAATTTACAAAATAGAAACGAGAAAGAGACGTATTTCGGTTGCTGTTATTTAGCCGGATAAATGTCCCGGTTTTTTACCGGTTATTCATCGTTTCACGACAGTAGTAGGAGGGTAGCTTTGGATCTCTCCGCATATGTAAATCGGAAGAATATGACCGGAATGTATCCTGAACACTGAGTCGCACATGCGGGCCCATTTAGCGCAGTACTCCGTATCTGGGAGGGCGTGCGGCTGAAGTACGGAAGCTTTTGGTGCGCGGAGCTTCGGAAGCTACGATTGCAACTCCGGGTGAGTATGTGAGGCATAGAAGGCACGGAGATTGCGAGGGCAACTTTTGAACAAGGGCTTGCCATCGAGCTCGCCAGGTTCTCTCTCTCTCTCTCTCTCTCTCTCTCTCTCTCTCTCTCTCTCTCTCTCTCTCTCTCTCCCTCTCTCCAGTGAAACAAGGGTATATTCGGCAACTGAGCAATGTGAGCAGCCATCGTTCTGTCACTTTGTTCGCCAACCTCGCGGGGAACGCGAAAAGTTAAAGTTCCCCCAAGAGGCGGAGAAAGGGAGAGGCGCGGGGGAAGAGCGGGTCTGGGCAGTCAACGAGTACTTGCCAAGCTGTAGGACCTTCAATTTACATTAATAATGCACCCTGTCATTCTCAGCGCTTTGTTCACCTTTGCGACGCCTAGCAGGACAGGAGATGACAACGACGAAGATGAGAGGTATGATCCTCGCTCCCCGAGTTAATTAATTGCGTACACGAGAGAAAGTGCGGTTTGAGCTGGAAACGATGGAAGAATTTCAATGACACGTACCGGCAGAGCCGTGCTTTCCCGCTTTTTGCCACCACTAAATTTTCGCGTCTCCATTAGTTGCTCCTTGTTTTTTCGCAACCAGGCTTGTTCACTCACGTTATTCTTGAAACTGACTTTCATTGCAGCTTGTGTTCGTCAAATTGGGAGCCCTCGAATATGTCGAATTAAAAAGGGCAGTCGGATGTCAAAATGAGTTTCTTGAGAATTTGGATGGCGAGGAATGGCTGAATGTCATAGTTGGGACGGAGCTATGTCCAAATAGCTGCGGTTGAAATAATTTTTGACAAACAAATCTCAATTTTTTTCTTGGGAGTTGTGAGGTGGTTGCATAAACTGTTAAACTTTCCGGCTGGCATTAAATGGCGTTAGATCCACTGTTTTATCGAATTACAAGTCGGCAATACACATAACGATGGTTCCATAGAGTCCCCCTAAAACGCCATAGGTGACATTTCTTCGACGCGGCAACATAATCTGTTTTAGTTGTCTTTACAATGGTAAGCTTTCTTCCAAATAAGTCACGTTTGCGGCAAGTTATGCTCCATCATTTCCTGGCAAAGAAATCAGTTGTCAAAGATCAGTTGTCTGTCAAAGTTGTGATTTCTCTATGTACAATAAAGACCACGGAACACCACGTAAAAAAGAGTTGTCGTGTATGACGCGTTGGTGAAAAGATCGGAAAGCATCACTGGGGATCGTTATCGACTGCAACTGGTGCGTTTGAAGCGAACTTTGCACGAAGAGGCCAGAATGAGAGAACCACCATGACGAGTTGATTTTGCAGCACGACAACGTCTAGGCAGCATGTTGCTAAACCGGTTAAGAAGTACTTAGGAGAAGTGAACTGGCAAATCCAACCCCGCCTGCCATATGCCTCAGACATCACTTCTTCCGATTATCATTTGTTCCAGTCGATGAAGTCGGGGTTTACGGCTCAGCACTTCACCTTCTACGAAGAAGTCAAAAATGGCTAGATAACTGGATTGCTTCTGAAGATCCCGAATTCTTCGTGCGTAGAATCCAATCGTTGTACAAGCTTGTCTACCTCGATAGCCAATGCTTCGAATCAACCTATTCGTTGATTTGTTACCGAACGACTATCTCTTTTTTCGCTCAACTAATGGACAGGTTCATATGCGAGCACCTAATGCGTTTGCAAAATGTATTTTTTCGCATTTATCCAGCCGCCCTATCGTTTTATCCTGAGAATTTGGCTTGGCTTGATTTGTATCAAGTGTCACGAAGGATACGATACGAGCGTAATTCGCCGCCCATTGGTAAGGCTATTATTAATTGCAAGTCGAGACTCGTGGTTCGAGGAACTCAGTAAAAACAGCACGCGTAGCAATTATTTCTCGAAATTAAAGGGCCTGTGAACCGGAGCACGTGAAAATGACTTTCACATTACATCAGGTTACGCGCATTCAGCATGTGCGCGTTTCCATCTCTTTTGATATCATCTCCGTTCCACTCCTATATATTGAACGACACTATCAGCTGTATAATGTATTTTGGCAATTTATCAGTTGTATAAAAGTACGTTAACGGTCTCGCCGTTCGCTCCGTCGAGGCTACTAATTTGCGAAATTGACCACCTGCCGAAATGAACCTTTCGTACAATGGGCTCTATCCCGATTTTCCATGCGGCACTATAATTTCGGCACGTACGCCCGTAAACTTGTTCGCGAAATTTGAATAAAGCGAAAGGGCGACCGGGGAACGGGGAATTGGTTGCGCGTATTCACCATAGAATATAATTGTGCCAATGGTCCGGATATCCGATGAAACCAACATGGTGTTGCAGAAAACGAATGAAAAGTAAATAATTGTAAAGCCAGAAAGAAGATCCAGTGAAATATTCTGCATATTTCCTATTTTCGAGGAATAATTACCAGGCCCCAAATGGAGGGAGGGTTCTTAACCATCTCGTAGGAAGGATGACGTTTTTCGTTGGCATCTGGAACGGAATGTGGATTTCCGGTGAATGGGAAAACCGTCTTTCGACCTTTCTGCTCGGGTAAGCAGATTTCTCTCTCTCTCTCCCTCTCACTTTCTCTCTCTCTCTCTCTCTCTCTCTCTCTCTCTCTCTCTCTCTCTCCCCCCCCCCCCCCCCCCAATCAAAGCAAACCATTCTTATTCCTTTCTCATTTCTCTGAGAGAGAGGTAGAGAGAGAAAGAAAGAGAGAGAGAGAGAGAGAGAGAGAGAGAGAGAGAGAGAGAGAGAGAGAGAGAGAGAGGGAGAGAAAGAAAGAGAGACAGAATGGAGAAAAGCGACTAGAGCGACTCCTAAAAGGGCAGTACGCTGGATTTTACACTGTTAGCTTAGTTGATATATAGCAAAGAAACTTGCACAGCAGCAAACAAGAAGATAAAAAATATACAAAGAAGAAAGGCTAAGAAGGAACAGATGCCAGCGATGGCGCAGGACATCCGGCGATGTGATGCATCGTTTCTCAACGGCACGGCGAAAAGGCAGCATCGCCATTACCAATGGCGAGCTGTAGAATCATTCGGGGGAAAATTCACGGGAGAATTTACGGAGAAGCGTTTGCCAGCGACGAAAAATGCGATCACGGAAGTTTCATTGGACGGACGAGATTATTCGAAATTTATGCGAGCCAAAGCAGAAAATGCTCAGCCGCAATATTCACCATCCCACCAACTTCCACTTGTGTTCGTTCGTCCGTTGGCTCGTCCATATTTAATTTAAAAACCTGCCAAATGTATGCTGGATCACGCGTAAAAGAGGGTTAGTCAATGGTTTTACAATCATTTGTAGCATCGATTTTGAACTAATATGCAGTTATTGTAGGACCACAAATATTTATTGCATACTAATTTCGAATTCATTTAATAATCCGCGATTGTAATACTCTAACGGCACAGGCGGGGTGGAAAGGGGGGACCCTTTCCTGGATGGTTGATTTGTTATTAAGGAAGCTTCAACCAACATACGATCACGTTATTTGTTCAGACCTCTAATGGAGTCTCTATGAAGTCAATTAGGTGATAACTTAGTTGTCCGTATCTCCTGAATTTGCTGATGCCACTCGAGCAAAGTATTTCAATCCAAAGTTCTAATCAAATGCTAGTAACTAGTATTTTTTCGGATTTTTCAAATCACATGTAAAATGACGGAGGACTACATTGTTGGGCACTTTCAACCTTGATATTTCGCAACCGGGGCTTCAAAATGAAAAATGGTAAATGGAACACCAATTTTATTGTTGAAGACTTGTCCAATGACACCCCACTTGGTGGGGTACGCGTAAAGACGAAGTTATGAGGGTTCCGCGTTTGACTACAGAACCAAAAAAAGGACTTAAACAAGCGGCCATCAACATATATCATCAACTTATGGATTTTTTATTACGTCAACTTAGCAATAACTTGGTTGGTTAAAACGCGACCCGAATAATCGGACATCAACGTAGAACGTCATCCAAAACTCAAACAAGCGAGCGATCATGTGCAATTTGGTGCAAGCCACGAGATTATAACCCCAACAAATAAAAACCACCCTGCGAGATATTGGAGTGTATTGGCAAGTAAGGCCAAACAATTTGCTGCAACGACGAGAGCTAGCCAGGTCGGTAGCCCTGTACTCTCGTTCGGCAAGAGTTTAATTTAAATTAAGTGGCGCGTCTGTATCATGATACGGTTCAATTATATTATCATTCGCGCAACGCGATTAAGTAGTAAAGGTAGGGTGGGGGGAGCTCGTGACAGAAATTGCAATGCAGTGGCGTGCCTCGGGACGAAGGTTTGGAAGAGGACAACGCTCGGGCGCTTTGGACGGGTGTATTATTTTACGTGGACGGAAGCACGTACGTGCTCGGTGTGCAGATTACGATCAAGTGCGAAAGCTGCCGAGGCGTTAGTGTGTCTAGAGGACTTTATGACGGCGTTCGATGAAAACGGGTACATGCTGAATAGTGGTAGCAGGGGTGAATTCTTCTACTAGGGTCAACATCGTACCTGTACCGAGTGTACACCTGGCGCAATGTGGTTGACAATAGCCGGTGCGAGCCGGATACTATTGGTTCCACAGTGGACTGCTGTTGTTATCTTGTTCAGGAGCTGAGGACCGTAGCCCAGATATAACCTGGGCAATATTGCCACAACGCGTGCTGAATCAACAGCGGTGAAACTTGTTTCGCCTATTAGTCCAGAACACATGTAGGAGTATGCCAACTAGGTGTACGTACCTCAAGTTAGCAAGCAATTTGGGTTCGACAAGGAGACAATAAATGTCATATGGTAAGTCTGCTATGCAAACGGATTTGGTAAGACCACTGTATGTGTGTATGAGAAACCCAAAAAGGCTCAAACACTTGCAGGAATATGCTTGAGGTACATATATCTCAATATAGTAGTTTGGTTTGGGAGGGAGGGCGGACAATAAATGACATTGAGTATGGCTACTATAGAAACGAATTTGGTAATGCTGCTACATAAATATGTCACGAAAGAAAACAAACCCAAAGACATGCAGGAATATGTCTGGTTAGCACATCAATGGCAAGTTAGAAATACATTTGGATTTGGGAAAGAGACAACGCATGTCATTTGGTAATCCTTCTGTGCAAATAGATTTGGTAAGTATGCTATATAAATATATGAGGAACTAAAATAACTTGAACAACGGTTGGAAACTTCTCATCAGACTCTTATAAATTATTAGGTGAGGACAAACACAAACAGACATATGTTGAAATATGCTTGCGAGGCATACCTGTCGCAAGTTTGGAATTTGTTTGGATTTGACAGAAAGGCAGTAAATGTCATTTCGTAATCCTACCGTGCAAACAGATTTGGTAAGTGTGCCATATAAATATACGGGGAACAGAAGGAACTTGAATGCCGGTTGGAAACTTCTCATCAACCTCTCACAGCTTACTAGGCGAGGAAAGAGTAGTTTTACTATTTACGACGTACATCAGCGAAGCATTCGTGACGGCGTTCATCTCTCACACGCCGAGCTCGCGGAATGAAGATCCCTGTGAATGCTGTTGTAAAAAGTATATGTGTTCAGGAAATGTACGGCGGAAGGTCTTGTATTGTCAGTGAAGACGCGGGTGGTGATGAGTCTCCGGAATAGTTTTCGACATAAAACGGTGGAGGTTTCAGGGGCGTCTCGGGCGTTTCCATGGCGACGTATATATCTGAAAACATACATTGCATTCTAGAGGCTGCGACGGTAGCGCAGTCTAGTCGTTCGCTCATTCCATCTGGCTGTCGCGCACTCTGCACAGAAGGAGACACCGCAGCAATATCTTGGTAATACCGGGAAGACCGCATAATTAACACGGTTCCGCCGTGGTTGCAAGGGTGGGGGGGCGTGCAAGGGGGAGAGCATCCACTGAACATAAGCATTTACAACCTGCCTGCCTTATCCGGTACACCGTTGGTTCTCATGGATCCACGGGATGTGTGCATCTAGCAGCAATAATCATTGGGGAAGTCAAGGAATAGCGGCAGCCGTGGTAGACGTGCCTAGGGGAGACGCGCAGAGGAAGGAGGGTATTACAATCCAGCCATTGAGTGCAGCTCCATGCATACGTGTGTCTGGCCCAGCTTAGCTTAGACGCTACTTGTGTTGGAGAGGTTGATATTCCTGGCTAAGGCAAATTGGGCACCGCACGGGATGCTTTATACGACTAAAAGTCACCTCTGCTCCCACGAGAGTGCATTAGTAACCCTCTGCATACGAATGCATTTTCACGTGCCTAGACTCTTTGCTCGGCTGGATCAAACGGAGCATGCTGCAATTGCCGTCGTCATTGTGGAATGACAGAGTGTATCAATAAAGCTTGAGATGCATACACGGCCTACACGTCGACAGAGGCGAGCTTCAAAGCAATTATCCACCCGGCAGAGGGGTGTGTACAGTTCGAACAATCCGCCCTTCAAAACCTCGAGGAGGCAACCGAGTGGATCTCCGCAATAGACGCCGCTTTGCCAATCGTACCATGTTGGAACATCGGAGAAACCCCACGGGGATTGACTCCGACACGGAAGCAAACTACCTTTTCCCTTGTTACGCAGGGTCCGGTAGGTATACCTCAGCAATAGAAGGAGGGGGAAGGCAAGATGGTTGGAATGTACACGAGGAAGCCGCAGGAGCACACGCACGTGGGGGGATTAGAACGAGTCCCCAAACTGGCACCGCCTAATACTAACCTCGTAATACCAACAATAAATGGCCGGTGGTAAAAAAAACTGATATGCCATTGTTGGGATTCCAACTCTACTTCACAAATGTTCAAAAGGGAATACGGATAAGGACACTACCAACGGAAGTACTAATAAGGAACGGCGGAATTTGCTTCGTCTCATCTTTTCAAGCAACACGAATTGGCCATGAATAAGAGAGACGTTTGACATTCGGGTTTGTTCGAGGTCATGTAATTTCTCAAGACTTCTGTAGTCAAAGGAGGAACCCTTGCAACTTTGTCTTGCCTGTCCATTTGTCAAAGCCCCACAGTTTCTCCAGTTTCAGACCTATGAGCATTAAATTTTTGCAAAAAGATACTCAATACGACAATTTCCATTGGTATGTAGAAAAATTATGAAAAATAAATGTCATCAGGGAATTCGTTATATAAAATAGAGAGTTTTTTCCCGCACCCTATCGAGTGGGGTGTCTTTGGACGAGTCTTTCAAAATTGGTTACAGTTACCATTTTTCATTGTTATGCCCCTTCGCGAACTACCAAGATTTGAAAGGATGTAGATTACCGTACAAAAAAATAACTACGGACCCTTACTTTACGCACATCCTGATATGCCAGGTCATTCCTTCGAAAGTTATTTCGACCAAACTTATTGCCTTTAAGTTACCTCGACGCGGTGTGTCGTCGTAAAAGAATGCCAACAATCACGAATCACCATTCATCTTTATCCACATCACCTGTATCTTTTCTGCCGCTTGTGTCACGAGGATTCCATCCAGCCGTCAAGACGGGGGGGAGCGGTTCGCTCCAGCATCTCAAAAAGCTGACTGTGAGCGCGTACATGCAGACCGGAGTGTCATAGCCGGAATTCCCAACTCACCACTCGAATAACGAGGCAGTAGCGAATAGCCGTAGAGAGGGTAGAGGGTACGGAGTTACGTTGATGCCGGTGTCATCAATCCTTCACGTATAATCTGCGAGGGCTGCGTGGGAGCAGAAACGTAACGACTCCTAGCAAAAGCCAGAGAAATACAAGTCGGATAGAAGGTGTGGGTGAGTGTCAGACGTGTAGTTTGTGTCAATTAATTTTCTGTCTCAGCGGTACGTACTTTCTTTACGATTCCCAGGCCCTATGTGTCGTCATCATGACGAGGACCTAGGACGGCCTTGCGAAACGGGGGATACGTACATAAATTAATGTTACATTGGTAGTGAGGCTGTCCTTTCGGTGGCGAGCAGGGTTGAAAGCACGATGTCGTGGCCAGGTCCAATGCAATTTGCATCTACACCTTGAATGTCCGTGATGCCACGTAGCGCGAATCTTTCACTGTACGCAGCATGTTGCATAGCTATGTTGCACAGTACATTGCAATCATCGTGATATACCTAGGTCTTTATACCTCAGATGTGATGTTATGTATGTATGCGTCGTTGCAACGTGCAATGCGGTTACAAAATACTGATTTCTTTCCCCCCTTTTCTCTCTGGCTCTCAGGCTAAAATAGTTGGGTACTGCTGAGCGACGTGAGCTTCAACTCGCGGCGTTCATTCGCGCAAAGTCCGAGTGAGACAAACCCTACGACTTCCTTCAACGTTTTGCACTACCAATACAAGTACCCTAACTTAATCCTCGACAGCCACTACGGAGTAGCGATTTTGTTATACCCAAATGCTGGAACAACTGTTCAAGTCTTTCTGCACCACCTCATGCCATCTATGGAATTCGTTAGACCCTCGTGTAGGGGGTTGCAAAAGCCGCTCTACTTTCAAACGAACTTTAACCCGGAAACTGCTTAAACTATTTAGCCAAACGTATCTGCAAGGAAATTCTAAGTAAGGTTTAATTTATTCCGTTACTATACTTCTAATTATTATTAGTATTGATATTATTATATAGTTTAGGTAGTTAATAGTTCGTTATCGTTCATGGCTAGGTTTACTGTTATTACATTGATATTTAGGAATCCAATGCCTGTGCATGGTATTCTTAGGGACTAGTTGCTCCGGAGTAAGAAATAGATCTGTCTGTCTATCTGTCTGTCTCTCTCTCTCTCTCTCTCTCGCTCTCTACCTATTTAGGGATGCATTAATCACGAACACGATGATACGCAGGCATTCAGGTGAAGAGCAAAAAAGAGTCTTCTTTCTCTGTCAATCCATATTCTCTCTGGCCCTCCCTCCGTTTGCCTTTCTCGGTCTCTCTGTGCGCGTCGTTAATTACCTCGGTAAATATTCTGGCCAAGAGCTTCACCGAGCGAGTGACATCAATCTATCGCAGAGAGCTCTATCTTGCACGATGCAGGACGTCATTGGTGAAGGGCAAGCGGGAAAGCGAAGGTACAGGAGTGAGCGACAGTGTATGCACCAGGGATCCTCCAAGCGGCTCATGTTTATCAGCAGGGAGAGAGAGAGAGAGAGAGAGAGAGAGAGAGAGAGAGAGAGAGAGAGAGAGAGAGAGAGAGAGAGAGAGAGAGAGAGAGAGAGAGAGAGAGAGAGAGAGAGAGAGAGAGAGAGAGAGAGAGAGAGAGAGAGAGAGAGAGAGAGAGAGAGAGAGAGAGAGAGAGAGAGAGAGAGAGAGAGAGAGAGAGAGAGAGAGAGAGAGAGAGAGAGAGAGAGAGGTCCATATCCGGTATTGGAGACAACGCATAGGGCTGTGGTGGCCTCGCTATACCACCGCAGATCGATAGTGTGGTGAAACCAATGTCCACGACAGGGGTAGCTAACATCATATCCTGTTAATAGATTACTGGACAATTGCTTAACTATTGCTTGCAATAACGGTACGTTCTTCATTCGACCGGGATTGGATGTTGAGCTTTTGGCTTTGATGAAGCCTGGTTGGCAGACTCTTCTATCCAATCAAGTGTTCCTGGGGCTTGTTTTTCTGGTGACGAGGAAGGTGAACGTAAGAACCCAAGCAGGCTGCGTCGTGTTGACTCATCACATAGGCTGATATCCTCTCATCCTGTCGTCTCACCATTTTCGAATGGTGGCGTATATCGCCGACGATGTCCTCGGATAAAGTGCTTTACGGTCAAAGGAAAGGCGTGATACGCCACGCAGTTCCAGCGATAAAGCAACATAGTGAAACCAGCCAGTGACTCTGCTTCATCTAATGGCTCGACAGAATCCGAGATAGGTCCACCAGTCGTAGTCACTGATCCTTTTCTTCACTTTCCCCACACGACAGGGAGGAAAGGGTCTCCAACATGTTTGAGAGGGAGTCGTGCGGTAAAGTGACGACAAAAAGAGGCCAATCAACTGGATCAGAAAGGTCAGCCTAGTTTCAAGTTCTGTCCTTTTTTGCAAAACGCATCGCGATTGTTGGGCACGCGGGGTAAGAAACGACGCTTGGCAATTATCAGATTCTCGTACGAGTAACGATAGGTTTAAGTTTGACTCGAAACTGTGACGGGTTCCTCTTGGAGGGCACACGATAGGCCTATCATCAATCCACCCTTATCGCGTTATTACCCCAGGACGAATAGCACGTCCTTCGAATTGGTCTATAGCAGTACAAGATTTAGATCCATTCACTAAGCCCTGCGGATCGCGCCTACCACGCTGGGACACGCTGAGCTTACTGCGAGCCGGTGTACGCGTCAGTCTATCTTGTATCGACAACCTTCCGGAAGAAAAGATCGGGTATGATTTATTCGGAACTGGATTTATGGTCGTTGATGAAAATGGACAAACTTTTTCACTTTCTTTTTTTTTGTATTCCATTAGGAATGGCAGAAACCAGAGGTTATTTCCGGTGCGCAGCTGTTCTCTTATCGATTTGCACCTCCGCGGATGGTTTTCATTTCCTGGGATAAAGTTTGTCAATCACCCGGTGTACATGGGCAGCCGCTATATTTCAGCATGTGTACATAGATAGCGAGCAGTTGTGTCAAGCGAGGGTAAAGCAAGCCTTGCTGTTTCAATCTTATTGATGTGCCTGAATACACAAAAGCTTGGGCTTCCGTACGTCCTCGAAGATCGTGTCCGTATCAATCTTGAAACACCTAAACAAACTGTGTTTCTTCGTCGAGCGTGCACCCACTCCTTCTCCCCTTTTGGGCATTGACGAGGTTGCATATACTTGAAATTTCGAAAAAATCGATTTTTTTTGCTACAGTTTTATAGCATAGGATCTTAACTTTAATTTGCAAAAAAGATTCTGTAAAACTTTAAAAAATTGAGGGCCAGATAGCTCACTGCGCTACAGCGGTCCACCCCGCAGCGTTTCACCCATTTTTCTTTTGTATTTTTCGCAAAACCAGTTTTATCGAACGGTGAAAGTTGTATCTTAAAAACTCCGATTCACTTCGAATTCAGATAAAGCATATCTTCAAACATTTTCTGTCGTATCACTGGATGCTTTTTTCATATGTTTATCTCTTTGTTAATAACAAATGATTAAGTTCGTTTTGTGCAAAAATCGAACGTTTTTTCTACAGCTTGCCGTTCTCGTAATTTTGGAAACATCAAGGAAGTATCTGGTCACACGAACGTTTTATTATTATACTAAAAGTACACTTTTTTTATTTTTCAACGGCGATACGTTGGTTAAGAAGTAATACCTTCATTGTTTATCACCAGTTATCGATCTGAAAAAGAACTCAATCTTGTCGAGACTAATTATTGATTATGTGTAAAATCCCACCCTCGTTCTCGCGATTTTCCCATCATAAAAAATATTGAAAATCGACCTGTCTTTACCTTAATAGATCTGCATAAGCCTATTATGAAAATAAGCCTTCGAAGGCAAATAGCGTAGATTCACAGTGACGTCTTTTTCGCCCACATCAAGTGAATGAACGTGCGTGGCAGCCAAGCGCGGAGGCGAGTCAACATGCAGCTGAAGCGAGAAATTGCAAGGAGCTTGCCGCACGGACTCAATGAAAACAGTAGCGCTAGAGCCAGCAATAAGATTGCCGGGACGATAACCGCTTCGGTCTACATCAGTCCGCTTTAGACCGTAGAACAATACACGGTGTTCCACACTGATTCGGTAGTGTGCGGGCATACTGCATTTGTGTAATTTCGACTAAACCGACCCAAAGTGAACCTGGTAAACCTTCCGTCACTACCTTAAATGCTCTCTTGCGGCATTCCTCCGGCATGTACAGTCGGCGCAACCCTTGCTGGTGTTAACTTGGTACTTATCGCCACCGGGTTTTCAAAGTTTCTGCACTTGTCCATTAGTCGGGCGCGTAACCGCGCCAGGTTAGAGCCACCCGACGAGTCTGTGTTGAACAAATTCCCTTTAAGGAAAGTCCCTCAAGGGGTCGAAATCATTGCCTCACGCCGAGATGGTTATCTGATATCCGCAGCACGATTGAGGAATTTTCCGATCAACCGGAACATGGTTCTGATGGTCGGATGATCCGCGATCATACTGTTCCTCATATTGAATGTCCTGCAGTGTGCTTGCTTGGTTTGACAATTGTGTCGAATCCCTCAAGGACTTTCCAATCACGGATTCTTTTTATTAAATCATCTTAATGTCGTCAGTGAAGCCGTTATGGAAGCACGAATGCAGAGACATTGATGAAAAAATGGGAGGGAACAAAGCAATAAAAGTAAAGTACGCGACAACATGTTTCGCGGAATGATCAAATATTGTGTCTGAAACTTTCTCTCGAGACCCTCGTACACTTGGAACTTTTCTCGTTGCCGTGCGAGCTTTTTGTTTCGCCCATTTTCACAGAGTTTACGGTGCACCATATATACATAGATATATGAAGAGTCTGTATATACTAGCAGTACCCGCGATTTCGTTCGCGTGGACTTCATGAGTAGGTTAGGTTATCTTACGTATCACAACAAAAATGGCAAAGCAAAATTTCCAAGTCCGAAGTAACGGCAGAGTCTTTAATGTTCTTGGGACAACTCGAACGTATAAGAGCCTAATCAGTTACGAAAGAATCCGAGTACCACCATGTCGACGCTTCTTTTATAGTTTCGGATAAAGCGAAAGGATAGCGCGAAGTAAAATACATGTGCGCCATCTATTGTCGAATTATTGTACCATAAAATAAGACGCCTCAATAAAACGTTACGAAGTACATGTTGAGCTACAATTTCGTAACGGATCGGAATAGAAAGTATTCTATATGTTGGTCCAGGCTAGAATTCGTTGGGTAGTTTTAGCGTGATGCGTGCACATACAGACAAACAAAAAGTTCAATAATTGCTACTTCAACCTCCATATTGAAAGCAACACAAAAATCACTGTTATAAAAAAATATTTTTAGCTGTGAAGATAGGTATAGAAGATCGAGGAGAAACAGTGTTATAAAAAGGAGTGGGTGCAGAGAATTGGAAATACCCCATTCCGAGACAGTCCTACAGCAGTGAATTCTCGTTCTTCCATGGACGTGGAAATGATGCGAAACGACTTGGCGTATCCCTCTGGCCAGAGGGGTCTGTCTGCATACGTACCAGACCCGGAGGAACGAGAACGCGGAAGAGTCACGCGCCAAAAGAAGCGGCCAAGTATAAACAGAAAAGTGAAGAAATCGGCGGCAACTGGGCGGAGCAAACAGAGGATAGTAGGGAAAATTCGTCGTACGAAATAAACGAATGTTGAAAGTATGATCCAGCGACGTAGCCGTATATCAAGGACCGTTAGCTTGCATATATGTATGCTTGCATATATGAGGGAAGGCAGGAAGACTAGCTGGTTCGCCGATTTCAGTGAGGTACGAGCGACGATGCCTTCCATGTGGCGAGACACCTCGCTTCACCCCGCCACCGATCGATAAACCATATATGCATAAAACCAGTTGATAAAGTGGTGTGTATGTGCATCGGCCAGGCGCAAAACGAACAGGAAGGCGTAGGAAAGCCTCGAGTACATGCCGAACGAAGCTGTGATACATGGGTAAGCCAGATGTGGCCGGGACACATACCACATGTATGTACGAAGGTGGCAGATGGAAAAAAACCGGCAGGTAAGATTGGGATGAAGTGGAGAACCGGTGAGGTCGGAGAATCAACATCAATTCGCCCCTTTGCGCACATGTGCCATCACAGCGGTACACTTTCCGTTGATTGCCGAGGGATCAACTTTTGATGGCAAAGGGCTGTGCAAATGGAACAGAGATGATGACGCGTACAGGGGGATTATGACAAAGGATGAAAACGGGGGTGATCGGAAGACTGGGATCTATCGGTTGATCTTGTGGAGGTAGCAACCTCTGACGTTGGATTAATCTCTGCTCATGAAGAATCATGGATGGCGTGTGTAAAGTCAGCTTGGCATGCATCAAGGAATGGAAGATTCATGATCTCTCATAATACAGCTGCAGACCGTTGCATGATTCGCCTCGGGATGTTTCGCATCCCGAATGGTTTCGTGCACATCTGCATACCACAGCGAATATCTCGATTGTTGCACTCGGGGAATTGGGTCGAGCTACCGAAAGCGTACAAAGTACCTGGTAACCCAAACAAACCTAAGCGAATCCGTCGCGCGAATTATCTCCGAGTCCAGGATAATCCTACAAGCCGCTGCAATTTCGCGTCATCTCTGCACACCGTTGTAATTCAAGTTGAGAATGAATGGCAGAGGTGGTGTTGCGGGGCGCTAGTTTTATCAGTTGTTTTACTGTACAATGTTGCAATGCCGCTTTCAACGAAATTTGACGAAAAATTTCGATCAACCGGAAAAAGGATGACGCGTAGCGTGGACAGAAAATACACGTGGATGGATACCTCACGGCTGTCGCCTGTGTCTCATCCAACCGATTCTCTTCGAACGTCGTTACAACCGAAGTCGTTTGATGGAACGCGTTTCTGGAGGAAACTGAAGATATGGATTTTGGCAACGTACCGAGATGGACGAAAAGGACTTTGAACAATAACAATTGACCTGGGAATATCTCTGTGGTCCAACATTAAATTCTGATGGCTACTTCGATTCCTAACTACTCGGTTGGGTCGAATGGTTGAAGGAACGCTAAATTCCGGCGTTGGAAGTAATATGGTGAATATTGCTTGACATAGTTTTTTTGGTTTTTTTTGGGTTCGACTGAGTTTTCTCAGTCTGTTCAGATATCTTGAGGGTCTTGCACTGAGAAAACAGTTTATTTATAGTAAAGAAATACATTTAGTTGGCACTTTTATTTAAATATTCATTAACTGTTACATAATTTGTTAGTCGTTAAGAAATATTGGTGTTTTCATGACAACATTTTACAGCCATAGTATTTCTTTGAAAATAATTATTTATTTGATCACTTTTATCTCTCTTAACTCAGTAGATGTTTATGGCAATCGAATAACGAGTTGAAGTTGTGATATGATAATATAGTTCAAAGGAATAAAGAGTTGTTTACAATTAACATATTTAGATTTGGGGCCGTTAACGTATAGTTGCCGCGACTATCCTGGGTTCAACGCAAATGAACAGGTCATGAACTGATCTTCATTCAAGAAACAGGGTTTCTTGAGTCCATTTGGGTTTGTGTGGATTCCTGGAGTCTGTTTGAGTTTGTGTGGGCTTCATGAGGTTTATAGGGTTCGTGGGTTTCGTGACTTTATTTGGGTTTTTTCGGTTACGTGAGGCTACTCGAGTTCCTAAGTTTATCTAGGTTTATTTGGGTTACTTGGGCTGATGGCTTTCTTGCATTTGTCGATGTTTGTTTGGGTTTATTTAGGTTACTTGAGTTTCTGGCATTCTCAAATATGTTTGGGTTCCCGGAGTCCTTGGATTTCCTGAGGCCGTTTGGTTTTCTGTAGGTTTTTTGAGGTTCATAGGGTCCTTGGGTATTTTGAGTTTGTATGAATTTATATTCCTTGAATTCCTGGGTTTCCCGAGTTTGGGATCAAATCGCTGGTTGCTCTGGATCAAATATTAAAAACAACGTTGGTTCAGTGACGCGTTTGAAACCAGAACGAAAGCCTGACTACGCATTGGAAAGAATACTCTGGATGTTAAACAGGCTTGGAAAGTGCCCCTTGTTGTACGAACAAGCACACACAAGTTCCGATTGAATTTCCCAAGTTTCCGATGTCTAGCTACCGTTGTAAATTCAAATCCTGATTAGGCGCAGTACGATTTACGATCGCTGTTGGTGTAGATCTCTCGTGCGTGGGTTTCAGGCTTTTATAAAAGTTCTCATCATCAATTGAACATGAGAGTGGACTGTTCGGAACGCCGGTTAATACGGATATACGGGGATTCGCGATGGCCAAAGAGAGGAAGAGAGAGAGAGAGAGAGAGAGAGAGAATGAAAGCAAATAATCCAAGCACTGATTATTCTGGCTTTCCGTAGCTATCGCAATGACATTTATCCGGCATTTTGGCCAGTGATTCGAGCCCGTGAAATCTAGTGTGCGTAAAATGTAGCCGAAAATATGGCAAAATAAATATTATCAAGAAGTATGGCCAGAGGTCGCGTAATGGCCATATTATGGCATGTTGGTTCGGTATACTAGAGTTGCCAATCACGAGGCAACGTATACGCTCGAACCCTCCTCCAGTCTAGTGCATTTATACGTAATCGTGTATATAGCTGTTTAGGCTCGCAGTGTAGCGAATAAACACGAGTAGCGCGATATTCCAACGAGTAATATTGGCTAATCGATTTTTCACGTAGCCTGTTGAGATCGAGGTAGGTGACATCGGCCTGGCTTCACAATTATTTGCTCTTGCCCCATTTGGCATGCACGAATTACAGTAGTGTTTGCTAAATCGTTTAGGCACGATAGCCTTGCAACTTCTGCAATTCGTCCATGAGGTTAAGCAAATTTGAAAAAATCCAACAGCCTGATACGAGCCGGTTGAATTTTTGTTCGTGATCGTTTGGTCAAGCAATGTTGACATTCCAGGGGAATATACGAAAAGAGATAAGTGAAGTGTTTTCACTAACTTTCAAATTGTCATGGTCTATTGCAGTTTATGTGTTCTCTCTCATTCGCACACAAATCTGCACTGCATGAGAGCAACAAAGGAGTTTGTCCATTTTTCTTTCTTCCCACGAGATTGTACGACACTTAGACGTCATTATATTTATATATAATAGCCTCGCGGCTTCTCCCGCGCTTTACCGGTTGAAATAATTATTCTGACTACCTGGTCTACAGTTGTTGACAATTCACCTTGCTTATTTTTTTAAATTTATATTTCGTATTTATTGACTTTTTAACCCTTACATCTTTATTATAAGTGTACATAGATTATTTACTTACAAAAATTCCAATGCAAATCACATTGATTCATCTTAACTTAACTAAATAAAAAAGTACTAAAATAAGACCTTTGAATTTAGGATAATATGTTATATTTTGAAATGAATTATCGAAATTAAAAATTTGATCGATCTTACAAAATTCCTCTATACACTGTGTTGCGGGTTTTTCTTTCGTCGGTTAAAATCGTCACGCAAAGCATACACGGAAAGAAATGATTCGTCAAAATTAATAGTTGGCGTTTATAAATTACCGAGGAGAGATGAACATAATGCAGTTTCACACTGGAAACCAATTATGTTACGGAACTTTTAGGAAAAAATAATGGATCATACGTGCTTTTTTGATATTCGAACCGATGGAAATGCAGATTTGAACTGCAAAAAAATCATAATGATCACCGCGATAAAGTAAACTGTCGAATTTACAAAGTAAATATAAAATATTCACGGTACTCAATGCGTAAAGTATACGGAGTGCCTTAAAAAAAAGTGAGATTAGACTGGTAATCACTGATTTGAACCATAAAATTCTTCAACAAGCAAATGTTAAAAATGAGTTTAAATTCTATTGAAATTTGGTATTGTCTTCTGAAAAATGTGGTGTGAGTTAAAATTAAAAACTGCAGTGTACACCTTGCAAATCGTATGGTAGCTCGGTATTATTTATTACGTACAGATCTTATTTTTACAGTGACAATTGTCATTTTTTAACAAATCGGGCAAAGCATATTTTGGTAACGGGTTGTTGAATACTAATAAGGATATTTGAACTTATTAGTGTGATTACATGAAAAAAATGTCAAAACGCTCAGTAGAAGTTACAGCCGACATTGCGCGGTACACCGCGTGTGCCTCGAATTTTTACAATGTACACTGTAAACGCGTGGACGCGTTAGCCACCACGAACGTGCAGGTTTACGCTACGTAAGCGCTGTATGACTCGCAGTGTGTACCCTAAATTTTGACAATGTGTTTTGCGCCTAAATCAACAAACAAAAATTCTATCGCAAAACACTGCGCATGTAAAATTCTGCGCAGTGTCTTCCAGAAGCGGCAATTATTTATAATCAATGGGAAAACGGACACACACAGTGAACAAGGACAAACTGTTTGTGAAGAAAAAGTGCCGTGAAAGATTTGTTGCTGCTGAAAAGAGGACGAAAAAACGAAGTGGGTATTGTATTTGTACTTCTCCATCTTGCTTTCACGTATACATTTTGTCTTGTGCGACTTTTGTTTTTTATATAATGTCCCGTTATGTCCCGTTTTGTCCCATTTTTTATATAATGTCCCGTTTTATATAATGTCCCCTACATGTTATGTCCCATTTTTTATATAATGTCCCGTTTTATATAATGTCCCCTACACGTTAATTTATTGGAACTTTGCGATCTGTTTAACACGCTTGTTTATTTATTTGACAACGATCGTACATTCGGAACTATGTTAATAATGGTTTTCTTGAGATTCTGAGAACGGGACAAAAGGCGAGGAAGGAATAATAGAATACTACACAAAGCGCATGGGGATTTCCCCCACATTCTATTTCACAGTGTAAAAATTTGTCAATGAAGTCGTTAATTTTATAACATTTTTAAATGTCAAAATTCGTGGGTCCACTCGTTTACTTTTAACAGTTTCACATAGTAAAAATTCGCGAGTCGGAAATTCCATTTTCATGGAATTTCCATTAAAATTTGCAGGATTTTTTTTTCCGTGTACGGTTACGGGAAACTGCAACTTGCTTGAATCGAAACGGAAAGTTATTGGTATCCGCGGTACAAAGACCGTCTCACCCCGTCCGCAGCCCGTGAGAACTTCTCCCTCGATGATGTTTTTTTGTAAAGCAATCAATTGCTCGACTTATCATCGCTCGATTTGAATGAAATACACCATTGCCCTCGGGACATTTTAAGCTTTTACAACAGAGAAAACCACATTTCATTAGGTTCAGTAGTTTTTAATTGACGCGAGGACGAAGAGACATACAGGCAGGCAGACTTTACTACTTTATTTTAAGTATAGATATATATGTGTGTGTGTGTTAAATGTATCGCAGCTACGATACATTTACCATGTGTGTTTATTATAATTAGAGATTTTTTCTCTCAGAGTAGGAAGAACCGGAGGAACGTCATAAAACTGAGGCCGTACCTGAGGTTATGCGCAACGTGAACTTCGTACTAGAATTTCACCTGCTATACCCGAGACCCGTTGTATTTTTTATTTATTTTCTGTGCCTACTTTTCATTTCGTTTCTACTTTTTTCGCTTTTACGCATACATATATGTACATGTTTCGCCGTTATACATTGTACGTCGCTCGTTAAGTTTCCGCTGTCTCGTCCTTGTGCTTTTCCCGTCGCCTTTTGTGCAATTCCCATCGACAAATGGCGTCGGAGAATTGAGAGAGAGAGAGAGAGAGAGAGAGAGAGAGAGAGAGAGAGAGAGAGAGAGAGAGAGAGAGAGAGAGAGAGAGAGAGAGGGAGAGAGAGAGAGAGATGGCTCGATTGATAATTGATCACGCCCTGGAGATCTATCGGGCAAATAAAATTACCCAGGTAAACAAAAAATAACATAAAGGACATTTTTAAAAAACACAAAAAAGAAAGAGATTCTATATAAAATAAAATAATGTTATAAAAATAAGAGTGAAAAAAGAGTGAAAGTAACAATTAGAATGAAAAAAAGCATAGCCACGCTATAACGCAAAACATGACTTGAAAATCACGCTAGGTAAGATGCTATAAGGAAAAGAAATGATGCCAGAGAAAATATAAAATAAAATTAAATTAGATACAAGAGTTTAAAGCAATAATGTTAGCTACTTAACAAGCAAAATAAAAACAACCAAGAGCCTAAATATTGAAATTAAAATTTTAATTCAATAAAGAGAGAGAGAGAGAGAGAGAGAGAGAGAGAGAGAGAGAGAGAGAGAGAGAGAGAGAGAGAGAGAGAGAGAGAGAGAGAGAGAGAGGAGAGAGGAGGGGAGAGAGAAAAAATAAATAACACAAAAATAATACAAAAAGAGAAAGAGAGAGAGAGGTGCTCTTGAGACACCCAGCCCTATACACAAAACTAAACATCCCTGTACGTAATTTCACATGCGCGTGTGTGTATGCTCGTTCACGAATGTACACGCAACGATAACGGTGAAAAGTTGTTGAGTGCGGAACCACTGCTTATAATTCTCAGGGTAAAGGGGAGAATACCGCCCTTTTCCTTCAACCCTGAGCACCCTGCAATGTGTACAGTCTGGATGGAACTCTGAGTACAAGTCCCGTTGTTCGTGTACATCTCGACGGTGTACGACGTAGCGAAGTTTCTTTAATTCCTTAGACCGTAGCGCGCGTATACGTAAATTTACTCCGCTAAAGGAAGCAACAACGAAGAGATCAGCGTGGGTGGAAATCAGACATCAGGGTGTGTGTGTGTGTGTGTGTGTGTGTGTGTGTGTGTGTGTCAGAGAGAGAGAGAGAGAGAGAGAGGGATACAGCGTGGCAAACGCTGAAAGGAAGTAAAGTGAGAGAAAAGAAAGTCTCATGGCTGATAAAGAAGGCTGAAGTTTCGCAAAGGATACAAAGAAAGGGAAAAATAAAAATCGAAATCGTCTTTGATCTATGCTGTTTGGTGCACCGGAATTGGAAAAGAAAAGCACAAGAAGAAGGAGAATGATACACTGCACGATTTTTCATCACTGGCATTTTTTCCTTTATCCAGGAAATCCAGGAAAAGGGATTCAAATGATCCGAGAAGAAAAGACGAAAATACGCGGTCACGTGACTTGGATACTTCATTGAAATGCGCCTGCAATTCGTGGATGTCCAAACGCTGAATACTTTACCGTTTTTCTTTTTCGTCGTACCTTTGAATTGAATTCTCTCGTCGCTGGGCTTTTCTTCGCAACAAAAATAAAAGTAGCGCCTTGATAAGAAAATCATAATGAAAATCTGGGCAATACAAACGAATTCTATTTAACGCTGGTGAAGTTTACAACGCTCGAATGGGGCGGAAATTCTTATCCATAATTTTATTTCGTATTTCTTTGGTATTGGGAGAAAGAGTTTTTGCAGATTTAGATTTTGAATCTTTCAACAGGCAGTTGAAAAAATTATTGTGGCTTTTTCGTGGCTTATATGTGTCGAAAGAAATTTGAGCGATTGAGAAGTAATATTTTCCTTTGCATCCCAACGATGCAAATTTCAAATTCATTTCGCTTCTTGGTGTGGAATTCGAGTTGATTACAAATTGGGCAAGTTGCGATGGTATTGTTATGTATTATGTATTATAACATAAGAGGTATGGTATATACTATATGATATATGATATGTAATTTGTAATAATTAGCCTACCTATAGGCTCATTATAGCATGTATAATTGTTGTACATTATACGGCACAATAATGTACAATATTATATGTTCGATGTTAAGGGGTCTGCGTAATTCAAAATTCGAAAAATAGGATTCTTATTGCCTATTTTCGTAGCCTAGGGTCTTCATTTCAATGCGCAACAAAGATTTTGTGAAAAAAAAATGATCGACTTATGATGATTCTTGTGAAGGGCCAGATCGCCCTACAAGTGAGTGGTTATTTGATATAGATTTTTTCCAGGGTCATGTTTCAAATAGTTGTATAGCCGAGGGTGTTGTCTTTAATCTGCAACAAAGATTTTCCAAAGATACCAAAAATTGGTCGAGTTATGACGATTCGCGTGAATGGTCAGACCCCCAACTGCGCTACGTTGAATAGCCCCCCTTCGATTTACCCTTTTTTCTTCTGCCTTTTTCCCGAACACTATGTTTGATGAAACTGCGATGCGGATAAAGTTCGCATCGTTGAAACGCAATAAAAATGTTTTCACTTTCTTATTTTCATATTATCCAAAATCATATTTTGTAGATTCGTTGTAGATCGCTAAACGAGAATCCTCGAAAATCTTTTCGTGATTATCGTGGCTCAAATCTGCCAAAGGATAGTAGGGAAACAAAAGCAAAAATCATTTTCGTTGCATTCCAACGCTGCACATTTCAACGTCATAAAGTGTGTACGTCGTATCTCAAAATCTATTCGTCTGATTCACTTCAAATTAGGATAAAGCATAGTTTATAACATTTCCTATCGTATGACCCGATTTTTTTCCATATGTTTATCCATTTGTCGATAACAAATGTTCAAAGTTTTTTGGTCGAAAATCGAACATCTTTTTCTACCCCTTGCTATTAGCGTAATTTTCACAATTTTTAAAACGCTCCAGTCATAGTTTTATTATTAAACTGGAAGTAAATTTTTTAAATATTTCAATTCAGAGACCCCATTTGCCAGAACCACCTACAGGGATTGGCCATGCAGTAACGGCGGCACTTTATTTAAATAATAATAACGTCATTGTTTATCAATATTTTCCGATCGAAAAACCTTGGCAAGATCATGTATTAAGGGGTATGCATAACCTTGCAATTAAAAAAAATCGAGTTTTGGTTTGTTTTATTTTCCTATTGCGTAGAGTCTTAACTTTGATTTGGTTCAAAGATTTTGTAAAAATTCAAAAAATTGACCGAGTTATGATTTTAGTGGAGCAGGTCAGAACGTCCCGTTGCGTTTCGTCTCTAGCGTTGCGCGGGGCATTGTATGGTTTCTAAAGGCATTGATATAACTTTGTCCAGCCAGGCTGTTTGATTGTTATACCGTGCAGGAATCGCAGATTAAAGGTCCGAAAAATATTTGAGATTTTATATCAAGCAAATAGCCCATACACAAAGACCCTTTGTTATAATTAAATCCGTCACATAACAATTGGAACAAAGGAGTGCATTTTATAGATATAAATTTTAAATAAAAGATGTTTAGATTTTTTACTAACTTCATTAGTAATTGAGATATTAGCGACGAAAATTAATCGCATCCCCTCTCACTCATCGTTTCGTCTCTCTCATAAAAATGTTCCTTGTTCATATCTCCGTTACTAATGGAGCTAGCCAAAAAAAAATGAAAGCCATTTTTAATGTCAATTAAAAAAGAAACATACTTTATTTCAAACTTTTCTCTACAAGACGCACTTTTTCGTCAACATCGTCATTAAGATAATTAAATTGTTTATAGCGAAAAAAACAACTCTAGAACAAAATAAATGTTCTATTGGTATTGCCAATAGCCGAAACCATAATATTTATACGAAAATTTAATACGGAAAAAGTGAATTTGGTACGTTTTTCTCTCGTGCGTTTATCTCAAAAGTATACTTTGCAATTTGGCGTACGTCATATCTCAAAATATAATCGTCCGATTTACTTCAAATTTGGACTGAAGATCTTTTATAACATTTAAAATCGACAGAACGGATGATTTTTTCATATGTTCCTCCGTTTGTTAATAAAAAAAGTGTGAGTCGTTATGTTTTGTCGAAAATCGATTTTTTTTCAAAACAGTACAATTTATGCACAATTCGAAATTTTGAAAAAGTATTCGGTGGTTTTGTTGATTTACCATTGAACTAAAAGTGTATTTTTCCATTTTTTAACTTTAGATTAATCTAGGTACCGGAATCATCTACGCGACCGAGCCGTGCTGAGGCTACAGTCCTGAGATTGAATGACAATGATTACGTTGTTTATATATATTTAGCAATAAAAAAACGATGACATGTAAAGACTATCTGTGTGCGAAAGATCGACCTTATCATCCCAATACCTGAGACGAAAAAAATATTGAAAATCGATCAGTTTTTGTAACTGCAAGGTCATGCATACCCCTTAATTGTATGTAAAATCGCAACCATTTTTGTTATTTTCAGCTTGAGGACACGGTGACAAAGAATTATCAACAATAAAATAAGAAAATTTATGAGACTTGCACTTTTGGACCCCTTATTTAATAATACTTGCAGGTTATTTTTATTTTATTGCTGATGAATCTTCCTTTCTGTGTCCTCACACTACGAATAATAAGAAAGTTCGAATCCATACAACAGTTTTTGTTTCTTATTGATTTTTAAAGTTGCCTACCGCTTACGTAAAAAAATGATTAAAAAATAATATCTCGAAAATGGTTCACTTTTTCATAAAGCAGTACTGCGTTGCTTGGCAGCGGAAAACATATCCTAAGACCTTTTCCCGAATTTTCGTAGCCCGAATTGATAAGGAAAATTCATCATCCCTCAATCAGGGTAGAATAACTACGTTGCTATGTCAACGAAGTTTCGACACCGTCCTATCGGACCTACTCGCCAGTACATCTCGAAATTCAAAATTACACCAAATGCTCTCCTCGCGATCGTTCTTCCCAATAATAATCGTCCCACCACGACTGATTTTTTGTTCGCTCCCTCGAATACTCATTCGACCTCCCGATCAAACTCGTCGACTGTCCACATAAAAAATACAAAGTTGGAATTGGCCTCCGACGATGGAAAAATAATCTCCATTATTTCGCAACGTATACATTACCTATTTCGCAAGGGACTCGAGATAAACCCAATCACAGGTCGCTTCGTTCACGCCGATACGTGTACGCGTTGCGCACATTGTGAAACGAAAATGAAAAAATCGCTATAACAATTCCGCACACCCAAACAAACATATTCACATAAATATAAACTTGCGCAGGCCACTCTCGATCACCCCGAAAAATTCACTTCCGTCGACAGCTTCCTTAAATTCCACACGCCAGTGTTGCACACACACACGCACGCCAAAACGATTTCGACTTCTTTCTCCTCAGTTTTGCCGAATCCTCGAGGCATTCACCATCGCACTTACGCACGAAAAAAAAATAAAAAACCGTGCACCCACACACGCAGTCACCTACACGTTTTCTCGTGTATGTGCTTTTTTCAAATTTCATTATTCATTTTTATTATATTTTATTATATTTATATATTATTTTTATTCAATTAATTATTATTTTTCTTTATTGCAACGAATTCGTTGCCACCGACACTACTGATCGCTGACGATGACACATGACGTTCTCCACCTTCATGCACCACAAGATCATTATAACGTCTTGCTATTCATTCACAAAAATAATCACAATTAAATATTTATATATATATATATAAATATATAAATATAAATATATAAATATATATATATATTTTGATCTTACGAATAATCCGCAATCGAAGCAAAAAAACACGTGAAGCAATTCACGAGGAAAGGATCGGAGATCCCCCGGCGAGAATGAACATGAGAGAGGGAGTCAAAAGAACGCTGCAGAAAAAGTGCAGTAGCGAGATCCGGGGCAGTCGTTGTGGCGCGCTGCGAGCCACTGACTGCCATCGCCGAATGCTCTACGCCTTTTCCCTCGCAACACCCTCCCCGAGAATACTACCACTACCACAGCTCTTCCGCCACCACCACAGACACGATCTCGCTTCGACACCCCCGCGTTGCCAGCCGCGCGACGGCACACGCAGGCAACTGAGCCTCCCCCCAGCCTTGGCGCCGGTACTTTCCTCATCTCGGCGCAAACGCAGGGCGCCTCTTTCTCTCTTGCCGAGGGGTGCGATCCCTTTCGTGCGATCGCTCGGCGAGGTCTTCGGTGGCTCTGTTTGTCTCTCTCTCTCTCTCTCTCTCTCTCTCTCTCTCTCTCTCTCTCTCTCTCTCGCTCTCTCTATTAAAGTTAGCGATTTTATCAATATACATTTGCCATAGGTACACGCTCTCGTTATCAATATGCTTTACTAATTGTATTGCAAGACCAAAAATGAAATTTTAATTTCTTAAGTGTGGATCTGAATTAATTGAAATTGTTGTTGCTATTATTGACATTATCTGTTGGCGCATATTTATATTTATTGTATTTTTATATTGTTATATCACTTTATGTTATTTAGTTGATAACAATTAATGTCAATGATTATTGGGCATCAATTATGAAGACTGTATATCGTTGCATTATCATTTTATTTTTATATTATTATGGATCAATTATAATAATTTATATTGTAGTATTACTGTCATTATAGTATTTTATTATTATCTTACCATTATTGTGAAAATTAGGTGCCGGTTTGTACATTCGTTATTTTTTAGGCTAGAATTAAGGAGTCTGCGAAAGCTTCAAATTGAGAAGCACGGTTTTTCCTTGCATAATTTTCTAACCTCCGGTCTTAATTTTAATGTGCAAAAAAAGATTTTGTGAAAATTCAAAAAGTTGGCCGAGCTATGAGGATTTATGTGAAGGGTCGACCATCGGTGCAATGACCCAGGTAGGATTTTAAAGTCGCGCCTACGTTGGCGCAACGACGCTTGCCGGCGTTAGGACGTCGGCCCGACTCTGTTCGCCAACGTCGTTTTGGGGTCCAATAAACGTCCAAATGATAACGTCGGCCCGACGATCTTCCCAAACGTTGCGCCACAATATTTAATCAATGTTGGCCCTTCGTCGATTGCAACGTCGGCCCTAAGCCGATTGTTGCGTCGGCCCTGCGCTGACTGCGGTATCGATCCTACGTCGATCACCGCGTCGACCCTACATCCATTGCGGCATCGAACCTACGTCGTTTGCGCAATCGACCCTACGTCGTTTGCGACGATGGCACTACATTTACGAGAGGGTGTTTAAAGGAATAGCAGATTGACTATTTAAAAGAAAAAAGACATAGCATTAATCGAAATTTATTGTCAGTGATTGACGTATTGATGTCTGGCTTAGGTTATAAATATATTCAGTCTTATAACTTCATCAATATATTCAGTCTTACAACTTCATAAATATATTCAGTCTTACAACTTCATAAATATATTCAGTCTTACAACGTTATTAATATATTCAGTCCTACAACGTTATAAACGCTAGAATGGTAACAAAAATGTGAAGAAGGCCCAAAGGAACTATCAATCGTGTCTGCTCCCGAAACGTACACGGAGAGAATTTTTACGTATTTTTTACGGTGAAATCTCCCTAAAAATTACATTAAAAATTTGAAACCGGTGACAAATGTGCACATAGTCAAATATTGACACTAGCTTTTAATATTTTGCTTTCATTCATGTAAAAATTTAAGCAAGTAGCATAATTTTTTACATTTCTTTCAGTAAAAATTCTGACACATTCCCGCGTAGAATTTTAACAATGGGCTGCCTCAAAACTTCCAAGTTTCTACAGTAAAAATAACCTGGACAAACTTGAAATTTCTAAAATCCCTAGCGAAAAATGAATTCCCTATGATTAAATAAATACTCTATATACTGTATTTCTGAACATTTGTGTTCTTGATTGCTACTTATTTTAGCATATCATCTTTCCGTACCATTGTAGACGTCCTTTATCGAAGTTTCTTTTCACGTTTCTTTGTTTTCTTGCGTACAACTGCGTAGAACACGTTAGACTGCACGAGACCACGAGGCTTTCTTGGCCCATGTTTCGTACTATAATGCGCATGCGCGGTACCGCTGTTGCTAAGCAACGCGGGTCGGCGTCGTTCGTACTCGTCATACTGCGTCATACATAAGCCCACTCTCACAGCTTGCGTTCACGTATACGCACGCTCGCACACAGAGCTCACGCGTACGGTCAGGCGACGTAGCCCTAACTGATTTTACTATAAAGAACGTAAAATTCCGGTGGACGCACGGAAAATTTCGGCTTCCTTTTTTAAATTTTTATGGAAAACACGAAAATTTCTCAATGTTCCACTGAAAAATTTCATCTATGTTAGCACTTTTTTAACTTATTGTCGTAATCTTTACGTTTCATGAAATTTTACTATTAATTTCAGTAAACATTCTGGAAAATATTTTAAATTTCTGTTACGCAAAAGTAAATTTTGATTCATTTCCATGAAAATTTATAATTTATTTCCTAAAAACCTGAAGAATTGCACATTTGTCACCGAGTTATTGTGATTTCGCAGTAAAAATTACTTAAAAATTCTCTCCGTGTAGCTGTTAGAAGTTGATTGGTGGGCAGAAGCGTTAACTTCGTTTTCCTCTTTATGGAGACGACGAAACTTTTTTACGCGATTATACGAAGACCTATTTTTATCCGCCATTGGTTAAATTAATTCCACTGTGGAATATCCACACCGTTTAGGTTGCGCGCTACACAATACTGTTCAGGCAAGCTCAAAAGAAAATTCGAACGGTGGAGGTCGGGTACCAACGGTCTACTGCACTTTGTTTACGGTCAAGCATCGGTCGAGCTCTAGGTCTACAAAAAATAGTCACCTACACCCGTGCGACGATTACCCAGTGTCGGATTAAACGTGGTAGCCAACGTTGCGCGAAGTACTGATCGTAACGTCGGCGCGACGTTCGAACAACACTTTCGCCAACTCTAAGCCATAGTCGCGTCCCGACCGTCGGCTGTTTATTCGACGCCGTCTTACTGCCAAGGGTTGGCTGTATTCTGGGTCTGCACACATGGCCAACTACACCCGGGCGACGACTAGCCAGCGTCGGATGAACCGTGGTGACCAGCGTTGCGCCAACTATCACGCGTACCGTCGGAGCGACGATCGAATAACGGTTTCGGCAACTCTGCGCCATAGTCGCCTTTCGATCGTCGACTGCCGAGCCATCGCCGCCTGATAGCCAACCATGGCTAGTACGTTTCGCCAACGCTGGCTCATCATAGGCCGTCGACCGTTGGCAGCCGACGTGTTGCCACGATACAGCCAAACGTCGGCCGTACTCGGAACGTCGTAGACCCGCACATGGGGAACCCTTTTTTTGTGCATTTTTTCGCATAGCTCAAAAGATGTTCTATCTTATGACTAATCGTGTTACTATAGTTGAATCATTTATATATTTGTTTTTTTTTTGTTTCATGGTTTCCCGAAGCGTAATAAATATTTGCCGTCAACCGAACAAAATCTCTCTCACTTGCTCTCTATCTCTCTCCCTATCTGTCTTCCCGTCTCGTCCTTTCCGCACAGCCGCATTTCTCACTTTCCGCGTCTGCAGTGACGCGGAGAGGTGGCAAATGGAAACGACAGGAGAAAACTCAAGAACGTAGCCGTGGTGTTTATTCACTCGTGCAACGTTCCAAGATTCACCGGAGCATTTGTGTCGCATCGTCTCAATTGCTTCTATTGCAGCCGCACGTAATTGTTTCGAGCACATATATACATGTATACACATTGACGGACTGACGCGGAACGAAAACAGATACTCGGATAAAGTGTTACTAGCTTGTATTTCAGAAACCACGGATAGAAAAAAATGTTTCAAACAAAAGTTGTTTCGTTCGAAGCGGAGAAAAATATGGCAATGCCAATTTAATCTTAGACATCCATGCCAAGGTCGTATGAAGGTCGACTTAAAGTTCCATAGTGATTTATAAAGCTGTCGACCTAAGCTATAAGAATATACAACAAAAAATAAAGCTTGACGTGAAAATTTTCAAAGTTGACCTTCACATGACCTTGGCATTTGTATCCGAAGTTAAATTGCAATAGCCATATTCTTTCGCCCTTGAAACGAAACGAATTTTGCTTAAATCATTTTTCATTACAACCCGTAGTTTCCGAGATATGAGCTTGCGACGCTTTACCCGAGACACCCTGTATATGGATATTTTTCACGTTTCCGAGTCTTGCGGCGTTTCCTTCCGGCTCTCTTTTCCCCGAGCGAACTCGCGCCACGCGTCTACTTCACGTCTTGCTGCTCCTCGTTAAAGCCTTGATCATTCGCGTCCGCTTGATTTTCACCTAACCAGAACATCATGAGAAGGCGGGTGAGGCTCGCATGCTCACACAAATGGATTTCACCATCCTTTCGCGAAAAGCACGTGGGCTATGAATATTTAATCCCGCTCGGGCTATGAATAATCGCGGTAGACAGAGGCCTCTTGCTCCCTATGGAGAAAAGATAGGAGGAGGGGGGAGTGCATTGAACAATGAGTGCTACCCCTAGTTTTATCGGAGGGCAAAATGCGGATAAGGAATTTCGGTTTTTCGCTGTACCGGGTCGCTGAATTATGTTACTTCATCTCCGTATAATGGCTCCTGCCATTTTATTAGGCTGCGAATTAGCGTATGTTATTCGTACGCACAGCAGCTCAATTCACGCGGTTCACGCTTTACAATGCCACAAAGAATCCCAAACACAAAAACCCGACCAAACACACCCAAACAAATCAACCCAAAAAACAAACTGAAAATAACAAATCTAAACAAATCAACCCAAAAAACAAACGCAAACAAACACACCCAAACAACACAAACCCAAACAACACAAACCCAAACAAACCAACCCCAAAAACCCAAACAAAGAAACCTAAACGTGCAAACGAACCCAAACAACACAAAGCCAAACAAACCAAACGCAAACAAACCAAACTCAAACGCAAACAAACACACCCTAACACAAACAATCCCAAAAAAACCCAAACAAAATCACCCAACCGAAACCAAACAAACCGAAACACAACCGACCAACCCAAAATAAACAAAATCAAACCAAAACAACAACAACAAAACAAACAAAATTGCCCCCGACAGAGTTATGAGAGGAGGGGGGGGGGGGGGGGGGGGTAATTTATTCTCAATATCTAATCCTACTCTAATATTTTCAAATCCTGCGGCGTGAACTTAGCCGCTATCCGGACGAATAACATACGCTTATTCGTCCGATAACCGGACGGGGAGACACTCCGATTTTATTATTGTGTTAGGTTGTATATTTTTATTGTATTTTTATATTTTTATATTATATTATTGTTTAAGGTTGTATATTTTGAATATATTTTTCTATTTTTATATTATATTATTGTTTTTTATATTTTATATTTTATATATTATATATTACTATATTATCATTATATGAGGTATTCTATTATATTTATAATAGTATAGACTATGATTATTTTATAAGATTGTTGAGTATTTTTGTACTGAAAAAATAAGAGAATCGAACTGGTGAAGTTTATTTGAAAATAAGATGGGCATTGTTTTTAAATCTGAAAATTTTTATCGCTGCATACAATACAACTGTAAAGGGTGCGTTGTCTGTAATTTTTGACCTGTTAGAAAATTTCTCTTTAAAACAGTAAAAGTAATAGCTAAGTCGATCGGAAGTCGAGGGGGGTGAGAAAAAGAGGAGGAAGAGGAGACGGCGGTGGGTAAGAATCCCACACAGGGAGGTAGGGATTCCCTTCTCAGTATCTCATGTTAGATGTTCAACAATTCCACTGAAACGTCAACAAAAAAAAAGTTGCTATCAAATCAAATAGTTTTGCTATCAATACGATTCCAAGGCAAGCGAAGCCGAGGGGATGGATTAAAAATAAATACATCAATAAATGAATCGAACAATAAATAAAGAATATATATATAGTACTTGTAGCAAAAATTCTATTACAGTTTGTAAGTAATGTCTACTATTCTATTGTTGTCTTAAATTCTCTACTACTTATTATCATTATTATTACTATTATTGTCGGTACGACATATAATTGTTACTATTTAATCATTATTATAATTGTAATTATTTGACATTTATTATTATTTTCACTATTGCCATGATTGATAATAAATTATAATAAATCATTATTTAATATTATTATTCTTCTTTCCCATCGTCACACGCAATATAACGATAATAAAAATTGCCCCCGACAGAGTTATGAAAGGAGGGGGGGGGGAGTAATTTATTCTTAATTATCCTACTCTAATATTTTCAAATCCTGTACAAACGACTGAGCTTTTTCCGTTTGCTCGAGTTCGCCGATGCTTCGTGTGAGTTGCGGGCAAATTTTCGGAGAGACCAAGGCAAAGTGGCCATCGGCGTTTCGGAAAGCGGCGGCGCCACTTATTACTGTTTCTCCTTCATCTTAAGACTTCCAATTTTACTCGTTAGCCCTGAGGCGCGTTTCAGAAGGGCCACTTCCTGTCGCGGATAAACTTTTGCAACGAGTACAGCAGGTACGGGTTCGGGTAAAAGTCAAAGAAAAGTTGTGTCGGTACGCCGTAATAATTGAAAAGCCGTCGAGGCGGAGGTGTACAGAAGCACGGCGGTGGCGAGCCAGCCGTTTCTACTTACTGCCCGCGCCTGCTCTGCGTTGGATCGAGCACGCGGCCTAGACTGAATCTCACGTTCCACTGTATTCTTGTACCTGGCGAGATATTTCACGCTGATTGTCACCGTCAAGGGGGAAGGTACGTTTAGGTGAGAAAAAAATATGCTGATTGTCACGATTTTTTTAAAAGATTTCTTTACGCTTTTTGTGACTTACAAGGAACATCCCTCAAGTGTCCGCCTCCGATTTTGTTGAAACTCGTATATGTGATAGAGCATCAAAAATTTTGAGACACGTATTTTTTTTTATCGGCGGAAAAACGGTTTTGAGGGGTGAAACGCACCCTCGAAAATGGGGATGTTTTTTCGTTTTTCGTCGATAACGTTTTAACGGTATGAGATATAAAAAAAATTCAAATTGCAACAATGTTTATTTTTTCATGTACTATAACATTGGAGATGAGAACAATACCATTATCGACGAAAAACGAAAAACACCCCTATTTTCGAGGGTGCGTTTCACCCCTTAAAACCGTTTTTCCGCCGATAAAAAAAATACGTATCGCTTACTTTTCGGTGCTTTATAACATATCCAAATTTCAACAAAATCGAAGGGTGTCACCTGAGGGATGTTCCTTGTTAGGGTATGTTTTATTACTACTTTTCGCTGATACGTGGTATTTTTTTTTACTCATTGTTAAGGGTAAACAACCCTAGAATTTTCAAAAAAATTGATTTCTTTGAAATTGGTTCAAGAGATGCTATGAACCATCTAGATCAAGGGGGGAAAAGTTTGGTACCTGTAAAACAAAGGTCTGCAGGCCCGTGAGGGTTGCGGTGGCCGTGGCTGGCCCGTGTGGGAGGCATCGACCGTTTTTCTCGAAATAGAATTTTTCAAAACGACACGCAGCATAATTTCAACAATTTTCATTATTTTCACTCCAAATTTTGGGCACACTTTTAAAATAACATTCCTAAGTGAAATACGTACGGGATTTTCCATGAGTTTATTATAGCATTCGTTATTAACAGCTGATTGTCCTTTTTTTTCGAAAATTGAGTTTTTACTTTAAATCCTTGCTAATTACCGAAAAATTCATATTTTCAGAACTCTCTACGTGTTTCACTAGTTATACTCATGTAAATTGATAGATTAAAAAAAATCTTTTCCAAATTCAAATTTGCGTCATTTACACTGCGTACCATTGAGCGGCTCAAAGTCACCGCGCCTCGGAAAAATGTCTCCAGCGTCACCATATTGTATAATTTTATAATTTTTTTTTATTCATTTGACGATACGACTGGTAACATCCTTGAGTATTATTATCCTCTTACTTGTCCTTCCACAAAAAAAAATCACGAAAAATCACTTAATTTTTGACGTTTACAGTGCTGTAAGGCTTTAAAAATAGCGGAGGTGTGGCACGGTCTTCTAAACTGCACGTTCAAGACTGGCGTGACGTATAGCTGAAACACTAATCGACCAATTCTGATAAAATTTGGTGCAAATCTTCATATCCTTATTATCTAACTATAAAACATGACCGTAAATGTTTTTAAAAATAAAGAAAAAAGCTAATTTTTATTGCAAAATATAGCCATTTTTTGGGAAAATGCAGTTTTCTGGTTTACAGGCGTACTATTTTATCAATTTTCAACATTTCGTTGGTGTTTTTCCGATTAATCTCGCCGGCGCTACGCGTACCACCGTCCGACATTAGCCGCAACCCGTTAAATCGAGCGTGCTATAGCTCCGCCATTTTTAAAGATTGAAAAAATACCATGTTATAGCCGATAGTAGTGATAAAACATACCCTACTTTTCAAAAATGGTGAAGAAATCTATCTATTGCAAAAAAATAATGAAAAAAGCACATTTTTCTTTACTTAAAGGCATCTCCCCCCTTAAGTGCGACCAAGGCATTTTCCGTGCCTTGGCGTTTCGGAAAATTGTTTTCCGAAAGGATATCCCGGTATCCGGCTGAGATATTTTGAAACAGTTGAATCATCCATGTATCTGAAACTAGTTAGGACTAGTCATCCCTAGTAAAAAATATAATTCACTTATAAATAAATTTGAATGTTGATGAACAGTTATTTTAAACCTCGGCGTACGAACTGTTAAGGATGCTGAGTCCCAAATCGCAAATGATGATAAAATTCTGAAAATTTGGTATGTTTTTGTATGAAGTATTTCAGAGGTCGTGTAAAAATTTCACGACAATTAGGAAGCTCGTTATTGAACAATGAACATTCACAAATTAAATGTTGTTTTATGGAAACTGATGTAACTTTGCAATAAGTTTTTTTTTGACCTCTCAATTTTATAATATCTCCAATATACTGAAAGCAACGGAAACAAAACGAAGTTTATTGATAAATTTTTTTTAATTTCTTTTAAAAATTGTTCTTAACAAAATGTTAATTTTTTAATAACGAGCTTCCTAATCGTCATGAAATTTTAATACGACCTCTTAAATACTTCATACAAAAACATACCAAATTTTCAGAATTTTCTTATCATTTTTTATTTCAACCCTTAAGGAGGTTAAAGTAAAGATGATAGAATTTTGAAAATTTGGTATCTTTTTACATGAAGTATTCAGGAGGTCGTGTAAAAATTTCATGACGATTAAGAAGCTATTTATTGAACAATTAACATTAACGTGTTTCATAGGGACTCAACATCCTTAAAGTGTAACGGTCCGTACGAAAATAGGTTAGCCTAACCCGGCAACTTTTATCGACTGTATATTGGGCTGTAATTCATCAATTAAAACATTTTTCTTTCAATCGAAAGGAAATTTTCTCAGAAATGCGATGCTTTTATCAGATTTGTGATATTTTTTATAAGAAAAAGTATAGTTGAAAATATAGACAATATTCCAAAAATGGTCATGGAATTTTTTTCGAAAGCTTCAATTTTTATGACAAAAAAAAGATACCGACATTTTACAGGTGGCTCGGGTAAGCTCAAAAGTTGTACTTTCAAATGGTATTTCAAAATGGTTAGGTTAGAATGGCTCTGACTGGTTCGTTTTTCAATCTGCTCGAAAAAATATTTTTCTTCGTGGTACGCTTGTAGGTGATTTTTGGTGTAGTCACAAAAAAATGTATCATAAATTTCGTAAAAGGAAAAATTTTATAATGCAGAAAATACTTGTTATAAATAATATAAAATTAGTGCTGTAGGAAAAAAACTAGTCTTAACGAAATGAATCAGGTAAAACTCTTTGGGTTTGATTGGGTTCAAAACAAGTTTCATCACCACTGACGGGTAAAAAAATCTATTTTTTTTTGCATTTTCTCAAAGTATACATATTCAGGAACATGTGAATACATGTTCAACTTAAAATATTGAACATTGACTAAGTTACAGACGATTTAGTGAGAGCAGGTAGCGCAACGATTTACGCGTACGAAAACTTTCATTCGCGTTTATCTCGACTTGGCCGATATCATGACACTAGCGATAATTGTCTGATTTTCAATTTTATAAAAATTGAAAATTTCGGTAATTGCAGTAGCCATCGTTGTACGTAGTCATTTTATCCTTGAAATTTAGCATTTTTAAAGCCCCCGAATATCAATAAAAATTTCGACAAAATTACACTTCTTCAACGCCCGTCATTTTGTGAAATTTTTTCCGAAAATGGTTACGTACAACGAGAACTACATTCATATAGATTATAGAACGTTTTTATTTTTATTTTTCAGACCAACAGAAAACAACCAACAGATCCAGCTGTTGGACGACATTTTTTATACAGAGGCTCTATTATGCGCCATCAACGTTGTTAATTTTTATCTTCAAAAAACGAAAATTCACACGAAATAAGTTCAACATATGGTCAATGCCGTATCTTTTTTCGAAATCCCAGATAAAATTGTAACACATATACACGGTGATTCAAAACTAGGGTTTGCTCAGTAACCATGTCGGGTGGATCGTTGCGAGGAAAACGCTTTTTTTTCTTCAAATATCGGGCGGCAGAAATTGTCCGAGATATTTGCGTGCTGAGCTCTACGCTGAGTAAAGAATGGCACAGTAGTTGCGCACGCTCAAATTTTTTTTTCTTCTTCAAGTATAAAATACTAAACGAAAATTATTGAATCGTATTATCGATTTGGGAAGCGATTTTTCGTGTTCATTATTTTTTAGCGTCGATCAAAAACAATTCACACGTCTGACGTTGGATTTGAAGCTGCGCTCGATCCGGCTTGCACGTTTCGCGCGTGTGCAGCCACTGTGCTATGATTTACAGCTTGAATTTTGAAATCGAATATCTCGGTCAATTTTTGTCACACGATATTAAAAAAAAAAGCGTTCTGTTCGCAATGACACACTCAGTGTGTTCACAAAGAGAACCCTGATAGTTGTGAATCTCCGGGTATATATATTTGTATGATATGCGCGGTACCCGGAACCGAATGTCATCTTATGCTCGCTCCCAAAGATTACCGTAGCTTTCTCCTATTTTGAATAAAACATCCTCGTAACCTGACATTTGGGACATAGGGTTCTTTTTGCACTGATTGCACGTTTTCGTTTTCTTTTCTACACAGTCGGTTTTTACGCTTCGTACACTGAGAGAAGAGTGTATAGTATTTACAAAAAACGCGCACAGTAAAAGGGAGAATAGTCGAATTCCCTATAATTTATTGGCACCTCAATCATAATATCGTTCACACGACTATTAGCGAAAAAAATATCTAAACATGCAACTTCGGTGGCGTGCTCGACTACCTATTATCCCCGAAGAAACTACTAACTATTGTAAAAATATTAACTCAATTAACTATATCGACATTGTAAAGTTTTTTTCACAGTAGTTAATAGTTATTTCAGGGATACTGGATAAAAAAAACACACCACCACAACGGCATGATTAGATAGACGCTTATAGTTGTGTTGACCATACTATGATTGTGGTAGTAATGAGCTATATGAATTTTACTATGCCCACTTTCACCGTGGGCGTTTTTTAAAATAAATACTATGAACTTTTTTCTCAGTGCAAGTTTGTACTATTTATATGGTTAACGTTAACACTCGTTGAGTATAAACTGTTACAAGATCTTCCAAAAAGTGACTATACGAACAACATTATGGTAATCTTATAGTGAAGACGTAAATCATTTGTGGAACGTGTTAATAAAGTAGAGACAGCGGTGGCACGCTATGATCGATATAGATATATTAGCGCATACATTTATCAGTTTTTAGAATTCGATATTTCGAAAACTATTGGGCTGCGCCAAAAATGCATTTAAGCAGTGACATATATTGTCAAAAAGGCGATCTGTGCAAAATTCCACCTATGTCAGAGGTAACAGCTATTCGAATTGCAACTGGAATTACTTTTATCCGTTATGCCAAATCTACAATCGAAATGCCATAAGTACCCGGTGGCATAATAGCACCGTGCGTAAATATAGATAAGTAGGTCGTAGGTTCGAATCTCTATGTAGGCGAAATATTTTCTTCGATAGGAATCATGTCAGGAAGTCAGGAAATAACAAATCATGATAAACAATCATACAGGTAGTACTCTCAATTGAAAATTTATGAATTTTTGAATTAATAAAATATGTAATATGGTAAATATAATGAAATATGGTAAAAACCGCTATTTTTTGATAATGTAAGGAAATATCCATTTTATGAAAATCTACTATATTATGTAGCATTGACAATCAACGTATGCTTGAAAGATCGTTGGTTGCGGTTAACATATGAACATAGTTAACACAACTGCTAAAATATCATAAGCAGTACTATATTTTGGGCAGTAACCATGACTATAAAATATTATTGTCCTCTCAGGGTAATATAAAATATGGGTGAAATATGGTTGAAGTTACTTCTCTCTGTTATTTATTTAGTTATTTATCTCTGCGCATCGAGTCATTTTCGGAGAGGTTTTTCTTGGTTTTTTCCTCTGCTTTCTTTTGAGTCACTTTGTATTTTATTAATAAATAATTTTCTTTGTCTCTCTCCTTCGCTCTCTCTCTTTCGGGTACTTTGTTTTTGCGTAATATAGGGTTCTTATTGTAATTATTTCGCGTTTTTGTTTTTGTTTTCTATACAGTCCTTTTCTGCGCTTCGTATCGAGTCATTTTTGGAAAGGTGTTTCTTGGGATTTTTCCTCTGCTTTTTGTAGTCACTCCGTATTTTTAAAAATATTTCTCTCTCCCTCTCTATCTCTCTCTCTCTCCGCATCCCCCATCTCCTACGAGAGGCTTCGTTCGAAAACATTCTCTCCCTCGACATGCACGTTTCGCTCGCGTATGACTCTCGAAATTACAAGCCAAAGGAGAAATAAAGAGCAACGAGGGGCAGGGGGGGGGGTGAGAGTGTATTTAGCGTACACGTTTAATCGAGTGCCACGATAAAATACTCCGTTGTCGGACAATTCCCGTGGCCGCGCCGTGCGGAAAACGCGACGGACATTGCATCCGAGCGTCCGAGAGCACTCGCCCACAAGTCTCGCGTTGTTTTCCCATACGGCGGCGAAAGTGGAGAATTACCGTCGTCGCGGCTTTCGCCGCGTATAAACTCGCCGCGTTAACGCAACATTGAATAAAACGCTTAAGCACGAGTGCCGGCTTAAGCGAGCTTACCCCCGAAGCGGCCATTTTCGATACCCCCAGCCTCTCTTGCAGCTCTCGCCGAATACCTTCGAAATAAGTTTTATACATATACAGGGTGTCTGAAAAACGCGTTAAGGGCTTGTATGTTTAAAAAAATACGCATTATAATGAAAAACATCTCAGATGATAATTGTTTCGTTTCGAGAGAGAAAAAAGATGGCAATGTCAGTTTGACCTTGGGTGCAAGCGTCAAGGTCATGTGAAGGTCAACATCGGAATGTTCAATTAAATGGAAGCCCAATTTTTTATTGTATATTTTAACAGCTCACCTTTGGGTCTTTTCGAAACGGTATGGATAAGTATTTTTTTATGAAGTATTTTTTTAATTAGGAGACGTGAGAGTTACAATACCGCCGGTATTGGGATTACCCAAAGCGTACCCCTATAATGCTGATAGCATTTTTCTAAACTTTTCCAGAATCATAATCCGTTCTTTCTAAGATAGAAGCTTATAATACTTTATCTTAGCCACCCTGTGTATACACACACACACTCGCACAAATGTATCCATGTGTGTATATATATATATCTATGTATATATATATATATATATATATATATATATATATATATATATATATATATATATATATATATATATATATATATATATATATATATGTGTGCGTGTGTGTGTATGCGTGTATGCATGTATTTATACATATCCATATATATATATATATATATATATATATATATATATATACGTATGTACGTATTTATAGCGATTGCACCGGACTTGGTCGAATGCAGCAGCCGAAAGTATAATGAAATAAATTGCAGCACTCTCAGCGAAACGCTACGCGGCATGGATTTACGTAGCTATGCAGAAACTTCAGGCTAGCAGCGAACTGTCACAAGCGACACTCCGAAATCTACAAAGCGAAAACACATTCGCTATATGTCCAATCGTCACAGCAGATATATATATATAAATAAATAAACAAATAAATGAATATATACAGGGTGTCACAAAAATAACGGGACGGCTGAATATTTCCGCAGCTAAGACAATTTCCCAAAATGTTGAGGTCGTTCTTGAAGTACTTTTTTCCAAGGAATTCAATGGTCATCTTCATTTTGACCTTGGCGATGTCCTTCAAGGTTATTTCAAGGTCAACTTTTGTTATTTAAACGGGAATCCCCTTTTTTGACATCGGCAATCGATAGAGCGGGAAATTTTACGTACTTAAATCACCTGTCCCCTTTGACCTTGAAGGTCACTGCAGGGTTAATTAAACTTAAACACCGTATGGATACCTCGGACAAGAATAGAAGCTTCTCAAATTCTATCGTTAAGATCGAAGTTATCAATTTTAACAAGGCGCATCTAGTGGTGACCTCGATCGTGACCTTGACCATGATCTTCAAGGTGATTTCAAGGTCAACTTTTTTGTAATACAAACTCCCTTTTTTTACATCCGCAATCGATAGAACGAGAAATTCGACGTACAGATATGTACTCAAGTCCTCGGTCGAATTTGACATTGAAGGTCACTGTAGGGTTAATTCAACTTAAACACAGTATGAACAGCTCCCGTACGATTTTCCGAAAATTAAAAGCGGGCATCATAATCGGTGAAGATGATATTTACGCGACGCGTCGAGATAATCTATTTTAATTGTAATTACAATGGCAAGTTTTCTTCCAAATTCGCGGCAAGTTATCCTACATCATTTGCTGGCAAAGAAATCGGCTGCGGAAATGCATCGTTTGCTAGAGCAAGTGTATGCCGAACATGCTCCATCGAGTACAACGGGCAGAGAGCCGCTTTAATTCCGAATAAGTAAATTTAAGTAATTTTTTTCGTCGAGCACAAATTAAAAACAAACCGCTTCAGGCCTGCCGAAGCCGGATTGGAAATCACAAAATCATTAATAGCATTACTGGAGATTAAAATGTTAAAAAACTTAAAAAAAAAAGATTATTCCGAAAAAAATAGAAGGAACAATGGGCCCACGATGAGACTAGTCTTAAAAATCATAGAATAGGTCACTCTATTTTAGCGACTTTTTTGAAAAAAATGAAAAAGGTAATTATCTTTCAACAAAATATTTTTCAATTTAAAAGCAAAAAAAACGTTGACACTGATAACTGATAATTTTTTTTATATTTTTTAACGAAAGTATGTTTCAAAATGAAAAGAAGTTCTATATAGTAATTTGTCGATATCTCAATTAGTTCCGGACTTATCAGCATTTAAACGATTCCAAAACTTCCGAAGTCGAATTTTTTTTGAAAATTGTAACTCGTAAAAGAGAAGAGATAAAAATCTAAAAATTGGTGTGCATATTCCTGTCATGAGGCACAATTTTACAAAAAAATATTAGGAAAATAAAAAGTGGTCGGGCTCACGGGCTAGGTGAAATGACGTGGAATGTCTCATATGCAACCACCTATTATTATACTTTTCTCATGCAGCAATTACCACTCATTATATATTCGAAGTTACCGTTCGTAGTTGTTTATTCATTTTCATAGTTGTTTATTATATAATAATTCATAGTTGTTTATTATATATTGTGCCGTGTTAAAACCCGGATGCTTTTTACTTGTATTTATTTATTATTTTATCGTTATATTTATTCAGCGCTCGGTAGAAGAAATTGTAAAGCGGACTTGCGTGAAATCCGAGGATTGGGTTGGACTCGATGTTAAAATATGAACCACGCATGAAAATTGAGGGCATTGAAAAATGACATTTAAAATGGTGAATTGGCCCATTTCGTGTCGCGTTCGGGTTTTTCGCGAGCACCGGACTTCATCCCCTGAAAGTATATGAAGTATGCAGTGCGTATTTACTACGTCTGTAATCCGCTCGAACGCAGGGCCGTTCTCTCGTTGATTTGTTCATTTTTTAAATGCGAGTGCTGCTTTTAGCATCAGTTTTCACTCGAACTTATTCTCTGCCCGTTGAATAATCGATGGAAGCATTTAAAAAAATGAATAAAAGATTTTCCCCGTCCCTTGAAATTTACGGCAAACGAATGTTATGATTCTCTACGAGTATATTTACTATAATTTGTAGGATAATTCCACTCTTCTATTAATATGTTTATAATATTGATTCCATATTTCTGAGTATATTTGTTACCTTTATCGATTGTTTATAATAAGTAAGTTCGATCATGGTACAATGTTTGTTCATTATTGATTAACATACGTATAATGTTTATTTTTTTAGTAAGTGAACAGAATTGAAATTTATAGTGTATTTGATTCGCGTAAACAGTACCAATGAATTGATACTGAATTTTTATTTTACGTTTAGATCTGAATATATCTAATTTATTATTTATAAGTATATTTGTAATATTTAATAACTATTTGTAATAAGGAAATATGAGAGTTGTATAATGTTTGTTCATTATTCATTAACCTAAGAATATGTTTATTTATTGTTTATTGTATATATTGGGTATTATTTATTAAAATAAATAATACCCAAACGGAAATACGAAAATACGAAGAAAATTCGGAAAAACGACCTTTTTCAGCCTCACAGTGGTGTCGTCCCTCGTTTAGTCGAAATTGTATAAAAAAGTTTATACATTTCTGAATGTTAGTTATGTTTATTTATTGTTTATGGGTATATCTGTTATATTGAATAATTGTATACTCATCGAGTAAACATAATTGGAATCAATTTTGCACACAATTTGAGTAAATAATAGTCAATAAATTGACAATAAATTTGAATTTTATTTTTCTATGTAAAATTATATATTAGATTTAAAAATTTTTTTATTTGGATCTGGAATTATATAATTAAAAATTTGGTGCCTTCCTACGTATTAATATTTCTTCTTTTTTCTCATAATATGAGTAACTATTTAAAAAATAATTCTAACAACGCAACGTTTCGGTAAAAATTGCGTTCTCGCGAAAGCGAAAAGAATAACAAAAAATCTGGAAAACGAGGGAGTCATAAGGATCTTTTTTTCTGCTCCTACCTTGCATTCCCACTTCCGTTCATGCGGTCGACCGGCTTACACTCACAGCCCGTTATTTAACACCCACCGCGTTCTACTTCCGGCATATTTGGTCAAAATCCAAAGTTTCTTCTGGACGATTTGCCGTTTGCCGCGAAACGCTCGTTCTCCCGGTAACTTTTTCTTCCCATCCACCATATACGTCAACCCACGCACGAGAATGTGTTCGAAAAAAATATCCAGACAGACGCATAAACATTCCGTAAATTCTCCAAATTCACGTGAAAAATAAACTTTCCACTAGCTTTATAGAAAACTTTACGAGTTCGTAGATGTTTAAAAGTATTCAAGCGATTTTTCAAATATTTTCAACAAAAGACGTAGGCAAATCGCCAAGACATGTATCCGTTTTTCATCGACAAATGGATACGCAAGATTTTCGGGTTTAAAGTGCCTATCCTCAATTTTCCTCAATTCGTATAGAAAAATTGCAGTTGCGCATAAAAAGTCACTTGGATTTAAAAAATTGTACATCGACAAGTGACCAACGAAGTATAGATTGAGATGATACGGTGAAACATTATATTATTGATATTAAATGATGAAATATTATTAATATTAAGTATTATTTCGAGTAAGTAAATAATATTTTACTAACAATGAAATAAGAAGAATTTTTAATTGATGATAATTGATAATGGACAAAATGATATTCAATTAATAATTAAATATTATTCCGAGTATTCGTCCGTTCGATGCAATCAATAATTCTTAAAATAACTCCACTTTCCGTTTGGTTCTTGGCACTTTATTGACACCCCCCTATGTAAATATCTATATATTCGGGTGGCCCAATTTTGAACGCTATTTTTTCCCTTCTGGTCGCCATCCAATTATCTTCTTTGAAAAAAAGTATCGCGGAAGCTGCAAATGGCTAATAATATATTTAGAGGTCGCTCAAGCCTCCAAAAAATGTTAATTTTCATAAAAAAACACGTTTTTTTTTCGTGCAGTTCTCACCTATGAATTTTATGCTTTATAATTTTCAAATAAACCTTGCGATAGGTCTGACCGGCCGATGAATATTTAGTGCTGGCTCAAGAGCTTCGAAATTTCCAATTTTCACCAATTTTTTTTACCCTTCTCACTCATAAATTTGACGCCTTGTAAAATTTGAAAAACAATTGATTCCTTTTTCTTGAGAAACAAATTTTTCAAATTTACTTCACACTTCTTACCCATGAATTATAATATTTGTTCTTATAAAATGATTATTTACAGCTCTTGACCGTAAACGAAATTATAGCTCGGTTGATTCGTAAAACTCAAATGGCAGCTGTGTTCCGTGCATCGCAATGCGTCCCACAGTTGGTCTCGTTAGTCACACTACGGATCAATCGTAGCTGCACTCTGTGACGAGCGACGCCATGAAACAATAATACATAATAAATCTGCTCTCTATTGAGTAAAAATCCCACGCAGTTTTTGGTATTTTGTGCTTTGTTACCTTTTGAAAAAAAATCATCTTCTTTTGGTTCTTCGCATGCTATTTCTACAAATGATGATATGTAGGACATTTTTTTTACACCGCAGGCTATCAAAGTGAGATGCTCGAAGTAGTTTGTATAAAAATTCTGCATAATATCTTTTTTCATAAAGTTTCCTTAACATTTAAGGTTAAAAAGACTTCTTTTCTACATAAAACAAATAACCAAGAGTACTTTTAAACAACCGGGTAAACAGGTTATCACTTGTAGAAATGACATGAGAAACACCAAGAAGCAGATGTTTTTATTCACAAAATAGCATAAACCATAACCGCCTAACAGAATCTCGAAAGCCGTGGAACTTTCCACAAACCGAAATTTCAGCATATAGTAGGGCATAATCTGACTTATCGACAGTTGCAGGATTATCCATTCATAACAGTAGACCCTGTATATGTGTGTAAATCGATACGTACTATCGTATCCAAAACGTGATGCTCTTACGAGTTAAGTCGGCTTACACTAAACGACTCCATTCCCCTGACTATCGCTACTAACAAGAGCGATAAGAGATAAGCACAAACAAAATACGCTAACATTTGTTGATATTAAAATATACCTGTGCACATAAATAATTTAATAAATAACAGGAACCCGAACATAAAAAAGCAAAATATATTGTAATCCATCACCGAATGTTTTTGCCAATACGGTCGAATTATAATTTCATTGGAACGATTGTCTGTCAAGTAGGATGACTTACCGAGCTCTACATCGTGGATTTGCGATAGACCCCGTACGTGGAGGCGAAACTTTTTGTCTACTCGAGTGCTGGTGCACATACGTTATTTATTCTATATACATATGTATGCGTGGCCCACGGGAGATTTTGGTCTCGTTGACGATACGGCAAAAGCGAATCTGTCAGCGAGACGTTATAGCAAAAAAGGAATCTCGATTCGAGAATCATATAATTCAAAAATCGTCGAGGAACTTTGCCTGGAGACAGAAGGTGAAAAAGGAAGAGTAATAGAAGGGAGAGAGAGAGAGAGAGAGAGAGAGAGAGAGAGAGAGAGATTCCTTCGAAATAGAATGTTGCAAAGTTTCGTGACTTATCGCGCGGCATTTCCGACGACGGATGTGTACGAGGCACAATGTGTACGAGGCACAATTGCCACGTATTCAACGTACTACTACTTTAACGATGTTAAGTCCCAAATCGCAAATGATGATAAAATTCTGAAAATTTGGTATGTTTTTGTATGAAGTATTTGAGAGGTCGTGTAAAAATTTCACGACAATTAGGAAGCTCGTTATTGAACAATTAACATTCACAAATTAAATGTTGTTTTATGGAAACTGATGTAACTTTGCGATAAGTTTTTCTTTTGACCTCTCAATTTTATAATATCTACAATATACTGAAAGCAACGGAAACAAAACGAAGTTTATTGATACATTTTTTTAATATCTTTTAAAAATTGTTCTTAACAAAATGTTTATTTTTTAGTAACGAGCTTCCTAATCGTCGTGAAATTTTAACACGACCTCTTAAATACTTCATACAAAAACATACCAAATTTTCAGAATTTTCTTATCATTTTTTATTTCAACCCTTAAGGAGGTTGAAGTAATGATGATAGAATTCTGAAAATTTGGTATGTTTTTACACGAAGTATTCAGGAGGTCGTGTAAAAATTTCATGACGATTAAGAAGCTATTTATTGAACAATTAACATTAACATGTTTCATAGGGACTCAACATCCTTAAATCCTCCTGTACCACGGCGTGCTATGATGGGAATTCGCCGGGTCCTAACTTGAGGGTATTATCAAATATAACAATCTTTGAGCGTGCACTATCTCGTAAACTACTTGACGAATCTCACGGTCAAGCCAGTCCGAGTGCGGTTACTATCTGGCCTTAATTACTTTGTATATACTATAATTGTTACAACTATTACTTAATTTTCGTGATATCTAGTCATAGTTCGTATGGATAGGATGGCCCTGTACAAAAATTTAAATCGCTTGTAAAATCAATGTTCTATGGACTGTATATTTTTTCAAACACGGTATACTCTTAGGTAGCGCTAGCTACAGAGTACGAAATGAACAACTTTCTCCCTCTCTCGCTTCTCTTTCTCGTTTTTTCCCCCTGTTCTTTTTAACCCTCTCACTTTCTCTCTTTCTCCGACTATCCCTCGCCGTCCCTCTCTGTCTCTCGTAAAATGGAACATGAGCTTTCGATGACAAATCGAAGGTGAATCGTCTCCTACCTTTGCGGTTGCGGAGCACGCGTCTCAAAGGCTCCGTACACGGATGATTCTACGCCTCGAAACTTACCTGGAACATACGAACGAGAAATAAAACCGTTCAGTGATTGCTTGATTTTTACGTTCAAACTCGTAGAAAAATAATATACAGCGTTTTATATGTAACGATGTAATATTTGACAGCATCCATATTAATATAATACACTTCCATATTAATTATTCCATATTAATTAATCCATATTAATTATTCCATATTAATTAATCCATATTAATGTAATACACTTCAAGTGTACGTAAAACCAATGTTTCAAATGTCATCTTCACTCGTGGTCATATAAATATAATGATCACAGAAGAATAATTGAATACTCAATTATTGATTGGACATTTTGTTTCAATTTCATACCACATTTCCGAGACAATTATTTATCAGTGTTGGTATTTTTTCTAAGATATGTATTAAAAAATGCGCGTGTACTAGATTGTTACATTTTCATTAGATAATGGATAAAAAATAATCTAACAATAATATAATATTGTAGTATCAATATAATATGCATTATTGTTACATTAACATATTAGATAGTTGTCAACTAAACCCAAATATTAAAAAACAAACACGATTTTCGTTTTGTATAATTTTAAAGAATAAAAAAAATTGAACGATACATTTTTTAACTAATTAAATGAATAAACGATGAAAAAATGTTATTTTTAAATTTGAGAATTCAAGTTAAAAGTAGAACTTCTGAGATACGGAAATCTAAAGACAAAAACAAAGAGCTGCAAAACATAAACATATGAGGTTGTGGACATAAACAGAAGCGATTTACGGACGATAACTCGCTGGGTATATATTACATATACGTTGTATTCGAGCGCCAGCGCTAAAGTAGTAAAGTCCGCAAACGGTCAGACGTTTCGATGCACAAAGCGGCCCCGAGACGAAGTAGCTTTTCCGATATAACACGCTATAGGGGCCGAGTTGAATGAGCAAACTGTTTCATTGCGAGCTTCGCCTAGTTCATACCAGAAGGTGGAGAAAATGCCACGAAGCAGCAGTTCCGAAGCCTTCACGGCTAACCGTTATTTCGCCGGAAGCAAAAAAATTCTCGTAAACGAAGAATGCACAACGACACGGTAAACATCCCAAGAACAAGGCAGGAAACCGCTTTTTGCAGCGTTCTCCCCGCAAACTCGGATATGTTTTTGTTAATTAAAAAGCAAAAAATTAATAGAGCCCAATTTTTGTTCACATTATAATTGAGCGTGGCCCATGAGCAAATTGAAAAAGACTTTGATAAAGAATGAACTGAATCTTTTCGATGAGTTTAAAATGTAGATGTTTTTCAATTACATATTATTGAATTTTATTATAAATTAACTATATATACATATGAAGACAGTGCGGTTGCATATGAAAGCGCCGGCTGGCAAAAGATGGCGTTAGGCAGACTGTTTTCGCGAATTGAAAGATGTCAATATACATGATGATAAGTACATAGAGTCCCGCTAAATGGGATTAACAATTACGATTGGTAAACGCAGAATCAATCAACGGTAATGCTTATATGGTGGGCTCCATTTAGTACGCGATATATACATATGAGAAAAAGGTTTTTTGCAACAAAATGTCTTACATTAGCCTAAGTTTATTTTAACGATTCACATAACTACATTACAAACATCATATTAGAGAATTGCATATGAAACTGCCCGCTGGTAATAGATCGCATTAGGTGCACTATTTTTTTTGAATTAAAAGCTAGCAATACACATGATGATGAGCCCATAAATTCTGCTAAACGCTATAGGTGACATTTGTGCGATGCGTTAGTACCGTTTATTTTGTCTTTTCGATGGCAAGTTTTCTTCTCAATAAGTCACATTTGTGGCAAGTTATGCTCCATCGAGTACAAAGTGCAAAGAGTGCTTTTGTCGGTTACAAAGTCGTCATCTATGGACAACACGCAAAAGAGGGCTGTCGTGAATTGGAAGCTGCTAAGAACGTCGGAAAGCATCACTGGGGATCGTTATCGACTGCAACTGATGCGTTTGAAGCGAACTCTGCACGTAAAGAGGCCGCAATGGGAAAATCGCTATGACAAGTTGATTTTGCAGCACGACAACGCCAGGCCGCATGTTGCTCCACCGGTTAAGAAGTACTTAGAAGGATTCAAATGGGAGATCTTACACCACCTGCCATATTACCATTTGTTGCGGTCGATGCAGTCAGCACTTACGGCTCAGCACTTGACCTCGTACGAAGGACTCGGAAAATGGCTAGATGACTGGATTGCCCCTAAAGAAGCCGAATTCTTACTGTGTACAATCCTATTGTTGGCCGAAAGATGGGGCAAGGTTGTTTTCCGGTATGTAATACTTTGAGTAAACCAGTTCATCGAAATCCTACCAAATCACCATTTTTTCTTTTGCTCAATAAATGGGCTGCTTCATATGCAACCATCTAATACGTATCTCATATATTAAGGGGTCTTCTCACTTGAGAGGCTAAAAAAGGCTATTTTCATGAATTCTTTGATAGGTTTATATTATAGATATGTTGATATGTTGGTAGACTTAATAAGTACACTTTCGAAATACATTGAAAAAAATGTATTTATTTAAAACACTTATTATAGACGAAAATGGTAGTTAAAAAATGTCCTAAAAAGTTGTAGGTCTGCGCTGTTGATGAAATTTCAGAGATGGATCGACCGAAACAAAAAAATCAAAAAGTTTTAGATTCAGTATGTTAATGACCGAAGCGCATATCATAGGATTTCTGATATGTGCAAAAATAACAAAATAACGGACATTTTTCGAAAAAAACCTGCTTTTCACCGTTTTTGGAAAGAAAATACTAAATATCAAAATTTGAAGAACTCCTTGATATGCGCTATAGTTATAGTTGTAAAGAATATATGGTTAAAATTTCGTAAGAATCGGTTCAGTGGTTTCGAACACTTTATCAACAAGCCGTCGAAAAACGCGTTTAAAGTTTGTTTGGGTTACATAAATACATAATTTTTTAAAATGTATTTCGAAAGTGTATTTATTAAGTGTAACAACTTTTATATCAATATCTATAATATAAACCTATCAAAAGAATTCATGACAATACCCCTTTTTTAGCTTCTAAAGTGAGAAGATCCCTGACTTATACATATTACACTGCATTACAAAATAATTTGAATTTTGAGGGTAATGGTATAAAATAAGAACCGGCTTCGAAACTAAAAACTGCACGAACGAAATAAGCTGTATGATCAATTCAGATATTCGGCTGAGATTCTGAAATATCTTCAATGTTTGTGAAATTTCGTCGAATCGCGTTTTACGATCTGGCTCCCGTGACAAGATCACGTAAAAGAAGCATTTGCAATATTTTCTTGGATTCTTATAAGAATAAAAAAAACAGATAGAAAAGGAGCATTGAGCATTGGTATATCTATGCTAAGCACGTTCGCAGGTATGAATCGAGGATGGCTTTTTTCCTTCGATTTCATTGAATAATCTACGAGCTGGGGAAAACGAGACAGGGGAGAGGGGGAGGGAAATGTTCAAATGGAAAAGAGAGAGTGGCAGAGAGAAAGACGGAGAGAGAGAGACAGAGAGAGAGAGAGAGAGAGAGAGAGAGAGAGAGAGAGAGAGAGAGAGGGAGAGAGAGAGAGAGAGAAAAGAGCGTTAGAAAGAGATCAGAGAAAAAGGGAGACGATGAACGTTTACAAAAAATAAATGCCACCGAGTGATTTATCATCGCCGCGAGATTGGCCTTTAGTGCAGCACTTTTGGGGAGACCGGCGTGTGTTGTAAAAGTTCATGAGCAAACACCCAGATCCGTTTTGGCGAGCGGATTTCGCAAGGTGCGAAAAAACTACCCACCCTTTTTCTTTTTCCATCCACCTACCGAGCATCGTCTGATGGGGGCAGTGTACACGAAAGCGAAAGGAGCATCGGGGTATAATGGACTGAAGTACTGACTTTTTCACTTCGGAGAAATACAAATAGCTGGCGAAATTTTGTATCGCGTGAGAAAACACAAACCGAGCAGGGCTGGATAGGAAGAGGGTCATTCTTTCCCATTTAATTTGAGAGAAATTCGGTACGAGGCACAGCCGCGAGAGACATGGTAAACGCCATAAGAGAGAAAGAGAGAGAGAGAGAACGATCCTCCGCCATCCTTGCCCATTACCGGCGGAGAGCGCGATAGCTGCCAGTTATTTACAGGGGAAGTGGTCCGTAAAGAACTAGACCGAGCGGTCTAGACGCAGTAAAATGGTAAAAGAAAATGGTAACGTGACCACGGACCAAACGGCCTTTTTCCTACTTGGCCTATTTATATCCTCTTGAAGCGTCGATGTATCAACGGAAACGCGTGTGTACATGGGCCAAGCGTGTGTCGCCATCCTTGTAAGACACGAGAAGGAAAAAATCAACGTAACACGCCTTTCGCCACTTGCCATTTTGATACGTGAGCTAAAGTGCTCGAGGATGAATCGCCAGAGGGACTTGTAGTCCTAGCGGTTCCAATGATATCAATCCATATGATTTGGAATCACAATGAGGCCCGGACAGGCAACGGCGATTTGAGCTCACGAGCAATTAAATGGATGTCCACTTGTTCGCTTCCTTTGGATTTGCTTCGGTGCAGAGTAAATCCGAATATACTTGGGCAGGGAGATCCAATGAGGAAACGAACCATAATGCAGCGTAGACATGCAGAGGTGATCTGCGTTCATTGATAAGTAGCCCAACATCCAGATGTCTGTTTCCTTTATGGGGACTTCCTCGGGCAAGAAGATTCGAAGAATCAATGAGTCACAATTTCGCAGAGACATGCAGGGCTCATTTGCGTTGATGAACAGGTAGCCTAACATCTAGGTATTTGCTTTGGTTACAGGTATCTGCTTCTTTTATTTCTTGAACGAGTGGCCTTCCGTCCTACTGGAAGATCCTTGGGCAAAAAGATCCAATGAGGCAAAGAGGCATTCAGGAGTCATTTATGTTGATCAACATGTAGACTGAGATCCGGATATCTGCTTCCTTTACGGTAACTTCTTGGCCGAATGACATTTTCGTTTGTTTCTTGCCTTCTTGTTTTCTACCGGATGGCTGTTGGGGAGGGTGATCCAATGAGGCAGTGAGTCACAATGGAGACATAACGCGGTTATCTGCATTAATGAGTAAGCAGACTAGCATTATCTCCTTCCTCTACATTGGCTTGACGGCCGAGTGACCTTTTGCCCTACTGGATCCAATGATCCTCGTACAATAGCACCCAACGCGATTGCTAATAATAATGAAAAGTAGACATTCAGTGGTGATCTACATTAATGAAACAAACAGACAAAAATCCGTTGATATGCTGCCTTCGTGTCCGCTTCTTGGCCTCTTATTTCCGCGAAACACCAAACGAACTCCTGAACTCCATGCACAATGGATGTATAGTTGGTACACGGTCGCCCGCGCCTCTTTGTTCGCTCTCATTCTCGTGTTATCATTACGTCACGCTGCGCCAGGACAACTGGGGCAGTTTGCAGGATATAATGCATTTTCCCTGGCTCTATCAGCTTCCTTCTCTTTTCCTTTTCTCCCTCGCTCGCTCTTTCTGCTTCCCCTTTCTGTTTCTCTCTATCGCGAAATATGTGTCACTGGAGCATACCATGAAACAATGGCTTTCCGATGTTGACACCAGAGCGCCCACCATACGCGCTTTCCAACTTGGCACTTTTCCGTTGAATGGAGCGTACTCTTCGACGGGAGAATCAACAAACTCGTCGACTTCCACTTCGTTATTTATTCGATTAAGCTGGCGCGCATGCAACCTGGTTACCAGCTATCATCGCTTCGCTCCAGATTGAGGGAAAAGTAGGCAAGTCCAATTTCCGCAAATCAAATTGGGCAGCCTGCTAGGCTCGCCCGGAACGACAGAGACAGAAAGAGACTGGGGAAAACGTTGATTCGGGCAATTCACTGAACTGTCGTGAATCGACAGAATTCTATATTGATGAAATCAGTAAATCACGATATTGGTATATTAGTGTAATTGATAAATCGTGACAATGTTAGTCATTCGAAATACAAGTGAATCATCATGATTTTGGTGGAATGGTGATCCTGTCCCATCATGATGATATTTGGGAATCATAATGGTGGGGAAGTATCAACAAAAGTTGGCAAAGAAGAATCACCGCCAAATTTTCTGTCTTTCTCTTTCAGAAGGATAGAAAGAGTCCGCTCTCTCCATTCTCAGTCCCTTCACCAGTTGGTGTTGGGTCTACCTTGCTGATAACCCATTCGTTACAGAATTATACGACATGGATGTCTGGCACTTGGCTTAGCCCGTGAGTACTTTATTTCGGCTTTCTCGCTGAATCTTTATAGGCCGAACCGATCAATCACGTGTTTCGTGTTCATAAAGCATCCAAGTGTGATGTTTGATAACTTGGTGATAAATCCCACTGAAGCCTAACAAACGATCAATGGATCGCTCTACGTTGAGCAGTACCAATCTAACTTTCGACTGCATACCCAAGTTTACCCAAGACCCTTAAGAAGTTTTGGTCCATTTTGATTTCAAGCCACATTCCACCGCGAATCAGGTGCTGTCAGCCTATTGGCCAGGGATTCCGAGCGGTTCTTTCTTAACCCGAGCGAACTCGAAAACGAAGAAATAAACCGCGAAAGCAACTCCATAAATACGGTGCCAATTCGGCTGCTGGGAAAATGAGTATCAGGCACGTGGAAATGATAAATCTGCTTGGTGCGTTGTCGCAGCAGCTCGCAACGTATCTCGTGGTAGGTTTAATTCCGTCATTGCCCGAGGGAATTGCGACGAGTTTAGCGGCCGATAGTTTCATCGGGTCGGGATAATGGCTCGAGGACGAACGGACAAGGAGGTTGGAGGAGAAGTAGAGCGATAGAGAGGGGGTAGAGAAAGGGTATCCTTGGAGCGGGCATCCGGGTCATAAAAGGTGAAAAGTTCGCACTAAACTTGTAATGACCTAGGAGATCATCAAGTTCGAGTGGAGTCGGCCATTACTGGGAAATACACGCAAGAGGGCGTCTCGCGATGCTCGATGGCATTTTAAGGTGGAGCACGCCGCGTAGAACTGCGTCGAGAACGTACGAGACGATACCCTCCCCCCCTGTTTTCCAACCCCTGCAAGGATGAAAACGAATATATACGTGTATGAATATCCTTGTTCTGGATTATGCGAGAATAAATATGTATAAGGCAAGAGCATGGCGATTTACGATATTATATACCCCAGCTCCAAAAGTCGCGAAAAAGACATCTTGAGAGAGCGCATGTCTCGACCGACCCCGCACCCGCAACTCCGGCCCGTCTTTTCCTCGCTACTATTTTTCTCCTGTGACCTCCACCCCATTCCTTTCCAGCCCTGCCGAGGAGTTTCTCCGGCTTGCCGCAAATCCCTTAGGATATCTCTTCTCTTATACGTTCGTCCCCATGAGATGCAAGGATGATGCAGGCTCGAGAATTTACCAGTGTTCGAAACTCCAGCGGAAGTAATGGCTCGATCGAGAATTCGCTATTTTCGTGATTGTGTCGATTTCGTTGAAAATAAAATGGAAAAAAAGAAGAGGGAAAACTTCCGCACGGGATAGGAAATATTGGAAATATTTCGGAATAAATGCATATATATACCAAGCATATTTGTGGTTTATAGATATTGTTCAGTGTTCGTGGTATCTGAGCCTCTGTCTACATATGGGATATTCCACACCATTCCAGCTAGTCCGTGACCCCGAACGTTTTTGGTTTAACTGATTTTTTTTTGTAAAATTGTACCCCATGAAGAAAATATCCACATTAATTTTTAGATTTTTATCTTTTCTCTTTTAGAAGTTATAATTTTCCAAAAAAATTCGATTTCAGAAGTTTTGGAAAGTTTAAACCCTGATAACTACTGAACTAATTGTGATATCGACAAATGGCACCATATCATTTTGTTCATTTTGAACGATACTTTCGCTTAAAAAATATGACAAAAGTTATCAATTATCAATGTCAACATGTTTTTGCTTTTAAAGTGAAAACAATTTTTTTGAAAGTTGAGTGACAAACATTTTTTTTAAGTTCTCTAAAATCGAGTGATCCATTCTATGATGTTTAAGACTACTTTCATCGTGGGCGCATGTTTCCTTCTTTTTAAACTTAATCATACTTTTTAGACGATGTTTTTCATTTCAATGTCCAATAATGCTATTAATGATTTTGTGATTTCCAATTGGAAATGACAAAATCATTAATCGCGTTATTCGACATTAAAATGATAAAAATCGATTGAAAAAATATGATTGATTCGAAAAGGAAATAGAAGAAAAAATGGGCCCACGATAAGGCTAGTCTTAAAAATCATAGAATGGGTCACTCCATTTTAGAGAATTTTTTGAAAATAATGAAAAAGGTTAATTATCTTTCAAAAAAATATTTTTCAATTTAAAAGAAAAAAAAAACGTTGACATTGATAATTGATCACTTCTTCATATTTTTTAACGAAAGTATGCTTTAAAATTTTCAAAAACTATATACTGCTATTTGTCGATATCTTAATTAGTTCAGGAGTTATCAGCGTTGAAACGTTTTTCTTCTGAAATCGACGGTTTTTCTTGAAAGTTATAACTCCTAAAGAGAAGGGATAAAAATCTACAAATTAGTGTGAGGTTTCTTTCATGGGGTACAATTTTACCAAAAAAATCAGTAAAACCCAAAATGGTCGGGGTCACGGGCTAGCTGAAATGGCGTGGAATATCCCATATATATTTTTACCCGTATTTATATACTATATTTATATTATATATTTATAATACAATTATTATATATTATATATATATAAAATATAATTGTTATATATTATTATAATATTATATATTTATAATGCGGGTATTATATATTTATGTAATACCCGCATTTATATACTCATATATCGCACAGATAGCGCGTGTCATTGCGAGCAAAATGCTTTTTTTTCTTAATGTCGCGCAACAAAAAGTGGTCGTGATCGAGCGCAGCTTTGAATCCACCACGTACCAGGAGATTCTTTTCTCTCAAGTTTTTTTTCGCTAAAAAAGAATGAACGCGATCACTCGCTTTCACAAGTGATGAAAAATAGGTTTTCTGCGACAATCCTAAACATCCTGAAATCGACGCCAAAACGCAACATACAAGATTCAAAGGTGTGTTTGGTTGGATCAGGAGGGTGCTATTTCTTATGAACTCCTGAAACCACCCGTAACCATCAATGGTGAACGTTATCGATTGCAGCTATAAAAATTTAATCGAGCTTTGAAAGAAAAACAGCCGTTACGGGACGATACGTATATCGTCACATTTTAGCCGTTTTGGCTGATTCTGCTACACGACAATGCCAGGCCTCACGTTGCAAAAACCGATCCGGAAATGGGAAATCTTTTCCCAGCCGCTATATTCGCCAGATATTGCTCTTTCCGATTTCCATTTGTTTCGGTCAATGCAGCGCTGTTTGAAGAGCGATTCACTTTACATGAAGCGATCCAAAAATGGTTTGATGGATGGATCAAGTCAAGTCAAAGCCAGAATTTTTCTTTCGTGGGATCCGTCTATTACCCGAGAGATGGCAAAACGTAATTGCTTCTGATGGGAGATACTTTGAATAAAATCATTTTGGATACTTATAAGGAACATCACTTAAGTGTCCGCCTACGATTTTTCTGAAACACGTGTTTATTTTTATCAACGGAAACACGCTCCTAAGGGGAGAAACGATCCCCCAAAGAAAGGCATGTCAGCCCTTAATTTTTTTTTTCAATACTTCTCCAGTGGTTTTTTCATCACTCATCAGAAGAATTTTTATTTTTGTATCATTCAAATCGGTGGACCGCTTGTAGATCAAGCTGCGAATCCATCCCTCAAAACGCCTTTCTTGGAGGGGTGCTTCCCCCCTTAAAACTACTTTTGCGTAGATAAAAAAAATACGTATCTAATAGTTTTCAGTGCTTTAGTATATATCAAGGGAACCCTGATAGTTTTGAATCACCCTATATATACACAGATATGCAAATATGCAAAAGCGCAATAAATGTCGAAACGTTCCTACCTATCTAAATTCCACCGTTGTAAAACCGCCATATCAAATGTTCCTCTCGGTGACATCGTTGAAACGAAAATTCTCTCCAACATTTACGTGCCCCTATTTTTATTATTCCACAAAATTTTTCCGCCGATTTAAATCGTAGATCCCTAGATACGCGGTTAAAAAAAAATGTTTCAGGGATTACCGTAGCGAAGGTCTGCCCATATAAATTTGAACAATTGAAAAAAAAACTCATTACGATTCGACGATGTAAAAGCCTGAACGTCCTCAGTCGTTTGACTCACATCTGTTAATATATAACCTAAAAACCCTCTCTGGAATACACTTTTACTTTTATTTTGTATCAAAATTCCATCACGGATTCTACAGTTAATCTCAATTACCGCAGGTAGTTAGTAGTTACACACGGAAATGAGTTTTTGTGTCCGTAGCGATGCATACGTGTATGTATCTATTCAACATATATGTGTATATTCGTATCGATATTTTACGTTTCTCTCTGTGAATTCACATTGGTTAACAATTTACTGGCTGTACGTGAGGCTGTGTATGAGGCTCGCGCAATGCACAGAGTACGTCGAATATATATATGTCGTGGGAGAGGGTGGTTGAAGGTTATACAACCCCTCCGCCTGCCCGACAAAATCTATTCGATGCACTGATGCACTATGCTGGGATTATGATATACATTTATATATCGCAGCACACCAGCGGGGTCTGTATGGCGAGAGCGGAGTGCTCCAGGATTGAAGCATCAAATGGTTTGAACGAGAAGTAAAGAGAATAAATGAACATATATATATATATATATGTAAAGGATGATACAAAACTTAGAGTTTGCTTCGTGAGCATATAGGGTGCGTTATTGCGAGCAAAATGCTTTTTTTTTAATGTCCTACGAAAAAAGGGGGCCGAGATATTCCCGTGCTGAGCCCGACGCTGAGCAAGTAATTGCACAGTAGCTGCTCACGCGCGATTTTTTTTTTTTCAACTATTAAATAATTAACAAAAATGATATCAATTGTATTATCGATTTGCGAAAAATTATGAATTATATTATCGATTTGCAAAACAAGTATCCGTGCTCGTTATCTTTTACCGAAAAAAAAGTATAGAAAAAAAATTCCCTTGTCTGAAGATGTGCCATTCTTCACTACTTGGAGTTTGAACACGAATATCTCGGTCAATTCGTTCGCACGACATTAAAAAAAGAAGCGTTCCGCTCACAACGAGACACCCTATATATTCACAAAAGGAACCCTAATAGTTATGAATCACCCTGTATACGTGTATGTGCACATATATTTTTCGCGTCATCCGTAAAACGGCCGAAACTGAAGCCTTTAACTCCGCATATGGGTTTCTGTTGCCGTGCACGAGCCCGCGAGTCGTCATGACGGCGAGCGGAAATATTTAGACGTCGTTAGGCTCTGCAACGGTCTGCCCATCGAGGCTCGACAGGTAGAGTACATAACGACACGTTTTTCATTCAGATGTATGCACGTAAAAAGCGTTCTTCGCACGAAGGCTCGAACGTGTGTAGCGTGTGTCGGAAAAGTTTTTTTTTTTCGAGTCTGTCACATTTTATTACAATTGGAAGTAGTTTGGGTTCTTTCGCAGAAAGAGGAGGCCGGTAAAATTTTTTAAAGGGGGCCTCGATAGAGTAATGACAATTTTTTTTTTTTTTTTAAATATTTCTGCGAACCTTATAGTTTCGAAGCTATCCAAGGTGCTAATAGTTATCGATCCACCCTGTATACATCTACACATCTCAGACAATCCCAAATAAACATGAGCAATTGCGGTAAATTTACAATAACGATTCTTCATTTATACCACATTTTCAATAACGAAGCAAATAGCAATTAATTCAACATCCGTTCAATATGAAATCATTCAAAACTCATGCCTTTATATTTGTCTTCAATAAATTGAAACGTGCTATCTTCTTCCACGATGTTTTCCATGCATGCAGAATACGCCGAAGCTTTTCCCGTCCTGTCTAAAAGTTTTGACACGAACAATAAATGGAACGACGGGAGCTTCGCCTTGTCACGCGTATGCGTCGTGTGACGACAGCCCCGCAGTTTGTCCGCAGAGGCGAATAGTCACACTTTTGAAGGGTCGAGAAGCGAGAGGACGTTACAAGATGTTGCACACGGTTGCAAAGTATCGTGGAGAAAAGAAGGTATCAAAAAATATACCTATATGCGGAGAGTGAGAAAGAGAGAGGCAGAGATAGAAAGAGAGAGAGAGAGAGAGAGAGAGAGAGAGGGTAGTTTGCATTTTTGCAAAGTTGAAATTGCAAGTCGTAAACCGTACTTTATACGGAGGATATATGCTTCACTCGCGGGGGTTGGCAAACTTGAAAATATTGCTTCTGTAATGCAATGGCGTAATACATCACTATGCGGAGAGGACAGAAGGAAGCAAAACTGTTGATAAAGAGACTGAAAGATATGTGTGTGTGCGTGTGTGTGTGTGGGTAAATTAATTGATAATCCTGCAACTGTTGATAGGTCAGATCATGTCCTACTATATGCTGGAACATTAGTTTAGATAAGTCCCACTGTTTTCGGTCCCACTGTTGATAGGTCAGATCATGTCCTAGTATATGCTGGAAAATTAGTTTAGACAAGTCCCACGGTTTGCGAGATTTGGGCTTTTAAAAAAAGATTTAAAAAATCATCTGCTTTTGGTTTTTCGCATGCCGTTTCTACAAATGATACGAATCGACAATAACTAAGCAGCTGTTTGAAGTAACTGGCAGGATATGCGTAGTGCATTTTTTTACACCACAGACTATCAAACCAGAGGTTCGAATTGGTTTGTATGAAAATTCTGCATAAGATTTTTTTTCATAAAATTTCCTTTACGTTTAAGGTGAAGAGCAAAACTGTTCTAGATAAAACAAACAACCAAGAGTCTTTTTGTTTAAGTGGGTAAAAGAGAATAATCATTTATAGAAATGACATGCGAAAAACCAAAACCGGATGATTTTTTTTGGAACGACATAAAGCCCACAATTTCGATAACCGTGGGACTTGTACTGAACTGAAATTCCAGCATTTAGTAGAACACGATCTGGCCTACCGACAGTTGCAGGATTATATATTAATTACATGACACCCTGTATATAATAAAATATATAATATATATGTAATAAAATCGTAACAAAGTCGTGTCAATACATAAAATACTTTTCCAAAAAAGTAGTTATTTTGTTGCTTACTAACAATAGTAGAGCGGACGAGTCGGGAATTTTTGGAATTTTTTCTGCCTGTTTGCCTGTTTGTGTGTGCATGCATCACGCACAAACGACACAACAAATTTAATTGAAACTTGGCATAGACTATCATATAGCATACTTTTTGTTCCGATCCGTAACGAAATTTTCCTTCAACATGCACTTCTCAACGTTTTATTGAGGCGTCCTATTGTATCGTACGATAATTCGACGATAGATGGCGGACATGTATTGTACATCGCGTTATACTTTCGGTCCAACCAAAACTATAAAAGGAGCGCCTACATGCTTGTAGTTTTATTCTTTCGTAACTGATCAGGCTGTCGTACATTCGAGTTGTGTTGAGATGATTGAAGATTTTCCGACAATCATCGACTTCGCGACTTGTTACACAAAAAAAAATCCTCCATATAAACCAAAGACATAAAATTTTTAAACGCAAATGAAAGAAGAACATTTTCAACAGGAAAAAAGGAAGCAGCACAAAAAATTTTAAAATAGGGAAGAAATTCAATATAAAAAGAAAGAAAAATAAAATGTGAATCTATATATAAAATGGACGAAAGATGTTATTTATTTCGTACTCTGGAACATCTCCTTCCTAAGAGTACTGTGGGCGTTATAATACAAAGTGCATGCGCCCTAGATATAAAATTGAAGTATGCATTGTTGGAATGCAATTTGTCAGATTTAAACTGCAAAAAGTACTAGAACGCTTTTCAGGCTTTTTTCGGAAAATATTCAATCTAAAACTGTAGTGAAACTATTTCGGACAATAATGAGAATGAGGAAATACAATGACAGAAAAAAAATCGCTGCGTTCTGACGATGCAAACTTCAACGCCATCCTTAGATAGTTAACCAAACATCATATGATAGCAGTGAAACCAAACTCTAAGCAACCGTACTGCATACACTATATAATAATAATAACTATACTAATGTTGATCACTGAGTAATAAAGTGTAATAAGTGAGTAATAAATAATCAGCAATAAAATATTAATGACAATAATAATGATAATATAATGGTAATAATAATCGTGATATAATACTGATAATGATGAAGCAATAATATCGCATAGTGGTAATAATAATAACAACAACAACAATAATAAATATTATTATTAACTCCCGGAAGTAGGTGAATGTTTCCCAGTGCAAACTGAGGAAGTGCGTTGCCTGGAGCAAAAAAGTCTGTTATAATAAAAAAAAAATAATAATAATATAATAATAATAATACAAAGACATTAAAATACGCCAAACTCACAAACTGCTCTCAGACGCGGTGGCAGAGGGAGAGAGAGAGACAGAGAGAGGGAGAGAGAGAGAGAGAGAGAGAGAGAGAGAGAGAGAGAGAGAGAGAGAGAGAGAGAGAGAGAGAGAGAGAGAGAGAGAGAGAGAGAGAGAGAGAGAGAGAGAGAGAGAGAGAGAAGGAAAGAGGAGGATCGACGAGACTAGGAAAACATCGCAGGAAGATCGATCACGCAATATGCGATGAAAAAGACTTTGGTCGTAGATTCGAGTGCATATAATAAAAACTGCAATCAATAAGTCTCGCATATCAGCGCCCGCGGGTGGTTTCTCACATACACACGGATGTACACGTCACGACAGCAGAGTAAGCAAACGTATAAAAACGCACTCGCGTATTATTTATCAAACACCAATGATTTCTCTCGTGTTTGAATAAAATGAAAAAAAAAAAACTTTATCAGAAATATCGTCGACAGGAAAAAAAATCCGATGAGCTCGGAAGTGCGCAGGATACTTGAATACAAACGACCGAACGACAGTGCTCTGCAAATGTTTTTTTTTTTGTATTGATGCTTCAATAATATATTGATCTCTGCTTGAACTGTTGACTCTGTTTGGGTATATTCTTTTTCATTTGCAGTGGTATTCCGCGGAGAATGATCAGTTTCTTTTCGAGTTCTCTTTTTCAAATATAAGCCAATATCTCAAAAAAATCTCGTGGTTATTTTTCGTGTATTTTTTGTTGTTAAGACTTTAGTTAAGTCTTAAGTTAAGTTTAAAGTTAAGTTAAGATATGGGCTGTATTTGTAGTTTTCAAATACTTTGGTGGGTTGTGATCTATCGGAAGAGGCGCTCCATACAATTACGATCGAACTTTACTTACAGGTACGGTCGTTTAATCGTACAATTGTATTTTGCACCTCTTCCGATAGATCACGTTGTAGATGTTTAAAGGTGTGTACAGCAGCCATGGTCATGGAGTTATACTTCCAGTTGACTCAATATGTAATTCTGTTTATTTACTAACAGAATATGGCAATTTTTTTTAAGGTAATAAAAACTGTTTAATTTTGGAAGTAAAACATCATCCAGAATCCAATATAGCTTTGGCGAATGCCGTGTTATCTGAAACTATGGGAAGATCATTAAATTGTGCGAAGGTTTTTGAACTCTTGAATGGTTTCTGAATAATAATGTGTTAACTAAAAATGAGGAACAAAAGCAATATTTGTTCCAAATAGTTCAAGACCATAGAAAAAAACCCGTATTGCATCAAGTAAAGTTTTTACCAGCCGAAAATGATCGTAACAGCGTGTCAACGAATGTATTCATTGAATATTATTGACGATAATAAAAGTTCATTTTTACGGGGATTCTTGTATTTTTTTTTTTGTTGGAATTTATCAACGTATATACCGACCGATAATTGTTGCTGCGATAACCAAGACCGTTTTTTTTTTTTATAGTATATTCAGTATTTATACATAAGTTTAGAATATATTCATCATTCTAGAACAAGAAAAATGTATGTTTCATTCATGCAAATTCGTTATTTACGGATCAACGAAATAAAAAAGACAAAAGTCCGATAAGGCACCTCGAAATCTCGAACGACCGGCCCCCCCTTTCGCGAGGATGATTTTTTTATGTCCAAGTATAATTTAAGATTGTGTCAAGCTAAAAAAATTTATCGATTTATTTTGAAACAGTCTAATATATATATATATATATATATATATATATATATATATATATATATATATATATATATATTCAGACCTCAGATCCCTTTGAACCATAATTGGCGATGGCCTATCCTAGAGGTGGGGTCGAATGATAAGGAAATTCTGAGCTTTTGGTTCTGTCGGTTAGTCTTGACTCGGAGAGCCAGACCGAATGCAATCCCACGGTTGATTGCGCAAGTTTTACAAGTTATCCAAGAAGGTGGTAGAATCTATCGGCCACACACACACACACACACACACACACACACACACACACACACACACACACACACACACACACACACACACACACACACACACACACACACACACACACACACACACACACACACACACACACACACACACACACACACACACACACGCACGCACGCACACACACACACACACACACACACACACACACACACACACACACACACACACACACACACGCACGCAGATATAAGATTGTAGTATGAGGCAGACATGGAGGTTCCCGTCATCCCTTATTTGGCCAATTCTCAGCATCCCTCGAGTTACATTGTCACGAACTGAATTACTCTGGCGGTTTGGTCGTCCGACAAAGGAGAGGGAGGCCGATAGGTACGCCTGAGATCTGCAATACAAAATATACAAAACGTTCCACGAGGAGAAATCCTTCTTGTCAACATCAGAATTGCACGCGAGGAGGGAATTAAACGCAACGTCGGATGTCCTTTGAACGTGGTGGAGGTTGACAGCAAAAAATTCAATTCTCCGGACATGCCTGGTGTCACTTAATACAATCACACACACCCACCCACAACCACACACACACACACACACACACACACACACCCTCTATGTATAAACTATCTCTAAAAATAGTAACTATTATTATTATCAATAGACTTTTAAAATTGTATCGGAATTAATAATATGAATAATAATAATAATTTTATTACTATTATTATTGTTAATTTTTTTTTATTATAGCAATACTATTATTATTGTTATTATAATACTAATAACAATAGTTACCATAATAACCATAATAACAACAAAGATAATAATAATCTAGACTACAAAAATGTGAGCAATGATAATAAAATTAATCAAAAGGGTACATTTATTATTAGCTACCGTGATATATGGTGAATTCTCGAGATTTTAAGGGAAATAATAACAATAATATTTATAATAAAAAATTTCAAACTCTGATTTTTTTTATACGTTGTTCTATAGCCTGGGCTCTTAACTTGAATTCGCAAGGAAAATTTGGGAACATTCGGAAAATTGACCGAGTTGTATCGGTTCTTGGGAAGGGTCAGATCGCCCACTGCGCTATAACGTTGAAGTTTGTGTAAGCCTATAAAAATATGATTTTCGATAATAATAAAAATAAGTAATTAAAAAGAATTATCATTGTAGTGCAACGACGCAAGCTTCAATCTCATTACTGCGCAAGGACTAACCGCCCTGCTGCGACCTACCCTCTTTTATGCGTTTTATGCGGATGAACTTTTTATACGAAAATCGATTTATAGTACCGAATGATTAAAGTTTTTTTATTGTGAAAATCGGTTTTTTACAGGTTGCCATTTTCGTCATTGTCCAAATTTCAAAAAGTATCCGGCCATACGGCGGCACTTTGTTCACATAATAATAACGACAGCGTTTATCAATATTATTCAATTTAAAAAAAACGTCATTATCCCCATACGAGAAAAACATCCTGAAATCGACCTGTTTCTTCGACCCCAAATTGATACGGATCATTCGATACAATCTCCACATAACAATCGTAAAGTTTGTAACAACCGTAACATTTGATGCTTCGCAATATCGACTCCCATACAAAAACGATTCGCATCCTATTTTTGGTGGATGGTGGATTCCCTAAATATTAATAATAACGATATCAAAGTTAATATCACGACTAGCAGAAATCAACGTGTCAACGTCTTTTTTTACAAAGCTCCGCAAATGACACACTAAAAAGTAATAAGTATACGATGAGGTACAAAATAAAAAGGTTTTTCTTTCTTTTTTCACCGAAAAAGTTTGCGAATTCGGCGATGAACTCACGAAGTCGAATACACTCGAAGATCTCGTCAAATACTTCGTGTGACACAATAGCGCGGCACACGGCCACGACCCGCACGTGACGCCCCAAAAGAACTTTCATCCTCGTGGGAAATTCCGACGCAGGGGAGTACCGTCCGTGGCCAAGTGTATATACATATATATATACATACACATGTATATAACATATATAAGTATATATAAGTGTGTATATATATATGTGTATATATATATATATATATATATATATATATATATATATATATATATGAGTCGCATCTGAAATATTGAGCTTGCGCTTTTTTTTTTCGACAGCGCCTTATGTTTAATACCACGTGGACGCGCATACGTCCGCTTTGTCCATATACAAGTCGTCTGAAGAAAAGTACGCGACCGGTCGAACGTACCTCGGGATCCGACTGAATTATTTGAGATCCGCTCGGGAAAAATGTGTCTCTTTTCATCCAAGCGGGCGATAGTCCCCCGTGGTTAATGCACGATTGTTTTTCCTAAAAGTGTGTACTCCACATTCAGGAACACACATATTCGTGAAGCATAATAATAAAAAATGCTGAGACCTTGCATCGTCCATGTATTTTTGTATATTTAACATATCTAAACACATACATATGTATAAATATTTAAATATTTAAACCCATATTTAACACATATTCCACGTACATATTTAAACACATAGTGGATAATTATAAAAACAAAAAAATTAATTAGCCAAATAAAATGTTTGCAACGGCAAAAAAAAACAAAATTTCATTGCATTCCAACGATGCAAATCTCAACGTCATTATTATTTTTTATTTGTTTTTGTTACGGCAAAAATATTTTTTTGTAGATTTAGATCGTTCAGCTTGAAAAAAGGCCTATAAAGAAGGTTGATGCTCGGAAGCTGAAAGTGCTTACCAATTTAAATGATGATAAATAAATTATTGGAAAAAATGAATTTTCGTCGCGTTCGAGCAATGCAACATCACATCTTATAACATATAAAGGGTGTCCCAAAATGACCTTATATTTTTATTTATTAAGAAAATGTATTATTTATTTGAAACATAAGAATATTTCTATTTTAATATATGGTACATACATGGTGGTTATGTGTGGAACACAATATCCGATAAACGGTTTTAATTCAACTACGATGTTGAATTTTGTATCGATGAAATGCAACGAAATTTCTTTCTTACTTTTTCGGTTTCTTCACTTTTATAATTATAGAAAATCTTTTCTTGCTGATTTACGCTGTTAATTTCTAATGAGGATCTGAAAAACGTTCGAGTGATTTTCGTAGCCGCAAATTTGCTGAAAAAATGCGAGCGATTGAGAAAAATGTATCATTGCTGCGTTCGAACGATGCAAACATCAATATGCAAACTTCAATCGGTACGGCGCACCGACCCGCCGTGACATATCCTTTCTTTTTGGATTTTCCTCGAAACGGTTCAAGTCGTATCTCAAGTATTTTCATCCGATTTACTACAAATCCAGACGGAGCATGGTTTGTAACATTTTACATCATTTATGAATAATTTTTTTAACGTTTATCCATTTGTTAATAGCAAACTATTAAAGTTATTTCTGCGGTCAAAAATTGTACTTTCTTTTTCCTACATCTTGGCAGTTTGGTAATTTTCAAGATTTAAAAAAGTAGCCGATCGCACAAAAGTTTCATTATGATACGGAAAATGAGTTTATTAAATTATTCATTTGACATGATCCTAGCTGCCGGAAGCATGTCTACCAACCGGCTATGCAGAAACGGCGGCAAATTGTTTGGAGACTAATAACATTATTGTTTATTGATCATTAACATTTTTTTTAACTCAAAATTGGCAGGACTGTGTATTATTTGTGTATGACATTTCATACATAGAAAAAAATTGAAATTCTAGTTTTTGCTCCCTAAAGGAGGGCAAAAACGCTCTGATCTTTGCCCAGAAGCGCACCGAATTTCTTTCGGATCGTCCTCTTGGAGTATTTCGGACGATTAGAGTATATATATATATATTAGGGTGGTTAAAAAAAAAATTCGCGGTACTCAACGGAAAATGTTACTACGTTATGAAAAAGTAATTCATACAAAATTTGAGAGGTCTAAACATTCTTTTAGGTAGCGCTCGAACGACGTTTAATTTTTTTTTCTTTCGATTTTTCGTCATTTTTTTCCTTCATTTGTTTTCTTACTCCAGAATAACAAATTACTCCAAAAAAAATACGCATACTTGTTAGACGTTCAGTGATGTAATCACCGTGTTCTTAATCATCAAGTAGTTGATGTAATTTTCACAACCGAATTGCATATATTGATTCTTTTTGTTATCTTTTTTTAGGCGGTCCGCGGCGTGACATTTAGCATCCACAATTTTTTACTTAGAACAAAAAACAAATATTCTCGTCAATCTACATTAGAATACCTAGAGAAGTACGTACGGAATTAAAAAAATGTTGTTTTTTCAAAAGTTGTAGGGGTTTGAACTTAAGAAATTAATTTTCAGTGAATAATATACTTATAACTACTCATAAAATGAAAAGTTTTCGGTTAATCAGAAATTCCGTACGTACTTCTCTGCGAAATGCAATTAGGAACATAACTTTTAAATTTTAAGTAAATCGAGCGAAAATTGTTGAAGTTATTTGTCACGCCAATTGGAAAAAAGCTGTGTCGAGAAGTTTCGAGTAGTCGGCCATTTCGTACATCGAAAAAAAAAATTCTAGCAGCTTGATATTCATACTAAATAAATGTGTAATTAATTTTACGAGTGAATCACTTTTTCATACGAAAAAAAAAAATGTTAAATTCGCACATGATTTTATACCAGTTACGTGGCCTAAGGCCTTAAATCAACACTTACATTGGATCACGCACTAACATTTTCTGCATCGAGATAAAAAAAAAAAATACTCCGATAATCATGAAAAAGGCGTTTGAGCACTAACTAAAACATTGTTCAGAACCCTCGACTTTTGCACAACATTCTTTTTCTCAACATACTTCAATTTTCCGTTGAGAAAAAAGAATCGATTTTTTTAACCACCTTAATATATATATACTTTTCACCCAACAAGCAGAATCTTCCCAAATGAAACGTCGCAACGCGTCACGCAAGATTAACACACAATCTCAGCTTTATTTCCCAATATACGTAGAGGTGAAAAAAAGACAGCAGCTTAAAAATATCTACCCACAAGATGTCTAAAAATATCAACGTTAAAAATCATATGTATTATAATACAACAAATATTATGAAAATGTAGAGACAGTGGTCGTCGTCATGATCGACAAAAAAAAAGCCGATGTTGTTTTTCGTTTCCGCAAGAGAAAAATTTGCGTCCTACTGGGAGTCTGACCGACGGAAATGGCACGAACAATCTACAAGCGAAAATTCGCAGAGCGTCATTGATTGAGTTGGGCGATCATATTGTCGATGGCAATGCAAACGATCGCAAAAACTTCGTCGTCGCTCTTTTCCGCGTCGATGTGAACGAGGATTTTTTTGACGGCCCTGACGATCGAGCAGATCGTCCTGAAGAAGGTCTTGATCCTGGATACGATGGTGATCTCCGCGTCGTCGAAGCGTTCGCCGTTTATCGCGCGCGATCTCATTCGTTCTTCGAGCACCTGACGGCGAGCCCAAAGATAAAGGCACAGGTCCGGCTGTCTGAGCTCGCGCCGGAAAAGCGCGAACTGCCTCGTGTCGCGTGGAAAACCAACGAGCAGATAGCCCGGCGCCGTCACATGACCCATCATTGTTTCCTCGATCTTTTGCGTTATCAGATCGGCCGGCAAATTTCGTCCCTCCTGCATCACTCGCTTTATGAGATTGCCCCGCTCGGTGCCCGAATTCGCCTCGGCGCGCAACAATTCCGAAACTGTCACCGGTGTGAAACCGTACTTGGTTGCAAGTCGTTTGCCGAGGGTCGTTTTCCCCGAGCCCGGACCGCCGATCAGACAAATTATCGGCCTCTTCGAGTCGATCAGACGGGTACAATCGATCGCTGGGTTTCGGGGGATACTGTCACACAACTCGTCCCTACCGAGGCAGGCACCCATGATGGTCTCTCTCTCTCTCTCTCTCTTTCTCTCGCTCTCTCTCTCACATACATACACACACACACACACATACACCGTTGACGTGTGCGAGATTACGAGCAACCAATGACAGGTTGATAGAAATCGACGAATTAATTCTTCCTTCCTCTTATTTTTCTTCGTCTTCTTCTGCTTTTGCTATTTTTTTTTCTTGATTCCCTGAAGACTCTCGATCCGCGCTTTGAGTCTCCGCTGGGAGCACGACGAAGCGCAGGAAACACTTTTTCTCGAATGTTTTTTTTTTTTCAAGCTCGTAAATGGATTTTCTCTTGCTTCTACGATTGGCGGACGCTGACAGCCACGAGACAGATGAAACTTTCGAGTGGCGCTTAGTTCACTCGACGTGAGGTGTTGAACATCGAATATCGCTATATATGTATTATATATATATATATACATATTGTATATAGAAGAAAAATTAAATAATAAGAGTATATATATATATGGGATATTTTACGCCATTTCAGCTAGTCTGTGACCCCGACCATTTTTGGTTTTCCTGATTTTTTGTTTTTGTAAAGTTGTACTCCATAAAAGGAATATCCACACCAATTTTTAGATCTCTATATCTTTTCTTTTGGGAGTTATGATTTTCCAAAAAATGTCGATTTCAGAAGTTTTGGAAACGTTCAAACGCTGATAAGTCCTGAAGTAATTGAGATATCGACAAATGTCACTACATCATATTTTTTCACTTTGAAGTATACTTTCGTTGAAAATATGAAAAAAATTCAACGTTGTTTTTGCTTCCAAAGTGACAACTATTTTTTTAAGAGATGATTGCTATTTTTTTCTTCTCTCAAAAAATTCTCTCAAATGGACCCATTCTATGATTTTTAAGACTGGTTTCATCGTGGGCCCGTTTTTTTTTTTCATTTTAAAATTTGTAGAACATTTTTTGAAATCATTATTTGTTTTGCGTTAGTGCGATTTTGAAAAAGAAATCTTTTTCAGCATTCTGCATTTTGAGCATTCAGCATTTTCAGCATTCGAAAGATCGATCCTGAGCAATTGTGAAAAAAATAACGTAACATTTATTTTCCTTAAATTTAGACATTTTTTTTTTAATTTTGAAAAAAAAAATTTTTTTTTACAAAATTTTGATTTTTTTCCCTAAGATTTAAAGAAAAAGTATTGCGAAACTGTGAGAAAAAATAAGGGAAATTTTTTAATTTTCATTTTAATCATCATTAATTGACATTTAAGGAACAGTAAAAGTGTTCCTTTAATTTTTGATAAAACTTTGACGCTTCGGTAAAAAATAATGGTCCAGCCGATCAATTTTAAATTGTGGCGGGGTTTGGGCATGTATTAAACTAAAAAAATACCTAAAACCATGAGTCATTTTCGCAATATTTTTAAAGTTGACGTGGATTTTCCAAAACGGGAAAAAAGTCATTTTTTCGTACTTCTTTAAATCAATATTAAGGTTAAAAAAATCTTGAAAGTACCAAAAAGTGTTTTTAGAGAATTTATTCCAGTTTACGATGCCCACCTTTAGCTCGCTGTACGATTATTTTTTCATGAGGTATTGATGATCTACAAAAAACGCTCCTTCTTTCTTTAAACGCCGATATGTCAGCGACAAATGGTCGTACAGAGGTCCAAAAATAACCGTTTTAAAGCTGAAGAATCAGGCTAAATGGCCCCAGTATTGATCAAGCTCAAAAAAAAATCTTTCGAACCCGAGGATCATTTAAAAAAATCAAAAATGTTTGCCTCGCGGTATTTTTTGGATTCACGGCGAGCGTTGCTTAAGGATGTTGAGTCCCAAAACACAAATGATAATAAAATTCTGAAAATTTGGTACGTTTTTGTATGAAGTATTTCAGAGGTCGTGTAAACATTTCACGACAATTAGGAAACTCGTGATTGAACAATTAACATTCACAAATTAAATGTTGTCTTATGGAAACTGATGTAACTTTGCAATAAGTTTTTTTGACCTCTCAATTTTGTAATATCTACAATATACTGAAAGCAACGGAAACAAAGCGAAGCTTATTCATAAACTTTTTTTTTTTTATTGTTCTTAACAAAATGTGAATTTTTTAATAACGAGCTTCTTAATCGTCGTGAAATTTTAACACGACCTCTTAAATACTTCATACAAAAAACATACCAAATTTTCCGAATTTTCTTATCATTTTTTTTTCAACCCCTAAGGAGGTTGAAGTAATGATGATAGAATTCTGAAAATTTGGTATGTTTTTACATGAAGCATTCAGGAGGTCGTGTAAAAATTTCATGACGATTAAGAAGCTATTTATTGAACAATTAACATTGACATGTTCCATAGGGACTCAACATCCTTAAAAAAAATTTACTGGTGAGATTCGTAAACTAGAGATTTCAAGCTTCAAAACCCCATTTTTTAGCGATACGACCATTTTTCACGAAGTTACAGCTATTCAAAAATCAATGAAAAAATTTTGAAATTTTACTCCTCCCGTAATTTTTGTAATGAGTGTATATAAAACTAATGTTGTTATTATTATTGATAATAATAGTATTAATACATAGAGGCAGAAATATATAAAAAATATGTATGCCATTTAATACCAGTTGTATATGAGGGGGTTGTATATAAAACCACCCCGTGGAAATAGATGGCATGACCGACACTATCTTCTCGAAATAAAAATGGCAATGATGATCCCATCATCGCATGATGATGGGTCCATACAGCCCCGTCAAAACGCCATCGGAGATATTTTTGCGACGTGATACATCATTTATTTCCGTTGTCTTTACGATGGCAAGTTGTCTTCCCCACAAGTCACATTTGCGGTAAGTTATGCTCCATCATTTCCTGGCAAAGGAATCGGCAACGAAAACTGCATTGTTTGCTAGAGCAAGTGTATGCGGAAGATGCTTTATAAAGCAGGAACGTGGAAAGAGTACTTTCGCAGCTTCCAAAGTCGTAATTTCTCTATGAACAACGAAGACCGCGGAAGACCACCGAAAGAAGGCTGTCGTGTATTGTGAGCAGTGGAAAACGTCGGGAAGCATCACTAGGGATCGTTATCAAGAACTTGGTCCAGTCGATGCGATCAGCGCTTACGGCTCCTGACTCGGCCACTTACGAATGGGGAGAAATGGGCTAGATGAGTGGATCGAATCTAAAGAAACACAATTCTTCCTGCAGGGAATCCAATTGTTGGCTGAAAGTGTATCTTCCGACCGGCAATACTTTGAATAACCCGGTTGGTCGATTTGCTACCTAACCATCTTCTCGTTCGCTCAAAAATAAGCGGCTCTATATGCAACCACCTAATATATTTAATAATAATCGAACTAATGCTAGTATTACTTTTAAGGCGGGAAACCACTGCGACGTCAAAAATAAATGATATTTTTTTCTCGTATTTTCTTAAAGTATACATATACAAGAATACGTTAAAAAATATTCAAGTTAAAATATTTAAAATTGACCAAGTTGCAGACTATTTAGTGAAAGCAGGCGCTGCAACGATTTACGTATATAAAAAATTTCAATCGCGTTTTTTTCGAAACGACTTTTCTCGACCATGCCGGAATCGTAATTCTACCTAAAATTGTCTGATTTTCAATTAAAAAAAAAACGAAACTCCCGTAGTTGCCGTAGCTGTCGCTGTACGTAGTGGTTTTTTTTGTGGAAATTTAGTATCTTTTGAGGCCCCAAATATAAGTAAACTAGTTCATTAAAATTACACTATACGTAAAACGAGAGCTACATTTATATGGATTATTTTTTTAAAAATTATCTTTATTTTTCAGATCACCCATTATCAAGCTATCGATCTGGCCGATGGACCACATTTTTTAAACAGAAGTCTCTATTACACCTCAATAACGTATAACATTGTCTAGACAAATTTTTTAATTGACGTGAAAGCACTTCTCAATTTAAAAAAAAATCTTGAAATAATACGTCGATGTATTGGAAATTTTGAAACTTTTAAAACTTCCATTGCCGAATTATTTTGACACTATTCAGATTTTCGGAGTTTTGGTCTCTCGTGTAAGATTCTTTCGGAGTTTTGATCTTTCGGAGTTCCGAGCGTTCTGATTACTCAAAGTTTTCAATTTCCGCCCAGCCCCTTCTTGAATTTCGGAACATTAAAATTCGGAATTTTAAGCCATCGGGGCATTCAAAGTTTGGAGCTTCAACCCGGCCCCCCAAAAACGACCTTTTTCGGCCCGTCACAGTAGTGTCTCCCATAATCATAATAGCCTTAATACTCAGCATCCAAAATCTATCAACACACGGTTGCTAGCCACCCTCTTCTCAAATCGTTCTACTATGGACCGTTCTTATTTATTTATGATGGATTGTCAACTATTTGTTGCAAATTATCGGAAAAGTCTGAGCCCCTGACGTTCGCCACAAATCTGCAAAAAAAAAAACAAAAAGTAGAGTAAGAGGCAAACAAACGCAATCCGAGACAAGTGCGCGCGGAGATAACAGCGTTTGGACGGGAAGAGGAGGTTGCTGCGTCATAGTGAGCTCCAACCGTCAACGAGGTGAGCAGGCACTATGGGGGCGAGCACTTCGAACCAGGATGGCGGCGCGGCCCCGTCTCTCGAGGAACTGATAGCGGAGGCTAATGCCGTTTTGGTCATGGTCACCGGGATTATAACGCAAACGATTGCAGCGGAGGTGACAAACATAATGACGGACCTTCAGGAGACAGCTACCAACAAGGTGAAAAGTCATGATATGTGTGTGTGTGTGCGGGTGTGCGGAACGGATATGTCGACCATCCGTAAAAATCAGAAACGCGATAGATAGATAGATAGATAGATAGATAGGGAGAGAGGGGGGGGGGGGAGAGAGAGAGAGCGCTAAACAAAGAAACAGTAATGCTTATCGGTAATGATTTTTGCAATCGATTTTTTGTGCAATTTCATAACGACATCGAAGGGTCGCTAAGAAATTATTACTAAACAATATTATTCTTATTATTATTACATTACATTACATTACTAATATATTATATTATAATTATTACAGCATACTATTATATTTGGTTATAATATATTATCGTTATTATTTTTTAATTTTTTATTCAGCTCAATAAATTCCTGAATTCCAATGTATACTCTTCGGGGCTTGTACGTGTTACCCTTCCCACTTATAATGTTATTAAAATTATTATACTAACTGATTTCATTGTTATTATTGTTATTGATTTTATTATTATTTTTATTATGATTATTATTTATCTTAAAGTTTGCATCTTTGGAACGGAACAAATTTTGTTGCTTTGTGTCAACAATTTTATTTACCCGTTTCAGGGTGCGAAAATCCCTTAACGTTTCCACGTGTTCTCATTGGAGATTCACGACCTCAATTTTCCAAAAAAAAAAAAGGGTTTGGATGATGAGGAAAAAATGAAAGATGCATTTTGAAAAATCGTTGCATTCGAACGACGCTAACATCAACGTGGTGTGAAATTTATACGTTTTCGTTTCTTTTTTTTTTTTTCAAATTCTTCTCGGACACGCGCCCGTCTCGTCGATCACGCAAAGCTAAACGAAACGTTCCAACTGCTCCAAGATAAATTGGCCGAAGTCGCGCATCGGAATGAAATAGCGGAAGCTTGCGCGCGAGAGAAGGAACCCGAGTTTCAGGCAATACGAGAGAAGATGCAAAATGGGTTACGCGAGTGTTGCGCCAAGCACAGGGCAAACTTCCAGAAGCTGCTATCCGAAAGGGAGAACCTTCACGAGGAGGCAGAGAAATTTCAGGCCGAGGTGAAGAAAGTCGTCCAGACCTGCATGACCAACAGTGATAGTCGGTTCGAGTGTTTCCGCTTGGGTATCATCGATCTACGTGTTAAAGCGGCTGCGCTCACCAAAAAAGTCGAGAACATGGCGAAACGCGAGTCCGCGGTCGCGTCCAAGAGTATGAAACAGCTGCTCGAATGCAACACGAAAATCGTTAACGAAGCGGACAAACAATGGAATCGCGTCCTCAAAGAAATCGAGAAGTGCACGCAGAAACCTTAGTCGCCGATCGATCCCGGGCCCCCACGCGTCATCTCCTTCCCAGCCACAAACCTCGCTTGTTCTATTTCACGCGCTCGAGATTCTGATTAACCTCGGTGGGGTGCAAAATTATAATGAAACAATCAATATGAAGAAAATTTTCAATTAAAAAAAGTTTAAAAAATATCAAACCCAAAAAGGATGAAAAATCAAATTCATTGGGTGCAAACAAAATAATGGACTGAAATGAGATGGAAAAAAAAGATCGTCAAGCACGGAGAAGATTATGAAATCGTTGAGTGTAAGAAAGCAATAAAATACAATAAAAGTATCAAAAAATAAAATCGTGGAGTATAAGAAGTATAAATCAAAATGAGAGTATGAAAAAACGAAATCGTTGAGGTGTAAGGAAAAAAGAGGCTCTGACGAAAAATATACGACGTCGCCGTTGAATCGCGCTCGCGAAAAGTACACGATCTTTGAATGAATGATTTTACAACCGGCCGTTGGTACATTCGGCGCAGATATCTTTGGATCCGTAGAACGAATGTGTATATATATATATATATATATATATATATACTTACACATACAAAGTTCACATATTAATATGTATGTACATACATAGCCTATTATATAAATATAATAGTACACTACACCATAGGGCCTATCTATATACATTTATATATAATAAATATATACTACCTATGACATAGAATACTAAAAAATGAATTTTCGTTGCATTCCAAGGATGCCTTCAGCATCATCTCATACGCTTTCTCCGTCTCTCTCTGTAGATAAGAAAGAGAAAGCGGAATAAGATGATGCTTGCACCCTTGGAATACAACGAAAAATAATTTTTTTTCAATCATTAAGTTATCATTCGATTTTTTTTCAATTTTACGCTACGAAGACTAGTAGAACGTTTCATATGATTTTTTCTCCACCAAAATTGGCAAAAAATATTTTGGGTGATGAAAGGATAAAAATGATGCACGAACAAGTCTATATATATATATATATATATATGCGTGTGTGCGTGCGTGTGTGTGTGTGTGTGTGCAGTTCGGTCTCAAAATTGGCCTTCCGCTGAAGCGTATTTTTTTCTACCTTTTGACAAGTTGTTTCTTGTGAACAATAACAACGAGTAATAGAAATAATGATAGTAACGACGATAATGATGATAATTATAATAACACCGATACGGATTATTGTACTCGTTATTATTACTATTATTGTTATTATTTTCGCGACCGCGTCCTTAAGATAAAACTTGGCGAGCAAGTTATATATCCCTCGCGCAGTTGCGTCAACGGATCGATGCATCTTTTGTCGCCCGCATGTATGAGCCCGCGGCGCGGAGGCCACGAGCAACGCCTGAACGCGTTCGGAGGAGCAACCCCGCCACGAGGTGTGACACAACGAGACGAAGGGGCTGTAATCGCGGTAGCTCTCATTCGAGAAATTTCCAATTCGTACCGCAGGATCGATATAGCATGTAACGGAGAGATACGGAGACCCGTATATACAATATATATATATATATATAGGGTGTATCATTGCGAGTAAAACGCGTTTTTTCCAAATGTCGTGGTGCAACAATTTCGCGAGATATTCGCGTTTAAATTCCAAGCAGCAAAGGAATTGAACTTCGGAGGAGTGAATTTTTTATTCTTAAGGGGGGATTGTCTTTTTTTTCGCAAAAGTTACCGCTTTTTGGGATTTTTTTTGTGAAGAAAGTATACAACGGAAATCTTGTGAAACTTGGCATATAGTTTTATTGATCTGTTTACTACATACAAAAAAATTTTTAAACAATTTCATAAAAAAATCCGCCTCCCACCCCGCTCGACGCGCGATGGTCCTTTTTTGATGGTGTGCACGATTACAGCCTTCACGTTCATCTTGCAACAAAAACCCAAAAAGCATTTTACTTTAGACACATATAGCTATCGTTTGATAAAGGGAAAAAAAAAATTGACAATTTGGTGACGTTTTGAACTTGAAGTATCGATTTTTCGAAAAAAATTGATCGATTTTTTGTTCTAAATAAAAAACTATTAAACGTATTGCTTTTTTGCTTCATCAAACGATGTCAGCTGAGCATTCTGTCCAAATTTGAAGGCAATCGGTTAAATAGTTTTTGAGAAATCGTGCACACCATCAAGAAAAGGACCATCGCGCGTCGAGGGGGCTGGGAGGCGGATTTTTCTATGAAATTGTTTAAAAATTTTTTTGTATGTAGTAAACAGATCAATAAAACTATATGCCAAGTTTCACAAGTTTTCCGTTGTATACTTTCTTCACAAAAAAATTCCCAAAAAGCGGTAAATTTTGCGAAAAAAAAAAAATCCCCCCTTAATAAAAAAAAATTACCCACGAAATAATGAACACGGAGACTCGTTTTGCAAATCGATACTGTGATTCAATAATTCTGGCTTATTATTTGATAGTTAAGGAAAAAAAGAAAAAGCAACTGCTGTCCCATTGTGACAATTTTGATCGATCGACGCAATAAAAGAAAAATCAAAGAGGTTTGAGATTCTGCTGGCTTGTAAAAGATACTTTGAGTTTGAAAGAAAACCGAACAGAGCCTTGTTACAACGATTATTAGCAAAGAAATCATGTGTTTAGTAAAAGAAGAGGACATGTGCCACTCCTTCGTTTTTTTTTCTAGGATTTATTGGACACAAAGAAAAAAAGTTTGTTTAAAAGCACCTAAGGCTTTTTATACAGAAGATTTCGACGTTTTCAAAACCGTCCTTTCATTTCCCGTACTGTAATCAGTCATCAAAGTCAAAAGTGTCATTTTGGCTCGCGCAGCTGATAACTCGACGAGGTACCATCGTAGTGGGCTCTCCGACCGATCAAATTGAAGAGGAAGGATCAGTCTAAAAGTTTCTGAACGAAAAATTCGTAATTAAGATATTTCCACGCCCGCGGCCTTGCAGAAATTTGGATCGAAAATTTGGAAAATTTTCTTTCACGGTTTTTCTTCTGACTTGTCAGTGAGAGCTAATAGAAATCAATTATTGAGTTACAAAACCGTGGATGAGAAAGCTCCGAAATGCTATTTTTCAGTGTTCTATGATCATTTTTGACTGAGTTACAATCTATTCAAATTCACCGAAAGTTTTCGAAATATTCTATATACTTTATTTTTGTCGCGTAGTGCAGTTACGAATCACCATATATATATTACTCAAAAGAAATCCATTAGTTTTGCCTTCAATTCCATGCAAAAATAATGGATTTCTATTTACTACACCTAATATATATATGTAAAGGAGGAGGAAGATGCTGATGATGCAATTGATCAGCTGAACGAGGGAAGAAAGCGATATATATATATATATATATATATATATATAGGGCTTAGATTCCGCATGTGTAAACGGCGAATTCGCAGGGTGCGGTGACACAGGTGGCTGCGAGGAAGCATCGGGGCACTCTCGCCGGGTTTGCTCGATCGTTCGCTCCACTCGCGAAACGATTTGGAGTGACCGCACAGACACACACACACGCGCACGCACAAATACATGCACATGCACGCAGACACATAGAGCACTTCAATGGAGCGTCATCGCTTCCTTGGTGCTTGGGGAATTCTATCATGCGGTCAGCATTCCCGGCTTCCTATATGGCTAAAGTCCTCACGGTTCTCGCGTACCTAAATCAATTAAATATCTCCAAGTGCCGGGAGATCCAGCATTCGCAGAGAGGAATCGATAGAATGAAATAGAGTGAGAGGTAGAGAGAACGAGTTCATTAAACCAACGAGCCCTTCGATAAAACTTTCATTGGCATAGCTTCATTGCGTTGGAAGCGAATGAAGGATGACGAGATTTTGTCCCCCTTTGGTCTTGTTTCACTTCGATATCACCAATCGCGAAAGCGACGTATCAGCAAGCCAATGTTGAAGGTGCATATATATATATTAGTGATTCTCCCGAAATTATTATTTTGCCGGACATCAGAGTTTATAAAAAAAGAAATTAAATTTTTTTCATTTAAAAGTTGCAATTGACTTCAGTTTTAATCGATATGATGTAATTCCCTATCGATCACACTGTTTTTTAAGTTCTGAGAGATTTATGTCTATCGAAAGAAATAGTGGGGTCAGAGGAATGATGCAAACCTTTTTCTATCGAGTTTTTCTTGGTTTATTAATATTTTCTTTTATTGTCATTGTGAGAGGGTGCGTAGCGACCTCTGACGCCGGAATCTATAGTTAAAATAATCGATTATCGGCGCGCGTAAATCGATTACTCTCACGCAGAGTAATCGAGAGAAAGCGCGCCATAGCGTAACGATCGAGAGCGTAACGCGATCCACCGCGTCGGGAGTGGGAGAGTAGCTAGAGTGGGGGCAGTCAGGGACGGCGCGTAGCACGAGAGCGCGCTCGACACCGCGCGCCACGGGCAACTGTAGCGAATGAGAGGGAAGCGCACGGTGAATCCCAGCACCGTACTGCGATCGAGTGTACCGCCACGATCGATCTCCCTAGAATTAGAGAATAATGTCTATCTCACTGACTGCCGTAGTGACACGGCTTACACGATGCATTTGCATCTCGAGGCTATAAAATATTCGGTACAAAGTAAAAGTACCGGATAGCAGTGCTAGTGAGGTGTTTGTTTGGGTTTGTTTGGCTACAAAGTAAAAGTACCGGATAGCAGTGCTAGTGAGGCATTTGTTTGGGTTTCTTTGGGTTTGTTTGGCTACAAAGTAAAAGTACCGGATAGCAGTGCCAGTGAGGTGTTTGTTTGGGTTTGTTTGGGTTTGTTTGGCTACAAAGTAAAAGTACCGGATAGCAGTACTAGTGAGGTGTGTTACGCATAGCGTTTTCAAAATTCGTCTTTCTCGAACCCGAGAGGACTTCGTGACCCGAGATTTATAGGTCTCTCACTCTACTTCTTCTGGGCCTTTATGCACCCAACACATTCGTGCATCATGCACCACGCACTACAACCAGGGTAGGCTCTTCTCCGATCACCCCTGTCCTCTTTTCGTCACTCCATGCCTACCACTTGAACTTCCATAAACATCGTCAAGAAATCGAAAGCGCCGTTGGAAAACCCATTTCCATGGTGATGCCCCATATATATGTATGTGTATGTATATATAGGTGAAACTCCGACAGGTACCGGAATCTTTGTGTCTCCAAAGACTCGTGGTTCCTAATCAGTTCCATCGTCATCACTAGCCCGCTCGCCGTCGTTATCGAAACGGCGAGTGCCGAAAAAAAAGAGGCGGTTGAACACAAAGAATATAAAAGTGCAGGGCACAGTGAGCGTAGCTGATGGTCGTTTTTCCACACTGCCGGATAAAGAGTACCTCATTAAAATAAATGATATACCGGAGTGGTCGCGGGCGGGTCAATTATGAAGACGGTTGGGCAAGCGGGAGATCGTTAGGGGGCGAACGAAATTCTTCGGGGCTCATATACCGAGATAGAATTTGGATTAACTGACCTCGCAGACTGACACGGAAGTTTGGGGAGCACGTGCCGCGTTGGGACATTGCAGTCTTGGCGAAGGGACGACAAAGAGAGAGGACGGGAAAGAGAGAGAGGGAGAGGGATTGATTGTGCGGATTGATTGATGGATGACGTTTATTATGCCTCAGTGAACTTTCGATCAAGTATGAACCTACAAATAAAATTCGAAAAAATATCATCAGCAATTGAAGAAATGAAGATTTGATATAAAACAAAAATGAACAACATAGGATGCGACGACATAGAAAATAAAATATTAAAACAAAATGAAAGAACAAATTAACGTACAGAGTAAATAAACGCGATATAATGAAAAATAAAATGATAAATCTCCGATTAACTCAATAATGTCACCGAAATAAGATGAGAAGAAAATACTAGAAACCAAAGTACAAGCATATTGGATCAAAGATGTGCGACAACGTATGAGAATGAGAAGTAAACGAAGAAATTGGCGCTCACATTGATATGTCAAACCAAGAGAAGAAAAAAAGGAAGGAGACAGGTGGAGGGAAAGTGAGGCAGAAATGAGATTGCATGGAAAAGATTTTCACCGTTAACCGAAGCTAAAACGGAGAGGCGAAAAAAAATATGACTACGTGTAAAACTGAGTTATCTCCATCGATATGACGTTATTATGATCTCAACACGCATGCAATTTGTCACGCGGTCTGACGGCGTGACATCCTCAAAGAAGACACGGAGAATTTGAGGCAACTTCGTATATACTGACTCCCCCCTCCCCGCCGATGCACCTCCACCCCGCCCGGCCCTCTCTCACCCGCTGTTGCACGATCTTAATTCTCTCCGCGTAAGGAGCCCGAGGGAATGTTCACCCGTGCGAGAACGATCGAGGTTTCCAATTAGATATGACAATTGGAACACAGGCTCAACCTGCGCAAGCGCCTTATTACACCGGCTTTGCGGGGACTCGTTAAGGCGTTACCCCCACTTGTAGCGCAAAAAAGGCCTTTTTCATGAATTTTTTCAAAGAAAACTACAAAACTTTTTTAATCGATCAATATACCATCTTAAAGAACACATCTTGAAGAACTTTCAGTAATTTTTTTATTGAAAAATATTACATTGTTTAGTGGCAAATGGCCGTCAATGAAATAATGTTTTTATATACACGGTTTGCGGTGACCAACATTGCGGCGAAGTGGATCATTTGAAAAAAAAATGCGGATGGATTTAGTCAAATATAAGTATGAACTAGTCTTTAATCGAAGGATTTTAAAAAATATTCATTTTTCACAAAATGGCGGACAGTCAAAGTTAATGGTTCGATTTTAACGAAAAAAATCGAACGATTAAAGACTACATTTTTATGTATTAAATAAGCCTGCAAAATTTCAAGAAGATCGGTTCATTAGTGTTCGAGTAATCTTGGTCACCGACTTCAGAAATGCCATTTTGAGAAAAACGCGTTTAAAGTTTCAATTTCAGTTTACACGAAGAACGGATTCTTCTCTTTGAACGCTCATATCTCAGTCAATTTTGTTCGGATCGACGTGAAATTTTCAGGACATATTCTCAGATACTCATACTTCAAAAAAATGCAATAAAAAGAAAAACGATTTTTTCAAAATCGCAAGTGGGGGTAACCCCTTAATTCATTACAACTCGAAGAGAATCTACCGAGAGCATAAACATTTATACACTTCTTTTTTGTAGATAATTTTATTTTCTATAGAATCAAGTCATTAAATCATTAATCAATTTAATAGTTCAACAGTTAATGGCTTAAATTTTTTCTTCAACGTTGCTATTTTTGTGAAAGTAATTGTAATAACCAAAAATGTAAATAAAAAGAAGCCAATTTTGGTAAAGGCACTTTTTAATGTTGACTGTCGATGAACATTATGAAGCACATGTGTATTTCTTTCGTTTTATTTATAATTTTTTCTAAAATAATACATTTTTTAATTTTAAATATAAAAGTTATGAAAAGGTGTTTCAAAAACTTTTTCGTACATTGAATAAACCATAAAAATTAAATTTATAAAAATTGGCGTCGTTTTATTTGTATTTTTGGTTAATATAACAGCTAATTTCGCGAAAATAGCAACTTGTCTCAAAAAAATAAATTTGCGAAGCCGTTAAATGTTCAACTGTTCAGATTTTCAATTGTTTAATAACATAATTGTATAGAAAATGAAATTATTTACCAAAAAGGTTCTATGACATTTTGTAATAAGTCTGATAGTTTCGCCGGAGAAGTGAAAACTCTTGAAATTTACTATAAATTCCACTTTGACCTTGAATGACTTGTGAAAGACTGGATTTGTCATAAAACGATAAGAGACTTTTCTATAGAGCGTTCGAGTTCCTAAAAAAATATTTCACTGGTATTCTCCTACGGTTACCCGTTAGCGAGTTAGAAAATGCAAAAGTAGCAAGCAAAGGTTTCTCCATGTTATTAGCATGGGGAATAGAAGAGCGCGATGAGGAACATTTGAATATTAATATCAACGGCTCATACTTCAAGAGCGGCTCATTTCACCTCACTGCATCTACTGAATGGGGAAACTTGCAAAAGAAAATAATATATTTTCTTGTATCACCTTAATATATATATATATATATATATATTATTTTTTATACTGTACTCAATATTTAAAATTGTATATGTATATGTGTACAGGGTAAACCATTTAACGTGACCACCCCAAATATCGCCTTTAGAGTGGACGGAAAAAACCCAATCAAACCAAAACAAGCAGAAACAAGCCCAAAAAAACCAAATAAATCCAAACAAACCTAAATAAGCCCCTAATATTTTGGTGATAAATCATTTCATGGTCATGATATCATAGGTCGTTGGATTCTTCTGAATATTAGCTGCGACGTCTTAATAGAATAAAAAACGTGTTCCGATTTGAAAAACCATTGATAACCTCGAGAACGCAAAAACTTTAACCTTGAGAAATATGATTTTTTCACCAGTGTATCAGCCCTTCGAAATCAATCAAATTACCTCCTGACATTTGTTTCGTCACGCTAAAGGCAACGGAGGTATTTTGGGTGGTAACGTCAAATGGTCCACCCTGTATTCACATTAATTATTATAAGGTGGCTAAGTTTTTCAAGAGTCTGATGTGCAAAGTTTGGAACTAAAATATGACATTCAGTGGTTTTAAAAGTCTTTGAAAAATAAATATAGCGTATTATTATGATTTGTAGTATTTGCCAGAAAAATAATTGAGCATTCCGGAAAAAAAATGAAATGTCCCTTTGGAGTACAGCAGAATGAAGATAATTTAATACCTTATATGAAAAGGTCCTAATGAAAGCATTCTTTCATATATTCAAGTTTCATTCATCAACTTTGAAATGCATCTCGGATAATGTTTTTCTTGATGACCTGATACACAAAAAAACTTTTGCAGGAGTGCGTCATATTCGGAAATGAATTATCTTCATTCCGGTGTACTCAAAAT